>JARFJB010002316.1:115000-536312 GCA_036346205.1 Vesta saturnalis | reverse complement strand
TTTAATCTGTTTAAAATAATTTCTTTTAAAGATATTTTTAAACGTAGCGTAACATGTAAAGAAAGATGCGTTAGTGAATAATTTTGATAGTTTTGTCCTTGCAATGAGTTGATCGATATAATTTCAATTGGTTATAAAGTGGATAAACCGTTTGTCTCTTCTTTGTATTATGATTTTAAGATATAACGTAAAGTAGTGATAAATTAAAGAGATCTTAGAACGATCGATTGAGTTATTTGAAGCACGATATTATATCACGACCACGTGCACATAGAATTTTGTAGCCTTTCAGGTGTAGCATAACATCTGCAGGTTCAGGACCCACCTGTGATTGCGATAACAGGTAAGCGAGTTATTTGAGTATTTAGACGATCTGTAAACCTGCGTAATTAGGCATTTCAACCCCAATTGTGATAATTTCAAATGCTCTGGCTCCCTTTCCGGTTTCTGTCAACCTCCCTATCGTGACGTATGTACACGCTTTCCTAAAATACGCAAAATTAGGTCAACAATACACCTACCCCCAACCACTGGAAACCGACACTCTTCCCCTTTATCTGTTTCCCCGTTATACTACCATGTTATAACGTAACAAAATATGTAGCTGTTTTAGAAATATTTGATAAAAATCAAAAACTGACCCTAACAGAGCCCCCAATTCACTGCTGGATTTCTTCCAAAATCTAATGAGCTCCAAGCTAAATGAAAACAAGCTTAAATACAAAATTTTAAGTACACGCACCACACACACACGCACGCACCCACGCACTCACACACACACACACACACACACACACACACACACACACACACACACACACACACACACACACACACACACACAGAAACACACATTCACCCACCAACCCACAGACACACACATTTGGCACATTCTAGACTACAATTCTGTTAATTTAATTCTGCATACGGCTAAAGTCTCGATCATTTTTAGTAGGTTTTCAATGAAATACACCCAGATTGTCAGCAATTTTTGGATATTTTCCTATAAATTCACAAGATGATTAATTAAGGTGTTCATGTACATTTTTATCAACATTTTTTTTCATAAAATGTATAAATAATGAGTTGTTGTTTGTCACTAGTTTTAATAAATAAGTTGTCATTGGCAATATAGAAAACCCTTGCCTTAACATAAGTTTACATCTAAAACATCCATGTTGCATTTTTAACCGTTTCATTTTCTTATGAGAGTGTAAATTTACAGATTACTATTACACATATGCAAAGTAAAAGTGTGGCCTTTTTTAAATAGGATCTCGATATAAAATATTAATTTCAATTATTTTTTCTTGCTACTAATCTCCACATATAATTTTTGAACAATTAGCTAATGGTTTTATAAATTGCTTAACATCATAATGTGCATTAAAACAATACAATACGTGCTTACCGCTCACTTTTCATTATATGGTGTAACAAATAAAAATTTTACTTCCTCTCGGAAGACAACTTAAACAAAGGCAAATTGTCGCTTATGTAAAAAAGGCACCACTTTCTCGCTCAGCTAGGTACATTACTTACTACACTTACTGTAGATTGAGAGCTCTTTTCTTTATCAGGTCGTAAGGGAGGTAGAGATATATCCATAGCTATAATCAGTTAAGCATATCTTCAGGCGCCACTCATTCTATTTTAGGTTAAATAAATAAATGCAACAAAAAATGAGAAAGTTGTACTTTAATACACATACAATCTTAGTAAATAACACAATAGTTGTATTTATTTGAGTATTTAATAAAACAAAATAATATCTGCTTATTAATTTTAGAATTAAAGCAAATAAAACAGCACTTTCCGTAAAGCTTTACAGGTCTAGGGTGTTGATTTGAAATCAGTTTCTACCAATCTTATTCAATTTAACACAAAAACAATGAACAAGACTAGAATGTTGATTTGAAAGCAGCTTCTACCAAATTTATTGGATTTAATACAAAAACAAGATGCATATCTAGGATGTTGATTTGAAATCAGCTTCTGCCAACCTTATTCGTATTAAAACAAAAACAAGATGCAAGTCTGGGATGGTTCGAAATCAGCTTCTGCCAACCTTATTGCCGTATATAGTTGAATATGTCTCTTAATTCTCTATTTGAATACCGCATAATATACATTATGTATTTAGAAAACAGAAATTTTACAATTAGCCAAAGTTAACAACATTGTAACGCGATTCATGCATTCTAAATTGGCTCCTATGAAAGTTGGTTTTAAAAATTCAAACACAAGCACAATCACAGGCACAAACACAGACGTAAACACTGCCACAAACACAGGCGGAAACACGCACACACACGCACGTACGAGCCCTTTTGAACGATACAGTGATCAACACATGTCCTTTCAGACAAAGAAATTGTCATATCTTTGAAAGCACTCGGTATAAGATGCTGAAATTTTGTTGAAGTAAAGTATGAAGCGAGGAGGATTCAACTCTGGAATAAGTTTGTGTTGTCATGGACTTATGGCCCAGTGTTTGTAAAAATATTTTTAAAATGAGCTGTCTAGCAAGCATTTTGTTGCTTGTAGTAGATGACGGGAGCTAAGATGCAGGAACCCCACGCACGCACCACCCACCCACGCACACACAGACATACATACAGATAGACATACAGACAGACAGGCGGACGGACGGACAGACAGACACACACACACAAACAAGGTAGTCCTTGACTATGTTCCGATATTGGGAGAGCCATTCTATGGGTAATTTAAAAAATAAGTTTACATGAACATGAGTTCGCAAACGCTTCGTTTGCAGGATACAGGGTGTTAAAATTCGCAAAACATCTTTTTTTCCATATACCAAATTCATCTTAACCTAATTTATCCAAACTTGGTATACGATAATAACGCCTAATGTTCTATATTTTGCAGATATTAAAATGCTGCCATTTGAGACATTGCCGTAGATTTCCCGCTCCTTGTTGCACGAAATTGTCACGGAGCACCTGTTGTTCAGGAAATTGTGCGCCAGGTGGGCGGGTGCAGGACACAAAACGAAGTGCATGGAGTCAGCATTGATATTTCTGCAGCGTTACCATGACGACGGCGACGAGTTACCGGACCGGGCCATCACAGGTGATGAAACGTGAATTGCACACATTACCCCAGAAACCAAGCAGCAGTCAATGCATTGGCGTCACAGTGGAGCTCCCTATAAGACGAAATTCAAGCAGACGTTGTGATGTGCAAGGTATTCTGGGACAGACTGGGCGTTCTCCACGTCGAATTCCTGACCAGATGTGAGACGGTGAATGCTGAGTGTTACTGTGAAGCACTGCACTGTCCGGTAAGCGTACGCGTTTTGAGAATGACAGAACGACGGAGATAGTTGTCACACAGTGGCTCCAATCCTAGGCGGCAGACTCTATGACACAGGTATACAAACGTTGGGCCCACGGTATAACAAATGTCTCAATTCCGGTGGCGATTGTGTTGAAAAATAGCTGAACACTTGCTGTATCTGATGCAATAAATATTTCCATGAAATTGTTTTGTTTCTGTAAACGGACTACTCTGTGGACGCGCCTCGTAATACCACTAGTCTAACCATGCTTTTCCATTTTGACGTTGAAACTGGTATTTAAACCATTTAAAAACTATACATTCAAAGCTATTTCCTATTGGTCCGCATATATCGAGAATTAGCCGCAAGTATAGAATGAGGCCCTCCAATATTAAAATGTACTTAAAGATCACCCTGTATATAGTACACCTTCATGAATTTTCGACGATTACATTGGTTAGCTTTGAAATTGTTAGGATGTACTAAATTATGTCACTAAACAATAATAACTTTACATTTTCCATAACTGCTCTGTAAATTAAATTTCACGGGTAACATAACCTCAAACAATATACTATTTATTAGTAACTAGCCATTCCTTCGCAAAATGTTGCGTTTGAAATTAAATTTAATGATGATTATAAAACACATAATAAATTAAATACAAATGTATATATGTAAATGGACAATATTAGCGTCGGCCGCTAGACTTTTGAAAAAAATTAAACCTCGCAATCTGCCTGAACTAAATGACCCGATTATTTTAATATATAGCATATAAAAGCAATTACAATTCTTTCAATCCTAACTAATTTTAAAGTTTTTTGAATCAATGTAATACACTTTGAAATTGTTAAAAGTTTAATAAATATCCTTTACGTTAAAAATAAAATCACCAGCGTAGAACATTTATATTAAAAACTTTATACGTGTGAACTATACTATGATCTTTTAATCTTTGTTTCAATTATCTTATAAATTGGGTGTTGAGAACTTGAAATATGTTTTGTAATATATGAAGTTTTAAAGATTGCTTCTGTTTTCCCGAATAATTATGTTAGTCACATTGGTATTGGAAACTTGTAGTATGAATTAAGTTAGAGTTTTAAACTTCCTTTCTGTTTTCATACAAAATCACATTTGTATTCGGAGCTGGAAACATGTTTTGTAAGATGTTTCTTTAAATACCCCTTCATTGTAGTTGAATAATTACAGTGGTCACACCTGTATTGAGAATTTGATGTGTGAATAAAACTATGACGTTTTAAACAGTGTTTCCATTTTGTTATAAAGTTACACTGGTCACATTTGTATTGTGAATTAGATATGTGGTTTTTAAGATGACGCTTTAAATATAACTTCACTGTTGTGGAATAATTACAATGGTTACATTTGTACTGAGAATCTGATGTGTGAATTAAACTATGCTGCTTTATTGTTACTTTCGAATTTGTTATAAAATCACACTGATCACATTTATATTTAGAACTGGTATGAATTAAAAGATGTTGTTTTAAACTTGGTTTCCATTTTGATGCAAAATCACATTTATCACATTTGTATTTAGAGATGGCAGAGTGATTTGTAAGATGTTTCTGAAAATATGTCTTCATAGTTGTTGAATAATTACACTGGTCACATTTGTATTGACAATTTGATGTGTGAATTAAACAATGCTGTACTAAACCACTTTTCCATTTTGTTATAAAATTACACTGGTCACATTTGTATTGTCGGTGTTGTGAACTGGATATATGTTTTCTAAGATGACGCTTTAGGTATACCTTCACGGTTGTGGTATAATTACAATGGTTACATGTGTATTGAGACCTTGATGTGTGACTTATAAGATGGCGCTTTAAATATACCTTCATTGTTGTTGAATAATTGCAAAGGTTACATTTGAACTCTGAATTTGATGTGTGTATTAAACTGTGCCGTGTTAAACACCATTTCCATTTTGTTATAAAATTACACTGATCACATTTATATTTAGAATTGGTATGAATTAAGCTTGGTTTCCATTTTGATGCAAAATCACATTTTTTGTATTTGGAGACGGCAAAGTGATTTGTAAGATGTCTCTTTAAATACATCTTCATAGTTGTTGAATAATTACACTGGTCACATTTGTATTCAGAACTTGATGTGTGAATCAAACCATGAATTTTTAAATTTTGTTTCCATTTTGTCGTAAAATCACACTGTTCGCATTTGTATACAAAGCTTGAATCATGTCGGATAAGATGGCGATCTATATTACGTTTCATTATTGTTGAATAATTACAATGATCACATTTGTATTGAAAACTTGATGTGTGAATTAAACAATGCTTTTTTAAACTTTCTTTCCGTTTAGTTATAAAATCACAATGGTCACATTTGTATTGACAACTTAATGTGTGAATTAAACTATGCTTTTTTAAATTTTGTTTCAGTTTTGTTACATAATCACACTGGTCACATTTATACTGAGAACTTGTGTGTATTAAACTATGCCGTTTTAAACAAGTTTTCCATTTTGTTATAAAACTACACTTATCACAGTTGTATGGAACGCTTGATGTGTGAATTAAACTATGTTGTTTTAAACTTTCTTTCCATTTAGTTACAAAATGGCACTGGTCACATTTGTATTGAGAATTTGGATTGTGTTTTACAAGATGACTTGTTAAATGGCATTTCACTTTTGTTGAATAATTACAGTAGTTACATTTGTATTGAACACTTGATTTGTGAATTAAACTGTGCTGTTTTAAGTTTAGTTTCCAGTTTGTTATAAAATCACATTTCTCACATTTGTATGACAAGCTTGATGTGTGTTTTGTTAGATGATATGCTAAATTGTGTTTCACTTTTGTTGAATAATTGCATTGATTACATCGATACCATGTATCTATGGAAAGAAGCAAATCATTTTTTATATCATCTAGATCGGTGTTACTAGCATAATTTAATGAATCAGAGTTGTTCTCTTCTTTAATATTTGGAAAATTTCTAAATTCATAGTCGCATGGTGCGTTATCAGGACGGTCAATTTCTTGTTTCATTAAATCAGTATTTACCAAAATATTTTGTAAGGTTAAGAGTGTGTTTATTTTTTGTTCCTCTTTAGGTTCGATTTTTACAAGTTTCTTGTCAACCTCACATGACATTTCGAAAAGTTTATTATAATAATATGTCCTTTTTAACTTTAATACCAAAACTTGAATGGTGTTATAAAACCGTGTTAACGCACGCGTAAACACAGGAACGGAGGATGTGGTGCCGACGTGTGACGTCTTTGTAGCTGTCTGAACAAGGCTTTGACAACTTTCCTTGTCTAAGAACAAGGCGCTGGCGAGTATCTATGTTAGATTAGATAAACAAAACTACTGTAACCCAACTAAAGTACATTAGATAAACAAAACTACCGTAGTAACCTAAAAAAAATTGCATGGGCCGGGATTCGAACCCGCATCAACAGCGTGGAAAGCGACCGCTACCATTGCGCCACCAGCGCTCCAGCAGTTTGATATTGAAAGTGATATTGAAACCATTAAAAAATTCCAAGTCATAAATGACGCATTTCCATGTCTCATGTGGCTACGTTTCCGTAGCAAATTGTATAATAAAATTTGTAAAAAAAAAACAACTCTAAAGGTAATGCAATTAATATATAATTTTAAGATAAAATAATGTATGTGCACAAGCCTGTTTTTGTTGGGTTTATGCGCCTCTCAATGTTAAATCTTATGATAAAATTTTAATCAACAGGCCAGCAAGTAACGACGTAAACCTAGTCACTGCCAGATATGGTGCTGTGTTGCCGTTTTTTATTCATCGATATTTTGAGGTTACGGGTGCGACGGTTCTCACGTTGGGGATCGTTTTGTAACGGGCGTATTACCTGCGGTTATTACCTTGCTTGCATACCCCTGGCTACCAAGAATAATATTTGGGTTCTTTTTCAATCTTCTATACTTTCAAAATCATTGAGTAAATCATTGAGTAAACATTTTGTCTTGTTTTTCATGAAAATGTGAAATGATTCAATTTTAACTAAGTGGTTTTAATTTATAAAGGTAACGTTCATTAACTAAACTTTACTTTTATTGTTATTACATTTCTGTTTGTGTAAATGAACTTTAATAATTACTCAACAAATTCTTTTTCCTTTTATCGGGATGCTCCAGCCAGCTCAATAATGTAATAAATGGTTATTGTTATCATTCATCAAAACTATCCTCAATCTGATGTCATTAATTACCTGTATTTTGTAATTAATTGACCTTACTTTCTTCAGTATTCACATATTCAGTGTTTGTATAAGCTTTTTAAGATTTGTAACAGTCCATAATAAAAATTAATCAAAAGTGATAACATTTAAGTAGTAGTCCGACACCATCCCCCTCCACTTTTTTTACGTCACAAGCCCCGCCCACTGGGACACCTTCCCCGCTACTTTTACACACCCACATGTGAGACCGTATTTTTCACCCCTATGGTTTCTTTTCGGAGGCCTTTTTTCATCCCTAATTATTTTTTACACGCCCACGTGTAGGACATGTTTTTTTCACCCTTAGTTTATGGCCGTCCACGTATAGGACGCGTTTTTTCTACCCCTGTGGTTTCTTTTCGGAGGTCAACCCTTGATAGAATTTCAATGTTGTTGTATTAAGAGCCTTTCTGACAGCAATTTTTGTACTTGCTCACGTGAGGGGCTGGTCTTGGACTTGGGGTTGGTCTTGGGGTTGGTTTTAAGGTTATTTTTGATGTCATCTATTAAGGTCCTTTTGGTTGTATTAAGAGCAGTACCCCTGGAGGTTAGGCAAACGCACACGCATACAATGTTGGAAATTGCATAATTACCCTAATAAGATATTATTATTAAAATTATCGATCCTATTGTTTTAAAATGGTCATATGCTATTGGGTACCTTCGGATGATCTTTTACCTATACGAGAAATTTATTTATACATTGTATTTCTAATAAGGAGGTTCTTGTAAGACACATGTAGGGCTTCGCCCCCTCTCTCTCTCTCTCTTCTTCCTCCTATTTCACCGCCAGGCCGAAAACAAGCAAATACGAAATCACAAAAAAATCGAAAACGAAAATTCGCGAACACGATGAAACCGCTAGCATACAAATACGCAAACATGAAAAACGAAAACGCAGAGCTGTAGAATGAATCAAGACAAGGAGTTGGGGTTTATAAATAAAATAATTCTTTCTGTTTTTCTGTTTTATTATTTATTCCTTATACCCAAATGGAAGAGTATCAAAGTTTTCTATTCTACGTCGTTTAGAGTAACTTATTCTATACTGTTTAGATTCAGGTCTACTTAACACATTGTAGCATCTGTCTCTAACTATTTTTCTATCATTATACACAAAAAGAGAGTCTTTACTATTACTAAGCACCATATCTTTCATCGAATTAAAGTTTATAACGCGCGGGTTCTTATAGTTTAAGGTAATACCCTTCACTTTACACACTGATTTAATTGTCTGATCACTGGTTGAAAACAAATTATAACTATAGTTTTTCGGTCCTGCACTAACAAATTCGGCTATATAACTTCCTTCACTGTACGCTTCCAATTCATCGGTCATCTGGCCAAGGAAATCTCCGCAAACTGGATTCCAGCCGTCGGATTTAGCGACAAATATGACGCTGTCTGTATCATAATACAGAACGCGGCGATCTAGTTTTTTCAGATAACAATATAATTCTAAACGTGCATGAGCTGTCGTGTAAGCGGCTATGGACACATTAATAGTTTTTTGTGGTTCACCTTCGCCCTCCGGTCTATCCCAATTAACGATTACTACATTATCAGCCCCTGCATATGCCCCTCACGTGAACAAGTACAAAAATTGCTGTCAAAAAGGCTCTTAATACAACAACATTGAAATTCTATCAGGGGTTGACCTTCGAAAAGAAACCACAGGGGTAGAAAGAACGCGTCTTATACGTGGACGGCCATAAAATAAGGGTGAAAAAAACATGTCCTACACGTGGGCGTGTAAAAAATAATTAGGGATGAAAAAAGGCCTCCGAAAAGAAACCATAGGGGTGAAAAATACGGTCTCGCACGTGGGTGTGTAAAAGTAATGGGGAAGGTGTCCCAGTGGGCGGGACTTATGACGTAAAAAAAGTGGAGGGGATGTTGTCGGACTACTACTCATTTAATTAAGCCAAATTATAAATGCAGACTGTTTTGTTTACACAAATATATAAAAATCAAACCTATAATGTAAAATAATACTCTTAAAACTAACATGTAACAATAAAATATTTATCAGAATTAAACAATTGTTTTCCGTTTGATTTTGATGTTTAAATTCAAACTCAAAGAAAATGAAACACATAAATGTTTTATTTATTCACACAATCAAAAGGTTCTTAATTTCGTTGAAAGCTGATGACGTAACTCTGCGTTTCTTTCTGCCAATGTGAGGCCTCGTTTAGGTTGATGACGTTCTCTGTCGCCAAGATGAAATCGCTCTCCTTTGTTTGCTCTATCTTTTCTTATACCTTTGTTATGGATGATACGATTCTAATTTTCTTCCCACAATTTAATGATTTTTGTAAATAATTGCTCGATATATTTACACTATCCAATTTTTACTTAATTGTTCAGTTTTAAATACAAACGGCGGGCGCGACAAAATGCAAGCGAGCTACGAATGGCTATGATTTTAATTATCAATGGTTTTTGGTTAGTATACTTTATATATCGATCTATTATACTGGATCGATTGTCTTATTTTACATTTATCACTGGCTATCGAAACAACAACTTGGAGCACTTTCAATACGCACTTAATACGCGATTGTAAATTATTGAGTAATCTTTTTATTATCACCAACTTGATAACATTTACACTTTAACTCGTTTTAGCTCCCATTAATAAGAAAAAATATCACTTATATTCTCTTAACACAATACTAACTGAATTTTCGTTATAATTTCACAATTTTAATTGCAGCATAACTTAAGCAGCAGCAATCGCTTTCCAACCGTTTGGTTACCATCAACTAACTCTGATTGCTTATTTAACGCGACTGACTAACAAATACGTCATTATGACAGCGTCTCTACTTGCTCCCTTTACAAAACAGTCGTGACTTGCAAATTGGCGTTTATTTAAAAGCTTTCCAATATAATATGTCGAAACAAGCTCAAGCTTTTCATCTTAATATTAATTATGTCTACACACAAATAACCAATAACCACTGTCGTCAACAATTTGTAATAGTGAGATCTGTATTTTCATTCTTCGGTTGTCAAAATGCCCAAGCAACTGGATAGTCGATGCAAAGAACACGTGGCATAATTAATTAGCTATTTCGAGCAAGAAAGGGATAATAATGGGCCTCTGGTGCCCTTAAATGCTGTTCGAGAGGTAAAATTTGGATAATACATATAAAATAATTGTGCTATAAGAGTATTTTATTGTAGCGTGTACCTGCTGCTCTAAACGTCAGTTTAAGGACAGTAAGCAGAATCTCTCAAGCAGAGAAAAACAATGAAAAGATAAAGTCGCCAAAGAAAGATCGTTGCTATTCTAAGCGAGTTACAAACACAGCCACATTAAATACGAGCGGTATTCGTGATACTATTTAAAATATGTACCAAAGAAGTAAGTTATAATGGCTAATGTACATTTTACAATTGTCTTTTATAGAATTGAATTTATTATTATATTAGTAGTATAGCTAGGGTGATACTAAAAATTCTCAAATATAGTACTTAACCTAACTTTATATAATTTACTTTTAACTTGCGTTTTAAACGTCTGTATCACATGAAATGATCATCTAATATGTTCTTATATATGTCTCTATGACAAACACTGTTTATTTGTATTCCATAGTTCATAATTTTGTCTTTTCACATTTCCATATTGTTAACACATTTTTGTATACAAATTGTAATTATATTTTAAATATCACATTGCACAAATGTTCTAAGTCACTACCACTTCTTATGCACTTTTTAAACACTTTGTCTGTGAATTACTAATATACTGTGTTCGTACCATAACCCTTTCTTATAGTTCGCAGAGTCTATGCATTGTACCTAATACTATACATGTTCGATACATTAGAACTAACGCACTTCATGTGATCAATATCTGTCACATGTTTACAATGCTTAAATAAATTGATTAAAATGTGAAATTACTTAATTATGATAAACGAACTAATCGTACACACTAATATGAATCGTGTTGACCTTTCTCACTTGATACTGGTATAGCTCATTGCTTTTATGAATATAACAACCTTGTGCATACCCCACAAAGCCTGTTTTGTTACATCAAAACCATATTTTTACACTCGTATACTAATTTTTTCTAATAACGAACTGTATACTTCTTTAATTTTATTTAAACTTGTATACTATATAGAATTTAAGCTCGATAAACTCTAGCCCCCTTATTATGCCTATAAATAAATTGATTAAAATGTGAAATTACTTAATTATGATAAACGAACTAATCGTACACACTAATATGAATCGTGTTGACCTTTCTCACTTGATACTGGTATAGCTCATTGCTTTTATGAATATAACAACCTTGTGCATACCCCACAAAGCCTGTTTTGTTACATCAAAACCATATTTTTACACTCGTATACTAATTTTTTCTAATAACGAACTGTATACTTCTTTAATTTTATTTAAACTTGTATACTATATAGAATTTAAGCTCGATAAACTCTAGCCCCCTTATTATGCCTATTTCTAACCATCTCAATATTATGTGAAGGGTAGGAAATAATTTGGGTATCAAGCTGGATACAGTGCAATAACATATCAATTTTATAATAATCCAGTATTATTTGTATAAAAGTAATTATACTAACCGTAAATTTTACAATTGCATATTGCTGTGGTCATATGTATTTACAAAAGCTACTTTTTGAACTCGCATGCGCATGACATGCGAAATAATTACTTATATTGTCCATTACTTATACTCAATTATTAATATACGAAATTAAAGGAATTCAATTAAAGTAAAAATATAATTTTAAACAACCCTAACCCCTATGTAAGAAATAAGGTCTTAAAAGCTAATCGTGGCAAATATATAAAATTATGGATGTATGATTTCAAAATAATTATAAGTATATATATATATATATATATATATATATATATATATATATATATATATATATATATATATATATATATATATGAGAATGCTCTTCTAGCATTGCCAGACCGAACAAAATTGCGGTACAAATACAAACTAATAATTTTTAACTTTATTTTTAAAACAAATTGGAAATTAAAATAATTTTAATAACAATTTTTTTTTATAAGTTCATTACGAAAATAGGCAACATTGTAAAAACAGAAACTATAATCTATATCAAACAGACGTTTAAAACTTCAAGACAGACAGACGTTAATAGACATCTAGATGCTAACTTAAATTAAAAGGAATGAAATAATTTTAATTTCAATTTCTTTTTTATACGTTCATAACGAAAACAGGCAACATTGTAAAAACAAAAACAATAATCTATGTCAAACAGAAGTTTAAAACTTCATGTCAGATAGAGGTTAATAGACATCTAGACTTCAAAAAAATTCCAAAGCCGCCCGCTTCTATAAAAATATCGAAAATTCTACTACTGTAATTTATAACAGTTAATTTTTTTATATTTTGACCCCTGATTTGACCATATTTTCGATAAGATACAAAGTTCGTACAAATGGCGACCCCTATTATTTTTTGATCCTCTTTCAGAATTTTCTATATTCTTTAACACAAAATAGCTACACATTCACACAGAGACCCACAGATTTAACGAATTCATATACCGAGTTTTTGTTCGGTAAAAAAAAACTAAATCTAGTTATATAAATATTGACAATTGTTTAAACACCATTTTTTTTAAACATTCAAAATTTTTTGTATAAGTATCTTGCTAAAATTCTTATTTAAAAAATGCCCTGCTCCCGTGCTTCCAGCCGCTCTACTAGTTTCGTCCGTGGCAAAATTACCCGTAATGCATTTTTTAATTATTTAATTGATTATCGGAAAAATAACCCCGGAAAGTCCATTCTTGTTATTGCACGAGAGGGAGGTGCGTCTTGGAATAAAATGTCTACACAAGAGAAAGAGCCTTACTGCCGACAGGCTGTTACAGCCCCTAAAATGATAAGACGACAACGACGTTGCCAAAGGTGCAGAGCAGCAAAAAAATCAAAAAGAGCATCAAAATTATCTAAAGTACACATAAAGTCAATAAACAGGAAACAAGATCGTTCAAAACTAAAATTATTTTTTTTTGTTTTATTGTTATTATATGTCAGTTCTAAAGCTATGACTAATTCTAAACGTTATTAAATTTTATTTTGAAATTGTCTGTTATGTATTATGCATTTATTTAAAAATTAGTAATAATTCACTAGACAACCATTTAAAAGTGATAACAGAGGACCAGGCTAACTGTTTTTCATGATATAAGCTGCCAGGTGTAATCTGTAATTAGTATTTAACAAAGGATGCATAAGAAAGCTTTAATACTGATACTGCTTAATATACGTCGTCGATTAAAACCAATCAAAAGTTCTTAATTTTTTGAAACGTCTAGTGGGGTGTAATGATCCCGATTATTACACCAAAACTCCTAATTAACTTTCCTCAATCCCTCTATTTTCAACTCTAATCCAATTTCCAAAGCATTCTCCCGGCACACGTTCTCGTTCCTGTAAAAACCGCCGCAGAACCTTTTTGAAACAGACCTGAGTACCCTTTTCGATTCTTTATTTTGTAAAATTTCTCTTTAGAAAAATAAGTATCTAAGAAAAATATCTAGCAGTAGCTTTTATTTAAGGCATATCGGTACACCAACAGCTGGATATAGATATATCTCTTTTATAGAAAAACAGTGTTTATTAATTGTCAAATATACTGATTATTAGATAACAGCCATTTTATACTCAAATTTGACGTTTGTCATTTTAATTGTTTAAACTAATTAAGTCTAAAATGGCCAAGTTTGGCACCGAATCCCTTAATAAAATCAAGAATATTGGTTTTAAGTTAGATGTTTATTATGTGTCACGTTGTGTACTAGATTTTCTAAAATACATTCGTGTGAATGCATTATTAATATCATTGAATATTTTTGTCATTTCTGCAATTTATTCTCGCACTAAGGAGAGTTGAAAAATCACTTGGGCAAGCTCTCCCGATTTTTAATTCCCTTCATTATGTAATGACTCACTGGACATTCGAGCGCTAAATTGAGATAATACAAGCCCTACTTTCGGAGCCCTATTGTAATGTAACTTCTTAAAAACTAAGACTTAAAATGCTACTTAACCTTTCATCACCACATTAAGCACCAAGTAATGAAACGGGAAATCTATGCCGACACGTTGGGAGACAAGTTGTAATTTAAGATTAGGCGAAAAACTGCGCCTGCACTCTGGTCGACAAATTGTAATGACATCTTGTTAATTTTCGTAGAAAGGAAAGTGGTTAATTCTGTATCGTACGTCGGTAATTGTATGATGTATTGAATAAGATAAAAAGAATTATTCAACCAGGCTAGATTCTTTATAGATGGTTCTAACGTAATGATAATTTACACTCCATATGAATTGTTTAAGTTATAATGAACAACAAAATAGATAACATTAATTTTACTTTTAGAACGCTCACAACTCATTTGCAATATCAGTTATTGACACAATTATATGCAATTTCTAATAGAAATTAACTCTGTCCAATTCTGGTATGGTGCCTTTAATTTAAATTGTGAATCGGCCTTTCTCAATATCACTTTGTGTAAACCACTTTAAATATAATTTCAATCGTCAACTCTATTAAAAGTTATTATTTAATACTTTTATTCAAGATTCAATGCATCGATAAAATGTAAATTGTAAGTGAAATTAGTATACAATTTACTTCTAAATCCTCCGATATAATAAAATTATACGGTTACTCAAATCTACCGCTGATATAAAATTTTGTTGAAAATGTCGACTTTGCTAATTTAATTAAATTAATCTCTGATGTTTAGTCATACACATTAGTTTATATTCAAATTATTTATAAACTGAGTTAATAATATACAACTAGTGCGCCAAACGCCTCCTCTACTTATGGAACAATGACGGATTTCAAAGTTAAATTGTACCTTTTGTTCACTTAAAAATAGGAGTAACCCAGGTATTACAAAAATTTATATTTTAAATTGTTTGTCAATTAATTTTTAAAACGATAGAATTTGTATAACACAATTTAAATGTAAGTGCAAATTTTATGCCCTATTATTATGTAAGCTGTCCATAATTTTACTGAATTTTAAAAATTAAATTTACTATCAGCACATGACTATTGACTTATTTCAATATTATATAAAGAAAGATAAGGTCTCTTACTAAATTGAAATTAATAATCCAATATCAGGTATGTCGTTCCGGATCACGATATACACTGTTGGTAGCGGACCGCCAAAATTTTATTATTATAATAAACATGTTCAAATCGCAATTGTTACCGCGATAGAAAAGTTAATTAATGGGGTTTAATATATTAAGTCGTAATTTGAGAATGGTTTTCGGGATATTTTATTTTTGTAACTAATAGTGGCTAAGGGCTGAAAAACATATGTTAGGGTAGAAACAAGCAGGTGTACGATAGACACTGCTTTATTGCCGGGGACCGTAAGGAATCTTTGAAAGTTGCTGTATGCACATTTTTGTGGTAAGAACTTCATAAATGTAATAATTAATTACGTCGGAACATGCCACAAATCCGAAGGGATGTTTGTTTGGTACTTTAAAATTTGATGCCAGCTATAGGTTTTTCAACGGACGAATGCATATTTTTAAAATTAAGATTTCGTTGAATAATTAAAACGAAACTGTTTCTTGTTTCTTTAAATTTTTGTATTACTTTCAAAAAACGGGGGTTGATCTAGTTAGTTGAAGTCGGAGGTGCGGGGGCAGTTACACTTAGAGTTTCGATTGATTCGATAGGTTTGTTGGATTAGAACACCTTCATTGTAAACAGTCTGTCGTTAAATATTTTTTGCGTGTACATTTTCTTTCGAACTAACCAACGCGAATTCGTCTTTTTCTTTTGAGTGTTAGTTTTAATGTGTTTTTCAAATATTAATCTATAAATAATAGTCACCAGTTTGAAGTTAAACCGCGTATGTTAACCATTTGTGTCTGTGATCAATTAAAGGAATATGTATTCAAAACGTAAGTAGGTATTTTAATGTAAATTAAAGCTGGCAGCAAATAATTCTACAAGCCTATGTAACATATTCAAAATCAAGCATTGCCTTGCAAAAAGTATCTAATTAGGTACGAGAACTCATTAAGTTGGAATGTGTTAACATAAAAGACTAGCGTCAGACAGTACAGGCCTACTTCCCTCATCACTTGGGCGAATTAACATTGTCTGTTTGATTAAATTTATATAAAGACAGCTGGCGTGGACAAACGTGTAAAAGGTAAACCTTGGTTATAATTGTAAATAGGCAATACCGAGTGTTTACATACGCACGACTCCAGATGATCATAAAAGGCTCCTCGAATTATATTTTTACTATTTTAGTGTGTAACCTGTATTTTTTTAACGCAGTCACCAAGCTTGTGTATGGATCACGTTATTTATTTTCACTTACTCTTGTAAGGTTTTGTTTTAATGAATTTTTTTGTGTCTTTGATTCAGTTTATTTAAGTAGAATTGTTTGCCTACGAACTAATTTCTCTTTATATGTAATTTATTGTAATTGTACGAAATTGTGTAAATATAAATTCCTTACCTATTTTTTTTCTTGCAGTTACCTTATTATCACCTGTGTAATTTTACTGTTGTTATATTTTATATGTAATCTGCCTTATTATTTGAATTGTTTATTTACCTAAAGACTGGCGTATTTGGTATTACAATTTTTATTCTGATTTATTTATGACACAATTGTGAGTGTGATTACATTAGGAAATATAGGATGTGTTAATCAGATGGTTTGCCATCCAGCAGGTGATCGAAAAGTGCTTAAGTGAAAAAAGGAAGCTGTACTGTGCGTTTGTAAATCTGGAAAAAGCATATGATAAAGTGAATAGGGAGAAGCTGTGGGAAATATTAAGTGAATATGGCGTAAGTAAAGGTCTAATAAACGGAATAAGAGCAGTATACAACGGTAGCCGGGCATGTGTTAGGGTGAGAGGAGGTTTGAGTCAATGCTTAAATATTTAGCAAGGAGTGCGGCAAGGCTGTGTGATGTCATCGTGGTTGTTCAATGTATACATGGAAAATGTATTAGGCAGGCATGTACCGATACAAATGGGGTAATGGTTGGTGACGTAAATGTACAAGTTCTGGCGTATGCAGATGACACAGTCTTATTAAGTGCCAGTGCGGATGAGCTACAAACTGCTCTGAGGAAGTTTGATACAGTATGTGGGGGCATGGAACTAAAGGTAAACGTAAACAAAATTAAAATGGTGGGGTTCAATCGGGAAGGTGAAAACGAGAGTAGAGTATTTAATCTGCAAAATGAAATTGTGGAACAAGTGGACGAGTTGGTAAATGGGTAGATATGTCAAAAAAAGCACGAAAGAAAAATAAGGTGTGGGTATGAGATTCCTGAGCAGCATATGTGGTAAAAGGGATAAGATAAAGAATGAGTGTATAATGGAGTGTGACGAGGAGAGATAGGTATAAAGGTACTACACTAGGTGGTTTGGCCACATCGAGTGAATGAACAACGCAAGATTAACGAAGCAAATATATGTGGGTGAGGTTAGAGATAAGGTTGGGCTTGGTATGCCGCGTAAAACTTGGCTGAATGGAGTAGAATGTATGATAAATCAAGAAATATAAGGAGATTTAAAAATAAAAGGACATGTCAGAGACAACGTATGAATCTTGCGGAAACTAGGGAGGTATGCAGAGATAGGAAAACATGGAGAAAGATTGTGAATGAAAAATAAATAAGAGGCAGGGATTGTTTTGCCTACTCCGCAATTGCGATCACCAACAAAACAAAATGTACGTCACATCAATTGACCACCAAGAGTTCTCCACTTTCCTTTTTATTGCGGTCACGGTATTTTTCGTGTAATTGGCCCTATTGGTAACTGAAAGGTAAACACCAATATCTCTTAAAACTCCCTAATGCTGATCGCAATCTGGCTGCTTCGTAATCGACACGTTTCAATGAACCTTTTATTTTTTTGAATTATAATCACACAAATTTAATGACACAAATATTTAGGCTATAACCAAATAACTGTATCACCTGGTTCTCAATCTGTATTTACACATGAAATTTATTTACAGAACGTTCTTCGTCCTTTACATACACACATTTTATTAAGCGGAAGCAGTGGCGAAACTAGGGGGGGGGGGTGCCAGGCACACCCCAGGCAAGCCGTGACACACCCCAGAAAAACGGAGCACTTCCCCATTTTTCATTCTTATCTTAAATTCCATCTAACAACTTAATTCGTTAAATCTTAAACCGTTGCGATAAACAAACGAGTAATAATAGTGACATAGTGATAAGTACAATTATTAATTATTATTTATTATGTAAGGACATTAGAATATTCGTCATTCGAGCATAAGTTGTATCGGTGAAATAATATTTGTTTAGCTAAGCGGCGCGGCGGCGGTAGACTGCTGACTGTAACTGTGCTGCTCTTGGAATTGTTTTGGTTCATGATACTGATATGCGTTGAGTGTTGATGCATAAACAATAGCATGTATAGTTCCTCTTTCACGATGTAGTAAACCCAGCAAGTATAAAGACGCCGCAAAGATTAGTAGATTAGATTAGTTTACATACAGTTTACATTAACATTCTAAAAGATAACTTTTTATAAAGGAAGCGAGACTTGAAACTTAAAAATAGTGTAACATACCGGAAATGGTGACTCATTATTCCGAACAATCTAAATGTATGAATCATAATTACGATGCCTCGGCAGACGCAGACAGCAGCTTACGTAAATTATTAGTCATCGAACTTCTAGAAGATTCGAGAAGGGTTGCTTGCGTCATCGGTACCTACATAAGCAACGCTGCAACGCACGATGAATTCATGGGGTTAGTACTTGTTATAGTTATGTTTAATGTTTTATGTAATATTATTATTATTATTATGAGCCAAGTGCCAATATAACCTGTGTTCGGTGTTCCCTGTTCTGAGTCTTCTGTGCTGACAGCACAGTGCTGTGTGAAATAAAACATCAAAGCAAACAAATAGCCACTGCCAAGGCCAACTGCCACAAACAACTAAGGACTAAGGTAATTTTACTTATTTGTATGTTTGTTTTAGAATATTATAAGATGTTAAAATTTTGATGGGTGAAAAAAAAAGGAAAGATTGCATCACAAGTTTCAGCTAATAATAATAATAGTTTAAAGTTAAAACTGCAAAGGGATTTTGATTTGTACTTTCTTTCACGCCTTTTACTTGTTTCCCCATCAGTGTCCGAGCAGTTAGTGTCGGTGTTTATAAATTTGTTTTTAATTGAATTTGCGTTGCAGATTGTGGGCGGTTTGAACATGAAGAAATTCAAAGACGATCGTTTTTCAAATCTGCCACAAATCAACCCGACAAAGATGAGACTGAGACAAGGCAAACGTCTACTCCAGTATGTGACTCAACAACAAATATTGAGATAGCTTGTGATTTAGCACAATCTTCAACTTCAAATATAGAAAATGTTGGTGGAGGCATACGAGATGTAAATACAGCCGCTGAAGAAGGGCAAGGTAGCAAAACATCCGATGTTTTTACATCTGCAGAAACAAATCAAAGAGGACGAAATGATCCAGAAGATCAAGATCTGGGAACTCTTGATAGTGGTCCTTCGCAGCCAAGGGGCCCAAGGGTTGTTTTTCCAAAAAGTTCATTCGGAGATAGACGGAGATCGTTTTCGTCTCAATTCTTTGATACTTATCAGTGGCTTGAATATATTGTGAAGTTAGATAAAGCGTTCTGCTTTGTCTGCAGACATTTTCGGCATTCTGCAAATATTCGACATCAAAATTAAAAGTTTTCGATTAATGGGTTCAGTAATTGGAGGAAACTAAGTGAGTCGCTGAAAAAACATGACACCTCTTTGGCTCACAGTGACTGTATGCAAAGGTTTGTAGGCTACAAGCATTCCTTGAAGGCCGGATATGTTCATAAGAAGCTAACCATACAACATGAAGAAATGATAATACAGTACCGAGATTATATGATAAAATTAATCGACATGATTTTATACTTGACACGTCAAGGGCTGCCACTCCGAGGACACCGAGAAGACCCAACATCTACTAACCGAGGAAATTTTCTGGAGTTGGGTGAACTTATGGCAAAACATGACACGAATTTTTCGATGCATCTAGACAGACATGCCAGTTATTGCAGTTCCAAAATACAAAATGAAATAATAAGCATCGCATCTCAACTTGTTATTGAACAGATTGTAGAAGAAGTGCGGCAATGTGGTTTTTTCTCGATAATGGTTAATGAAACTAGGTGCTACAAACAAGAACAATTGTCCGTGGCAATCAGATATACCGTAGGCTTGGAAGTTGAGGAACGTTTTCTTGGTTTCGTAGATTGTTCTTCTTCTAGAGATGCCGAGAGTTTCAAAATACTTATTAAAAGGTATCTAAGTAAACGCAGTTTGTTGAATAACGCCATATTAATTGGCCAATCTTATGATGGAGCCAGTGTTATGTCTGGGAAACACCAAGGACTGCAAGCCAAAATAAGGGAGGATCATCCACAAGCCATTTACTTTCATTGCTTGGCACACAGGATGAACTTGGTAATTGTCGATAGATGTGTTAAGGTGTCTACTGCAGCTGCATTTTTCAACACTCTGGAGGCAATATACGTCCACTTTTCTCAACCCGGTCATCACTCTCATCTCATAAACGCCCGTGATGCTCTAGGTATAAAGTCGGGGGGCGAAATGGGAAGTGTTAGCAGTACCAGGCGGAGTTGTCGATATGAAAATTGCAAATCCCTTTTGAAAAATTTCCAAGCAATTCGAAATGCTCTGGATGAGGAAATTGAACAAGGGCGAGACAAAAATTCTGTACAAGCACTTGGAATACAGGCATCAATTATAAAGCCACAATTTATCGTTTGTTTGTTCGTCTTCCATTCAGTGTTAATGGTCGCAAATGTACTGAGTAAATATTTTCAGAGACAAGATGCCACACTAGGTCAGGCTAGTGATATCATAGATAGCAGTATAAGTAGCTTTGAACAGAAGAGGAACAAATTTGAGGATCTGTGGAGTGAAATAAGAAAATTCTCAGGAGAACAAGACATTTGTTTGGAACCTTTAAGGATTTCAAAAGAAAGGAAGCAACCACAAAGGCTTAATGAATATTTATCTGACTCAACGCTGGGTAAATCATCTCTGATCGACATACCTGCATGAACTACAGCTCCCGAATACTGGAAAGTCAACATTTACTACCAAGTCATGGACAACGTGATTGGCAATATGAAAAAACTATTTGAAAATCTTCCCCTTGCAAGATCGATTGATTCCTTTATGAAGCTAGATTTGGATCAAGCATTTGAGTTCGTCGCCAATTATCAGAGGACCTTCAATATCGAAATCTCAACACTTCAAGCTGAAGTTTTAGTGATACGAAATTTATTCAAAAATAAAAATCTTGAAATCACGTTGGAAAATCTAAAAGTTCAAGTGAAGGGGGATCTGACTCCAAATCTTTACAAATTACTACAAATTGCTGTAGGCCTTCCAATCACATCAGCTGGTTGGGAAAGAAGTTTCTCCGCTATGAGGCGGATAAAAACATGGCTGAGAACCACAATGGTACAAGATAGATTTTAAAATTTATCACTTCTCTGTATCGAAAATGCTTTAGTTAAGCAGAAATTGTCGGCTAAACAAGTTCTCTCTGTTTTTATAAAAACAGATAGAAAACTAAAATTAGTTTGAAGTTTTTTTTATTCATACTTATATGTTATATTTCCTAAATAAAATGTGAAAACAAGAAAGTCTTTTACTTAAAGTAGGTATATGACAAACCATGATGATGAAAACCAAAACTGTTTAAAATTGAGAGTGAAAACAAGAATGACGTAGTTTTCATGCGCATGCATCTATTAAAAAGTGGTGTGTACGCCCCAACAAAATTTTTATACGCACCCCTCCCCAAAAAGAGCTCGTGGGGCCTGCCCCCACCCCAGAAAAATTTTGTAGTTTCGACACTGAGCGGAAGATTATATTTACAGCAATCTTTCTATCTGTTATAGTTGTGAACGCGGATGGGCTGATTGTATAGAATTTGTAATGAAAATCTCCAAAAATGCAATTATCATCCAAAAACGAAGAAATAGCACTAGTTAAACATTATCCTCCCTCGATGAACCCGTATAAATGTCAGTACTGACTTTCGATACCCACACTACAATATCACCGGGATTACTGACTATTCGAAAGGCGATCGGGAAAAGCTTTTCCACGGTAAAATTCATTCAACCCCGGTAGTGATGAGCAAATTCAATACGACTGACTTCACATCGTTTACAGCTAGACCGCTTCTGTCTTATGTATTTTTCAGTTTCAGCGTCAAATCACCATTCATAAAAAGCCATTTCTTTAAATTGTGAGCGTGGTAAAAACGAGATGCATTTCGGAAATCGACTCAAGAAAATTACGTATAGCGTCGCTCCAGTTCTAGAAAAATTATCTATGTAACCCGATATGTTTTCGTCAATTAAAAACTTGAAAAAGCGACTCTAATCCAACGTATTATAAAAACCACTTTTTATCTTTTAAAATAAATTTTATCAAAATCCCAGCGACATACCGTTGCCAATGCTTTATATCTGTAAACTACACGTCCTGAAGTTCTTTTAATTACAAAGTAACTGGTTTCAATGACACAATCCTAAATCAACTAATCATAATTATTATTAACGATACTTAAAAATAAATAGGGATAACTAACAGAACTAGATTAGAACTGAAGTCACTTTTTTAATAACACGAACACCGGCTGCTAACTGTTGCACTAAACATATAATCCGAACATAACAATTACTCTCAGGGCAGTAATCCGAAAACGCTATAGGTATCCTAAAGTTCGAGAAAACAAAGAATCTACGGTAGATTTTTAATCATAGGTGACAAACTGTAGCACGTTGAAATGTCGTAACTTTTCATACCCTTCGTAAGTAAAACTTTCGAGCCTAAAGATTTCAACTGCATATCAGAACTAAAGCTATTAGCCCACACACAGAGTTAAACGACAGTCCATCTAAACTGTAGGTCTCAGCCTCTCTGCGAGTTTAAACTTCAGTTAGTTCACCTGCAGTCCGCAGATAACCTGTGTATTGAATGGTCATACTTAGAGACTGCTTCTGTTTTGATCAATAATTACGTTGGTCACATTTGTATTGAGAACTTTATGTATGAATTAATAGTGTTTTATACCTGATTTCTATTTTGATACAAAATGATATTTGTATTCAGAGCTTGAACCATGTTTTGCAAGATGTTTCTTTAAATACCTCTTCACTCTTGTTGAATACTTACACTGTTCACATTTATGGTTAAAATTTTGCTGAATTAAACTATACTATTGCCAAACAGTCTTTATTTTGTTGATTTAAAGTCTGGCTGTCTCTTGGTAATTGCTAATTGAAGTGTGAATTAAATATGTTTTTTAAATAACATAATTTATTATAAAATCATCACTGGTCGCATTTTTGAGAACTAAGTGTTTTCTCCTAATTTATTTTAATTCACAATCTTTCTTGAATTTACATCTCATTTACGAGAACCTGAATGTTCAAATTAAACTTGCTGCTTTAACTTTTACTTTAATTTTTCATCCGAAAACAGGCACTTATTTGATTTGAAATTGATCGCTCTGCAGCTGTTTCTTAAATTTGGGTTCCATACAAAAAACATAACTTTGGGCTAGTGACTGTTTGCAAAGTGAATTGAATGTCCCCATTAATCTAATAGTTTATATATATATATATATACATTTATATATAGAATTTGATTGAGAATTACAGAAAGAGGTAAAGGAACTTTCGTACAGTTTAAATAAATTGCATTATAATTGTATGAGTAACTTGATGGCATAAACTAGACATTTTTAAAATCTGTTCACGTTGGTTAAAATAGATTTGTTGTGTATAAATTAGTCTGAATGTTATTTACATAGTTTGGTTTCTTGATAAAAGCATTGTAATAGAACAATAGTTACGAATGTTAATATAACTATTTTCGTAAAGTCAATTTAGCATTTTTTATTCAATTAAAGTATTTTATAGGGTATTTTGGCAAGTGAACACTTTACAGGTGTTTAAACATAAATTGTGTAGTTAGGATTATGTTAAGGATATTGTATAAATAATTGCATATAGCAGGAATGTAGAATGTAATAAAAGGGTTTTATATAGACTATTAGACATTTGTACTAGCATATTTCTGGAAGCAAATCAGTGACGAACATTGTGATTTAAGTTTAAAAATTATAAGGCATAAACGCAATTTAGCAGAATGACATTCATAGTGATTACATTTTATAATGAAAATTTCAATAATGTGTTAGATAAGAGACTTTTTTAATGCATCATTATGACTTAACCAGATTCTATAATAACACAAGACATAGCATTACAAACCTCGAACATGACATTGTTGAGTGTTCAAAACATTTAAAATATCTATTTCCAATTTTAGATTTAAGTTTGTTAGGTTGTAATTTTAGGTTTTTCCATAATTTTATAGTTTTTCAATTTATTAGGCTTTAATTTTGCTCTTAAAGCAATTAATAGGCGTCTTTCAGTATCTCACTGTTTTATAAGGATACTTTGCTTTTACCGCAAAATTGTGAAATCTTAGGTAAATCTAGATTTTTACATAAACTTAAAATTCCTTTAAATTCAATATTTCTAACACTAAAAGTATGTTTTCTTATGTAAAATTGCCTCAGAATTCCGTTTATGTAATTAGATTAAGTGTAGCTTGTAAGTTTAAATAGTTATAAGCATATTCAGTTTAGATTAAGTGATTTCGTATATTAATTTTAGGAACCATAGCTTGTTAGGTGTCTTTTTGTTCGAAATTTTATGTAGTTTTCATTTTTGTTGTTAGTTTTTAGATTCGTTAATGTATAAGAAAGTTATGGCCAAATTTCCATTTTAGTCCAAATTTTTTTCGTGTTATCGTATTTAATTTAATTCCGTTCTACCAAATTAAAAGCATATTTATTTGGTTATTGGTGTTTCATTTCTACGTACAATTTCTTCTTAATAAAATAAATTTGATCCGGTACCTAAAATAAAAGTGACAATAACAAAATTTTGGACATCTAAACATTTCTTTTTTTTAAACCGATAACAATCATTAAGTTTTTAATCTATTTAAATAAAAATTACCAAATTAAAATAAGTGACTGGAGTGGCCGATTTGGAAAGAAAACATCATTTGCCTTTGGAAGTTGCTGTCATCGACAATCCAAGTACCTGCATCAATTTGGAACTATTCGAAGACATCCACCTGCATTGAGGACTGTATATGTGAGTCACATTTTTTTGTATATAACCCTATTTTATTGTGGACATTTATTTGATAAATTTCCTGCAATTCATTATTCATTAGATATATGTATTGGTATATAATTTCAAACAATTACTTGTATAAACACTTGTAAAGTAATCAAAATTTTTAAATTATTTTCATTGTTGAACTTAAACAGTAAATTTCCAAATTATTTGACAATTTTGACATTATTAAATTCATTCAATTACTTTACAACGCATGCGTTGGAGGTAAATTCTATTCAGAGTAAATTTTATACATGTAATAATTTTATAAAGTGTAAATCTTATACACACATTCACATCTAAATATAAATTTAATTTTCCAAACTAAATACCTTTGATCCCTATCCCCAAATTTGAGATTGAGCTAGTCCGGTGCAAAGTTAAAATCATTAATAATTTAATCAACATTTTAACATTTAAATTTATTATTCAATTATCTAATTACCTATCCCTACTAAAGAGACACAGCCAAACAACCCTTTTCCCCTCAAACGTATTTAAATTTATAATTAGCCATTACAAATTATATATATATATATATATATATATATATATATATATATATATATATATATATATATATATATGTGTGTGTGTAGATTATCAAGTCCCCCCATAGTGGGGCGACTTGATAAATGCCTGTATTTAACTCTGTTTTATCATTTCAAACCTCAATTGAGGCGTCTTGATAGAAAAAAATCAAAAATATAAGTCCCTATAGCAACAGAGCGTCACATTTTTTTAGCATAGGTACCCACCTGCCTACCCCAAAAACCTTTTTAATGAAAGAAATTGAATTTGTATTTTAGAATTTATTTGGAAATATAAAAACGAAACTCGAAAAATAATAAACGTAAAAAACAATATCTGAAGGTACTACCTTCATTCTGTGGTGTGTTAGGAACTCAAAATAGAATAATATACCTATACTATATAGATAAAAATATAAAACTTAGCCAATATTCTGATACATGTACCTACCTAGCTGCAAATCGTAAAAAAAAAATAAAAAATTCAAATGTTTAAATTTGATCTGTCCCCTCCTTAATGTTTCAAATTCCGTAAGTTTCTGCTTAATTTCTATCTTTTTCACAATACCAACGTCCTATACCTCAGGATAAATAATAAGCGTGTGACATTTTAGAGCTTTGTATTAAAAATGTGCAAAGATAGGTTTCACTCTCTTCACAACTTGTTATTTTTGCCGCCACGTAGTTTTTAAAAGTGTTTGACTCGGTTTTTAAACCAACAAAAATATAATCACCTGATTTCAAATCATTTAAATCACTTTGTGGAATGTCATTTTCGTTTTCGTTATGTTGGTCCATGTCACTTTCGTTTTCTAAATCCGAGAATGATTCAGGGTCCGCATCACTATCAACAGTTAATAGTTTCTCACTTATAGCACTTTCAGAGGAGGCAGACGATAAAGACCTTGTTTTTCGATTTTGCAAATGTTTTCTTCCAGAAGATGTCTGTGGCATTTCAACGTCGTGTAGAGATATGCTTCTGCCCACTGGTACAGTCAGCTTCTTTTTTCTTCCAACAGGTACTGCAGTTTTGAATCTTGAACTTTCGAAGATCTCTTTTAATGATTGCGCCATATCACCTGGTAATGCAGGTTCGTCTGTTTTAGGTAACTTATCCAGAACCTTCTTCCTATTTAGCGGACATATGCCGGTTGCTTCAAAGCCAGATTTTATGTTCTTCTCACCACTAGCGTCAACGTGATTTAATGCTTGATTCAGCAATCGGGGAAAGACATCTTTCCTCACCACTCCCCTATTATTTTTTTTTCCATTGCTGAAGTATCTGTCTCCAGGCAGTCTTAATTGGCCGGAAGACACTAACATCTAAAGGTTGCGTTAAATGGGTGCTGTTGGGTGGCAGCAGTATAAAACGAATTTCGTTTTCTTCACATTTTTGGAGAACATTTATGGAAATATGACTTGCCAAGTTGTCACCGATGAGTACTTTAGGGCCAGGTATTAAAGTTCGAAAATATGGCAGTATTATATTGATAACCAATACTCAAAATTATTTCCATCGAACCAGCCCGAATGGGAACGATTGAATCTAGCCCCAGGTGGCCCATTTTCCGTCCACGTGGACCAGAGATGGTCGGTTTTATAAACTATATAGACGGGCAGTAAGGATCCGGAGGCTGCACAGGCGAACATAACTGAGGTTGCGGCTTTTGAGGAATCCATTATTTTATCTGCTCTTTTAGACGTTTTACGGACGATTACTTTTACGCGACCTGGATCGTCAGTGAAGTTAGTTTCGTCATAATTTACAACTGCAGACGGTGGAACATCTTTTAGACTTTCTGCCAAGTTATCAAAATATTTATTGAATGTTTCATGACATACCTTCGCTCTGCTTTCTTTTATTGATTGGGATAACCTTTTTGACAGCTTTTCCTTATGCTGCAATAAAAATTTTTGTAACCAAGTTTTCCCTGGCCTGTTATTTACAAATTGGGGTGCAGTTTTCCCATGTCTTCCTAAATAATTTTGAACTACATCTTTGATATCGTCTGAGTCGCACGGATAACCCCAATCAGCAGCAACACCAATATCATTAGCAAGCATATCCTCTTCATCCTTTGACATCGTAAGCTGACCGCCACGTTTTTTTGGGTATTTTCCCTTAATTTTTCTGTATACAGTGGCAATAGGTATATTATATTCTTTACTTAGCTGTGTAACTGCAACACCCTCGTCTCTATGACGCGACACAGCAATCTTTACTGCTTCTTCATCATAATCACCGTATTTCCTGCTGCCTGGTTTTCTTTTATATGTTCTGACCATATTTATCCTTATTATCAAGTCACCCCTGAAAAAGACTAAAAAAATAAAATGATACGCCACTGGTAAATGTTTCTGTATAATCCAACTTTGAGGTTAGGATATTGTTTTTGACTAATTTAGTACCCATGAAAAAAATACGGAGATATCTTTGCATTCAATAGTGTCTCTACACAATAGAAAGTATAACAGTTAATAAATACCTGGTTTTTTACCAGTTTTTATAGAAAAATACTGCGGAACAACAAGTCTTCCACTGTACTCTACTAACCTTACTTTGAAAGAGTGCCTACTAACGCATCGAATGAGTACATATGTACCGGTCGCATCCATGTGTAGTACAGTGGTGTGCGCATTTTAGGCAAGAGGGGTAGAATGTATCAAGTCGCCTCGGTGTTATCAAGCCGCCCCATTTTACGGTACATTCTACTGCATTCAGACAAGTTTTACGCGGCCTACCAGGCCCAGCCTTACCTCTAACCTCAACCGCATATATTTGCTTCGTTAATCTTGCGTTGTTCATTCACTCAATGTGGCCAAACCAACGTAGTGTACTACTTTTATGTCTATCCGCATCACACTCCATTATATACTCATTCTTTACCTTATCCCTTCTTGGTTTATGATATGCGCTTCTCAGGAATCTCATTCCCACGGCATTTATTTTTCTTTCGCGCTTCTTTTGACATACCCATGTCTCAGTTCCATACAGTACTGACGGGACAAACACGCCATTATAGATTGCTCGTTTCGCAGATAGGCTCATGCTATCGTTTCTCATTATCGTCCATATACTTCCAATCACTTTCCTTCCAGCATTGACCCTTCGTCCTATCGCGCCATCCATTGTACTATCTGCAGTGAACATTCTACCCACCCATCCACTTGTTGCACAATTTCATCTTGTAGGGCAAATACTCTACTCTCCTTTTCACCATTTTAGTTTTGTTCACGTTTACCTTTAAGTCCATGCCTTCACAGATTATATAAATCTTCCTTAGAGCAATGTGTAGCTCATCCGCACTGTCACTTAATAAGACTGTGTCATTTGCATACACCAGAACTCGTACATTTACGTCACCAACCATTACCCCGTATGTATCGGTACATGCTTGCCTAACACATTTGTCCATGTGTACATTGAATAACCACGGAGACATGATACAGCGTTGTCGTACTCCTTGCTCAATATTGAAGTATTCAGTCACACCTCCCCTCACCCTAACACATGCCCGGCTACTGTTATATACTGGCCTTATTCCGTTTATTACAACTTTACTTACTCCATGTTCATTCAATATTTCCACAGCCTCCCTATTCACTCTATCATCTGCTTTCTCCAGATCTACAAACGCACAATACAGCTTCCGTTTTACACTTAAACACTGTTCCATCACCTGATGCAGAGCAATAATCTGATGAACACATCTTCTCCCTGGCACGAAGCCACCCTGCACATCTTAAATCTTTGCTTGTGTAGTTTCTCGTACTTTTATCAATCAGTACTCTTCCAAATACTTTACCATGTACACTGAGCTAACTTATTCCTCTGCAGTTCTTGCAATCACTCTTGTTCCCCTTACCCTTATACAGTGGGCAGTGGTACAATGATAACGCTTTTCCAACCACTCGGCACTTTTCACACTTAAGGCATACATTGAATAATCACACAAACTTCGTATAAGCTTTACACCTCCATACTTTATCATTTCACCAGTGATTTCATCTACGCCTACTTCTTTGACGTTTTTCAACCTAACTACCGTTTTCTCTACCTCATTTATTCAATTTTAAGCTATACATTTTTTTATGATTCACATCCGGCATGTTTTGAATTTTTATACTACTGTTACAAATACGTATTTATGATTGTTTATACACCCCGCGCTACCATGGGAATAGAATAAGTGACATTAGTTCACTACATTTTTGTGTTATTGCAAAATGCTTACGTGTTTGAGTATTTGCGCTTTACGACGATACGAGTTTTAACAATTAATCCTAAAGACTATTTGCGCGCCTTTTTTTCTAAGAGCCATTTTACACGTACTAAAATTTTACTGGTTCGGTTATTAATTGTTTATTTTTAATTCAAATTTAGAACTTATTGATTTAAAAATTATTGTAATTAAAAAAACGGACGTGTTTGAATTAACACCTGGGCAAAAGCAGTGGTGTTTGTACTTAAATGTTTACCTTATGATTGTATGAGTTTTAACAAACGTACCTGACATGGGTTTGAAAGGAACCGTAACTTCATAGGATTTACATGGAAATGCAACAATCCTGTTTTCGCACCTTTTTTTTTACAAAATGACGTTTTAAATTCTGTGCCACCTTTGTTGAATACTTACATTCGTGACATTTGTAAATAATTTGAACTGTGTTTGTCAAGCTGGTGCTTTAAATGGTATTTCCTTTTTGTTGAATACTCACAACAATAAGATGTTTGCATTCTATAGTTTGCTTGTGAATTATAAGATGGTTGTTAAATACCGTTTCTGTTTTTTCATACTTGCGGTCTCTAAAATAAACATGGAAAACTCAATTATCAGAACCGTTCACAAGGTATCTGCCGCCCGTGTGCAAAAATAATTTTCCCGCCCCCTAACTTTTGATTAACCATAATTTCTTGGAAGGGTCTACGTCCACGTGCTACGGGTTTTTCAGAATTCTTAAATCTACTGCCAACGTGGATTTTAATTGTGATTCGTGCACGGCCGACGGGATTTTAATTTTCATATTTGTTCAGTTTCAATGTGAAACTGCTAGAGCGCTGGTGGTGTAGTGGTTGCGGTCGCCTTCCTTCCACGCTGTTGGTGCGGGTTTGAATCCCGGTCCATACAATTTTTTTTCTTAGGTTACTGTAGTTTGTTTATCTAATCTACTTTTGTTAGGTTACAGTAGTTTTGTTTATCTAATCTAAAATAGATATGGCCGATATAATATATACGTCGGACCTACAAATATAACAATCCCCGTCGGACGTGGACGTAGACATTAGTGGTGGAGAACTATCGATAGTCGCGACCATCGATAGTTGTCGATAATTTTAGGTATAACTATCGATAGTGGTAAGTGTAAGTAAAAGAAAGAAATCTACTACTGCTAATTATTTATGCATCTATTAAAACATGACTTTTGTATAATTGATCGTTAATTAATCTATTTCTCAAATAATCAGTTGTTCCTATTTAGGAAAACCAACATATTGACATTTGTGGGCTTTAGTATCGCTCTTCTTTCTGCTACTATTTGCCCAGTCTTGCTGAATATCCTCTCCGATTTCACCGATGACGCTCGAATGCACATATATTTTTGCGTCAGTAATTTTAATGGTCTAAAATCATTTTCATTTATCTGAAATAGAACAATTTTAAACTGCGAAAATGAAATTAAACACAATGAACTTTGACCTTATCGACAAACATCAAAGGATTTGGCCTTTAAAAAGCCAATGAACTATGATCTTGTCGGCAAACATCAAAGGATTTGACCAGGGCCAATTGCCAAAAATTGACAAAGTATAGTTCTCACGATCCGCAAAATTTTCCCACGGTCCTTCAAAATTTTCCCACGCACAAGTGCCGCAATACCTACTATGGCTGAAATGTGGAAATCATAACTCCAGAAGATCAACTATTATGCACGTTGATGAAGTTGCGGTTAAACTTACAGATATTTGCTCTGGCTTTTAGATATAAACTGAGTAGTACCACAATAAAAAACATCATCATGACTTATCTATATCCTCTACATGAAATTCTGTATCAGGGCATAATGAATAATAAACCTAGTATAGACAAACATTCTCTTCCCGAACTGCAAGATCGTGCTTGGTTGCACGGAAATTGAAATTGCAACTCTGCATTTTTTTTTAAATTAAAAAAAGCATTCTTTTTTCACCACAAGTAACGGCACACTTTTAAGGTTTTAGTTGGTGTTGCTCCAAATGGTATAATTACTTTTGTGAGTGAGCTATTTCCTGAGTCAACATCAGAAAAAGAAATAACTAAACAAAGTAGAGTTCTACATCACGTGGAGGCTGGAGATGTAATTCTGGCCGGCAAAAGAGATCTGCAATCAAATTGGTGAGGGTGCTATAACTTGATTAAAAAATTTTAGAGTGTTGGATTTTATAATGCCTCGTATGAGAGAGGACTTCACCGTAATTGTTTAAACTTGTGCCGCACTTGTAAAATTTACAGTATGCCCTACTTAAAGAATCAGAACAATGTTTAGGATTGGCCAGTGATTAAAACTGTAAATTAAAATTAATAAAATACAAATAGTTTTATGTTACATTATCATAAGTTTTGTTATAACCGAATAATATGTAATTAAAAATAATTATTAATTTTATGAAATACATAAATAAAACGTTTACCTCGAGTAGGATTTGAACCTACAACATCTACTTTGCTAGAGTAGCGCTCTAACCATTTGAGCTATCGAGATACAAGCCCCAATTGATATAAATTTTGTCTTTATGTACGTAGAACTTAGGTAAATTATAATTTACATCATTAAATGATAATTATAATTTACATTAGTTCTACATGCATAAAGACAAAATTTATATCGATTGGGGCTTGTATCTCGATAGCTCAATTGGTTATAGCGGTGTAGTATTTAACCCCAATTGATGTTTGTTAAGGTTAGAGTGGTGTTATTATTTATTCTCACATGTTTTATACAGATTATTTATTGCACACATTAACAATGCTGTCTTTAACGACAAGCGTATATTGTTCTAGTTTTTCCTGGTTACTTCTATTTATAATATTAAAAAGTGTGTTAATAAGAATACATGACTTTACATTCCTTTAGTACATTGGTCTCTTTATATTGAAATAATTGGTATTGCATATTCCATCCCCTCTCAAGGAGAATATAATTAACACCAACACCACCAAGGCACATTATCTATGTCTACTCACACTCCCAAAACTACACTTATATTCCAACATACTACTTTGACATATATTTACGTACTCGACCCCTGTGTACTGTCAATTGTCTTCCGTCCACATCTTCAACTGTACAATTCGGTTCTTGAACACTAACCACTGAATACGGACCTTGGCACCAAGGATCAAATTTGTGTCGTTCCTCATTGGTTAGTATAACAAGATCACCTAGTTTCAAATTTTGTCGACAAGCATTGGCATTATGAGCAGTCGCACAGTCTATTTTAGCCTTTTCTAAGTGCTCTTTCGCTCGCTTATGAGCGTATTGCAACCTATACCGTAATTCCTTATCATAAGCGTCTATATTGTAAAGAGGGTCTACACGTGATCCGTTTAGTGACTCTGGGATAATGGCATTTCTGCCAAATACCAGCTCGAATGGAGTATAATTATGGTACGTACCCGGTGTTGTGTTATAACAAAATGCATAATATTGTGTCCAAGTGGACCAATCTGATTTTGAATCATTTACATACATACGTAAATATTCATTCAGAACACGGTGGTTTCTTTCACAACCCCCTATAGATTGACTATGATATGCGGTGGATATGCGATGTTCGATCGAGAGTAGTTTAATTACATTGTGGAATACCTGATTCTTATATTCTGTGCCCATATCTGTTCGAACTTCTTTCATAGGTCCATAAATAAGAATGAAATTCTTTACTAAATAGTTTGCTACCGTTACTGCCTCTTTATTAGGGATTGGTATTATCACTATGTATTTTGTTAGCTCACACTGTATTGTTATAGCGTATTGATTCCCATCATTTGATGTTGGTAGTTTCCCAATCGTATCAATACATACGATATCGAATGGCTTTTGAGGAGTCGGTGTTATAGTCATTGGTTCTGGTTGTTTTAATTTGATTTTATTAATTTGGCATTTGTGACATTTTTTAACAAAAAACGCTACGTCACGAGACATTTGTTTCCAAAAATAACAGGACTTTAGTTTTTTCAGTAACCGTTTTTGACCGCAATGACCTCCTAGTAGTGGATTATCGTGAAATTGTTCTATAAGTTTCAATTTGTCATTTTTATTTGTTATAAGTTTTCTTTTATTACATAAAACAATAGTTGTTTTTCAAAGGCACTTTTCTCCTACATCCTTAAATGTATTAATAGAGTATTTTTTAAATATATTGTCACCTAGGTTTATTTTAAATTTTTGAAATTTACAATCACCAGCCATACTGTCTAGCTTAAATAATAATTGTTCTAGTGCAGAATTATCATCGTTAGTAATTGAGATTTCGTTTTGTGCGCATAATTTTCTTTTACTCATGATTGTCATTTTTAATGATGCATCGTTAACTTCGAATTTTACTAATGGCAATTTAAGTGTCTCGGAATTGTCTATAACTTTTTTATTGTTTTTATTCGAATTACCCTTACTTTGCGTTAGTTGATTCGTTGAGGTAGTTGTGTTTGGTTTCGCATTTGACCTAGTTATAGCGAGTATTTGTGTCGCATTGTTGTGCATATTTTTTAAATCGTCTATACTAATCCTAGACAATGCGTCAGCGCAAACATTGTCTTTACCTTTAACATATTGGATTTCAAAATTGTACTCTTCAAGTTCAAGACGAACTCTCGTTAATTTAGAAGTTGGGTCTTTCATTGAAAATAAATAAATTAAAGGACGATGATCAGTTTTAATGAGAAATTTTGTCCAATAAATGTAACAACGAAAATATTTGATCGCCCAATGTATTGCGAGTAGTTCTATTAAAATGATAGCTTTATTAATTTCGCTTTTTGCGAATGAGCGTGAAGCGTATGCTATAGGAAGTTCGTGTCCGTTAAAATTTTGAGAGAGAACAGCCCCGCAAGCACTTTGTGAAGCGTCTGTTGTAATTATAAATGGTTTAGAAAAATCTGGATACTGAAGAATTGGAGGGGATAATAAGGAATTTTTTAGTAAATTGAAAGAATTTTGACATTCATCTGTCCATATAAATTTTGCGTGTTTTCTCGTTAATTTGTTTAATGGTAATGTTATTTTTGCGAATTGTGGTATAAATCTGCGAAAATAATTTGTAAATGCAACCAGTCTTTTTACTTCATCCGCGTTTTTCGGGATTGGATATTGTTTAATAATTTGAAATTTTGAATCATCTGGGAGAATCCCTTTATCTGTAATTTTGTGACCTAAATACGTAACTTCGTTTCTGAAAAATTAACATTTTTCCGGATTTAATTTTAAATTAAATTTTCTACACGTTTCAAATACTTTCTGTAAATTTGATAAATGATGTTTTTCAGAGCAACCAATAACGATTAAATCGTCCATATATAAAATGCTTTTTCAGGAGTGATTCCTGCAAATGCAATTGACATCATTCTTTGAAAACTATTGGGACTCACTGAAAGTCCGAAGGGTAATCTAGTAAATCGGAAGGATCCAGCGTCTACACTAAAAGACGTCATATCGCGTGAATTTTCTTCCAGCGGTATTTGATGAAAACCTGATATTAGGTCAATTACAGAGAACCATTTGGCTCGACCTAACTGATCTAAAATGTCGTCTATCCGAGGTAATGGAAATTTGTCGGCGATTAATTTTTTATTTAGTTGTCTGTAGTCGATTACTAAACGCCATTTTTTAATTCCATTTTCTGATTTTTTGGGAACTAGTAAGATTGGACTGTTGTACTGAGATCTAGAGGGTTCTATTATTTCATGTTCTAGCATTTTATTTATTTGTTGATTTATTTCCTGTTTATGCGAATGTGGACTTCTATAATTTTTTATGTACACCGGTTTCTTATCTACTAAATTTAATTCTTGTTCATAGAAATTGTTGATTGATATTTTATCCGATTTTAATGCGAAAATATCTGCAAATTTTTGACAAATTTTAACTACTTTATCTTTAACGAGAATTGGAACAGTGTCTAGGTGTTTAATTGTTTATCTAATTTACTTAATCTATCGCCTTGATCGTTGGTAATATGATATACATGGAAATCATCTAGACTGAGTGTCTCAATGTGAATATTTCTTAATGTGATTGTATCAGAATTTGTGTTAATAATTTTTACAAGAGGAGAATTACTTGACACAATTGTACGTGCTACAAAAACTCCTGGATATAATTCTTTGTTTACCACTACAGCGTCTTCTTTCAGCTCTTCGAATTTTTGGTAATATCGTATAACTTCAGAACGTGGTGGCACTATCATTACATTATTTGCCTCTGGACTACTATAAATGGAACAACAACATGTTGATTATGTGGAATTTTCATTGTCATAGTCCAGTTGGAATAATTTAATGTGCATTTGTATTTAGCAATGAAGTCTCTACCTAAAATTGCATCTGTTGGTATAGAAAAATTTTCGTCTACAATATGGAAAGTATGTGAAATTTTGTAATTGTCAACAAAAATATCTGTTTGAGTAATACCTAATGATTGGATGATGCCTTCAGTAACGCCTTTGATATTGCTAATATTAGAGGTGTTAATTATTTGATTGTTATTAATTTTTGTACATTTAAAAATTGAAATATCCGCTTCTGTATCTAAAAGAAATGTACATTGTGAACCAGTCATTTTTGTTGAAAGTGTTACAAAATTAGTGAAAGATAATTGGCAATTAAAAATATTTACGCAGCGTCCCCCAGTTGTTCCAGCTGGGGGAACTGTTCGTTTCCCAACTCTAATGCTAATGGTCTTACAGTTCGCGTGAAATTTCGGTCGTTATGCCTACTATTTCTAAAATAATTGTTAAATCTAAAATTTCGCCCACGACTTTGTTGCGTATGTGGTGATCTAATATGAGGTTGGAAATTATTGTTTCTGCCTCGGTTGTTATTCCACCTGTTTAACGGCCTATGTCCGCGATTTGAGTTATTTGTCCTACAGTAATTGGTGTTCCGGTTTGTGTAAAAAACGTTCGGGTTATTACTAACTGTCGACATGGAAGATGTTATGTTTGCAAATTTAGTTAATGCTTCCTGCACATTTGAGAAATTTCCAGCTTCCATTATCAACTTGGTTCTATCTGAATTAGCATTTTGCGAGAGTGACCTAATGACATTGTCAGTGACATATTTGCCTGCTACTGCTATTGGTACGCCTTCTGAGATAAATGCTTGTTTTAAGTTTTCCGCTAGAGATTCTATTTCCATTGTGTATGATGTAGCATCTTTGTGATTTTGTTTGCAATTTAAAAGTTTCGCGGTTAAAAGCTGTGAATTTTCGCCCCTAATTCCATTTTTTAAAACATCTACAATTGCTTGTATTGAATTTTCATTCGTCACTAAATCGCGTGCTTTACCTATTAAGCGTGTTTTAACGTAAGCTACGGCATTATTGTCATGATCCGCTGAATTTTCATTTAATAATATGAATGCGTCTACGAATGCGCGTAATTTTGTCGGATTTCCGTCAAATTCCTGCGGGAGTATTCTGCTAGCTAAGTTAAAATATTCAATATTAGTTAAAGTCATGTTGTCAATGGTTGAATCCTCGTCACTATAATTAATGTCTTCTTCTAGTACTAATGGATTTATTTGTTTAACGCAGCTATTAGGGATTTTATAATTTATTTGTAACGCTTGAAATGGCCCTATTACTTTATCTCTAATGATCCAGAATAATTCTTTAACTACCACCCTTTGATTATCGTTTAACTTTTCAAATTGACTTCGTACGCTTTTAGTAAAATGATTAAATAACTGTACTAACTGTTCGCCTATTGCTTTTCTAATTTTTTCACTTTTGGGTACTTCCTTTATAGACCGCTTTGACTGCTTAATAATTTGATCTTTTATGTTTATAATGTCTTGCAAATATTGATCCCAAGTGATTGACATAAAAAATGTTTTCTTAAATTATCTAGCCTATACAATTATTATCTTAAAATTAAACACTGTCACTTACTCATGTTCCTTGCGCTGTTTATGCACTGCACTTGTTGATCATACTGTTGCGTCGTCAGGGTTGATTTAAAGTTGTGAATGCATTCTTTCTTCTAAACTGCATCCAACCTGGCATTGCTTCTTGCGGCTTCTTCCCGTATTGTCCCAGCTATAACTTTCTTGCATTTTGTCCATGCCATCCACAAAATTATTAAAAGAACCAGCACTATTATTATTGTGTGTAATATATCTTGGGTAGAACCGAATTTGGTATCTGAGGACTGACCACCGCTGTTACCTGCTTGTGCGATGATCACCTCTTCTTTTGTGGCGGACTGTCCCATAACTTTTGGTATTATTCGTTAGTCTTGTAATCTTCGGATCTTGGTGTATTCTGCTTCGGCAGGATCGCCATGTAGTATTTAACCCCAATTGATGTTTGTTAAGGTTAGAGTGGTGTTATTATTTATTCTCACATGTTTTATACAGATTATTTATTGCACACATTAACAATGATGTCTTTAACGACAAGCGTATATTGTTCTAGTTTTTCCTGGTTACTTCTATTTATAATATTAAAAAGTGTGTTAATAAGAATGCATGACTTTACATTCCTTTAGTACATTGGTCTATTTATATTGAAATAATTGGTATTGCATATTTGCATACTAAGTGAATTAACTAGTTTAACTTTTAAATGTGTTTTACTTATTCTACTGAAATGGAAATGAAATTGAATGTGTTTCGTAATTGCATCACAGCGGTACTCTAGCAAAGTACATGGCACTGGTTCAAATCCTACTCAAGGTAAACTTTTTATTTATATATTCAATAAAATTAATAATAATTTTTAGTTTTATGTTACATTTTCGAAATGTGTAAATATCAATGACTAATTTATTGTACGTTTTGTTATGAACGAATAAGTTCAAAGGTCAATATGTACTTAAAAATTATTATCAATGAATAATGTGTGAATAATTAAGTTTTTTTTGTATTTTCAGTACATAGCATTATGGCGATTTTTGTTAACTTAAAAACGTGTAAATTATTAACTTTTCTTTGTATTTTCATTACATGGCATATGTCACCTAATTTGTAACATTGCTCACTTCTGGTCCCGTAATTAATTAAAGCAACTAATTAATCTGTTGGGCAAGAAACTATTATTATTATTATTAAATGTTATGTTTATATATTATTCTATTGTTTATATTTTCATCTATATTTAGTAAATTTTTAATTATTTATCATGTAAATTACTATTATTATTAATAACTAAAAACTAAAATTTATTATTAAAAAATGAGTAAGCACTAACTATTCTAATAATTTATCTAAAAGGTTATGATCCTAAAATTTCTCTAAATGTTTTAACTCAAATTACACAAAAAAACATCAAAATTTTTTTATTTACGTTATTTTTTTTAGTAATTCCTACGAAAAAGCGTGTATTTAGGATGACTAAGAATACAAAACAGACATGGTACACGAAAAAATTGAATTTTAACACCCTGTATCTTGCAAACGAAGCGTTTGTGGACCTATGTTGCACGAACTTTTTTTTTAGAATTGCCCAGAGTGACGCCCTCCAACATCGGAAAATACTTAAGGACGACCTTATATATATATATATATATATATATATATATATATATATTGAGATGTTCAGAAAGAGGTAAAAGAAGTATCGGACAGTTTAAATGACATTTGGGTAATAAAAAGGGGTGATTTCAAGCTCGATACATGTGCAAGACACTGTTTTATATAAATCTGGTTCACGATGTGATTAAAATATATTTGTTTGGTATAAATTAGTCTGAATATTATTTACATAGTTTGGTTTTATCATAAAAAGCATTTTGCTGCTAACAAAAATGTCAAGAATGTTAAATATAACTATTTTCGTAAAGTCATTTTAGTATTTCAATTATTGCAATAAAAGTCAATTTTTCAAGATTAATTTGGCAAGTGAACACTTTACAGGTGTTTAAACATGAACTATATAGTTAGGATCATGTTAGGGATAGTGTATAATTAGTTTTTGAAAGCAGGAAATATAAAAATTTCATAAAAGGGTTATAATTTGGACAGTTTAGACATTTTTCGCACATATTTTTGGAAGCGACTTAGTGACAAAAATTCTGATATAAGTTTAACAATAAGAACAACACATAGAACATTTTGGCATAAAGACATTTATAGTGGTGTACATTTTTATAGTGAAATGTTTCATAAGAGTGATAGACGAAGAGACTTTTTTAATGCAACACTACATGACATTATGCATTACAAATATATAGTGAAAATAATAAAGACAAGAAGTACAAACCTGTAACATAACATTTCAAGTGTTGAAAACATTTTTAAATATGAACTATTTCCAATTTTAGATTTAAGTTTGGTTAGGTTATAATTTCTAGGTTTTTTACATAATTTTATACTTTTTTCACATTTTTAGGCTTAAATTTTGCTCTTAAAGCAATTAGTAGAAGTTCTTTCTTAATATAGCACAGTTTGTATAAGGATACATCGCTTTTCACCGCAAAATTGTGTGAAATTTGAGGTGAATTTAGGATAAATTTGCAAAAGCTTAAAATTTCTTTAAATTAAATATTTCTAACACAAAAAGTATGTGTTCTTGTGTAAAATTTTCTCAAAATTCCATTTACGTAATTAGATTAAGTGTAGCTTGTAAGTTTAAATAGTTATAAGCTTATTTAAGTTAGATTAAGTGGTTTCGTATATTAATTTTAGGAACCATAGCTTGTTAGGTGTCTTTTTGTCCGAAATTTTAGGTAGGTTTCATTTCTGTTGTTAATTTTTAATTTCGCTTATGTATAAGAAAGTTACGGCCAAATTTCCATTTGAGTCCAATTTGTAATATATGTCCACCAATCAGAGTCTTAGATACTTAGGCAAAATGGCTGGAAAAAAATTGAATTTTTGGTAACAACCAGAAAGATATAAAAGGAAGTGCTCTGGAAATTCAACTCTCTCTCTAGAATTTGTTCAAAGTTTAAAAAGTTAAAACAGTGTTGTGCAATTGTGTAAAAAAAGTAAGTTTCATAACCTAATTTAAATTTTCGTAAAGAAAGTTATATTTTACGAAGAATACTTTCGAGAGCATTTGTTTTTATACCGACGGTTAAAATAAATAGTTCGGTCTCCGATACCTGTCGTTTTCGGAAAATATTTTGTACGTGTTAATTTGTGTCACGATTTTGTAAAGTTTTCTTTTTTGTGTTATCAAACTTGAGTTGATTCCGTTATACCAAATTAAAATCCACTTTTATTTGGTTAATGTTGTTTTATTTCTCCGGACAATTTTTTTAAATAAAATTTGAATCGGCATCTAAAATAAAAGTGTTTATCAACAAAATTTTGGATAATATTTAAATATTTCTTTTAAAACGATACCATTCATTAAGTTTTAAATTTAATTAAATAAAAAGTTACCAAAGTAAAATAAGTGATTGGAGTTTTGCTGATTTCGAAGAAAACATCATAAGTTTTGGAAGTTGGTGTCTTCGACAACCTGAGAATCGAGTTAGCTGTATATGGGTGATGGTAACAACTATAATCGAGTGGACATTGCCTGCATCTAGTTGGAGTTATCCGAAGACATCAATTTACAGTGAGGACAGTATATGTGAGTCACAAATTTTATATAACCCTATTTATTGTGGACATACATTTGGTAAATTTCCTGCAAATTAATATTTATTACATACATGTTTTGGTTTAGAAATTTAAATATTTACTTGTGTAAACACCTGTAAAGGGATTAAATTATTTTCTTTTTCAAAATTTTCATTTTGGATTTCAACAGTATATTTCTAAATTATTTATATGACATTTTTGACAGCTTTAATTTCACTTAAGTTCATTACAACGCATGCGTTTGTAGTAAATTGTATTCAGGATAAATTTTATACTTTCATTATAATTCTATAAAGTGTATTTCATATACACATTTTCAAATTTAAATTTTACTTCAAACTAAATTACATTGAACTCTATCCCCAAATTGAGATTGAGCTAGTCCGGTGCACAATAAAGTTAAAAAAATTCTATCAATCAAATTATTAACATTTAAATTTATTTTTACCTAATATGTAATTACCTTTCCCCACTAAAGAGACACAGCCAAACAACCCTTTTCCCTCAAACCTATTTAAATTATTTATTAATTATTATAGCCATTACAAATTATATATACATATATATATATATATATATATATATATATATATATATATATATACATTGGTAAACTTTGAAATTGTTAAGATGTACTAAATTATGTGACTAAACTATAATAACATTACCTCATTTTCATAATTACTCTGTAAATTAAATGACAAGGGTAACATAACCTCAAACAATATACTATTTATTAGTAATATAAAAGCATTTACATTTCTAATTAATTTCAAAGTTAAGTATTTCAAACGACGTAATATACTTTGAAACTGTTAAAAGTTTAATACATGTCCTTTAGGTCAAAAATAAAATCACCACATAAAAAAGCTGTATATATATATATATATATATATATATATATATATATATATATATATCATATATATATATATACAGTCCCTGGCCAAATTATTAGACGCACTGCAAGATTTCATGCAAAATATTAATTACCGAGTGATATTGTACCGTTTTATTGTTTTAAATTGATTTTTTTTTATTTTTATATTATCCAATCAATGACCGATTAATTTAACATAAATAAAACAGCATTAATTTAGAAAATCATATGTTTATTAAGTTTTAAAGAAAAGTGAAAATAATGTAAGTAAAAGTCAATATTTAGTTGAGCCACCTTTAGCCGCTATCAAAGCTTTAATTCTGCGCGGCATGCTATCAATGCAAGACTGTACTGTCTCCTGCATTTGAGGATGATGATTGCACACATGAATAATCTTTTGTAGGAGCTGGGTTTTGTTGGTGATCACATCTTTAGCCACTTCAGCATTTCTCACACATTTTCAATTGGGATCATATCGGGGCTATTACCCGGCCAATCCAACAGAGGGATATTTTTTTCTGCCAAAAAAGCTTTAACAGACCGAGCAGTGTGGCAGGGAGCTCCATCTTGCATGAAAGTGAATGGTTCCCCATTTGGAAACCATTCACTGAACTGCGGAATCAACCGATTTTGTAATACTTCTTTGTACTGATCTTGCCTCATTATTCCTTTTACGACGTACAGACGTCCAGTGTCCTTGCCGCTGATGACTGACCAAATCATCACTTTGGTGGGATGTTTAACCGTTGGAACGACACAGTCAGGATGAAACTTTTCTCCATGACGACGACGCACATACAGAGCTTTATTCTGCAAAATTTCGAATGTTCTTTCGTCACTGAAGCAGATCTGTATAATAATAATGTATCAATTTTTTATTAAATTACAATTTCTTACCGATCTCCAGAAGTCCACATCTTTGTCTTGCCATTGTTTGGCCCACTTCAGGCGCTTTGCTTTCATTACAGCTGTTAACTTGGGCTTCCTTGCGGGGCCACAGGCCTTAAAATCTAATTCTTTCAATTTTCTTCGAACAGTGCGCTCAGAAGCATTTACGCTAGCATCCTGGAGTTGTGATTTTATCACCTGTGAAAACTGTTTTCTAGCAGATTTTCTCAAACATCTCTGACCGTGGAGTGAAAATTGGTTTTACGCATTTTCTTTGTTTTCGAGCTTAATTTACTAACTCAATTTCTTTTATCGTCGTAATAAGTTCAAAACCTTCACTCTTCGTGATATCATTATGTAAAATTTCACATCAAAGGGCCTTCACTTCAGCATTTTTACATTGATGAAAGATCGCCTTTCTACCCATAATGAAAATAGTCCAATTATTTTAACACTGCTACAAAATAAACTAATAACTGAGTAGTATAAAACTTTAAACACAATCAGAGTCCATAAAAAAAATCACGTCCGTACTCAGCATTATTCCGATCGATATAAGTTTGTACTTTTTAGTTCATGTATCACTTTCAACACAGTGTCTAAATATTAAAAATAAATACAAATAGGTAGTCTACAACACATCTTAAATAAACATCAATAATATTGTATTTAAATATACAATTACTGCATAAAAATTTAAGTAAACATAAAATTATTAAAAATACTGTCTAATTAAATATATATTATATACTATATATATATATATATATATATATATATTATATATATATATTAAATGGCTAAAATGAATTAAATAAAATCTTAAATATTAATATAAATATTATTCGAATATGAAAATAAATATTCTCCGGACTAACGTCAAATTATCTCTTCGGGGATAGAGTTCAATTTGCTTTTAAGCTTATTTTTGGCAAATAAAATCAACAATAACTATTAACCTTCTAAATTATTTCAATTATTATAAAATGTATTATATAGTAAACAAGAAATCATAGAAAATTTTATTTCACTCATGGAAATGTTTACGTCAAATAAATTGTAATTTATAATAAGTGGTTTCTGTGTGAAACAGATTTTACTTGAATCTGCACAATAACGCATGCGTTGCGTCCTAACTGACTTAATTAAATGCAGCCTGTCAAAAATTTCAATAAATGATCTAAAATGTGTGAGTACAATTATGTTTTTGTTTAAAATAAAATTATTGATAATTTCACCGGTTCATCTACTTTACAGATATTGATAACAAGTTGTCGTACAAACATTTATACATAATCAACAAAAACAAAAATACAGGATATCAAAAGAATAATCAATGCAATAATGGGTTAGGATAGTAAAATTTCACTCACTGCATCTTCCAAAGAATGTTTTCATTAGGCTTGTTCCATATTACAATATTGGGCGTAGACTTCTTCCCATGTATAGACGATGATACTGCTTTGCTGTTCACAATAGTGCTGCTTAATTTTTCATAATTCATCCAAATCCAATTTACTGCTGAACGACTCTTCCTCGTGGTAAATATGATGTAACGTAATATTGCTAATATATTTTTAGATAAGCACTTTATTTTAAATTGTATGTTTAAATGTTGGTTTAGATATTTACTAAAATGTTCGGATTTCAATTTATATTTTATTTTCATATAAATTTTAATTGATTACACTTTTATTTTAGATGCCGTTATGGAATTTAGTTTATTTAATACTCTGCGTCACTTTTAAGAAAAATAAACATCAAATCCAAAATAATTGTTTGGTTTTATTAACATAAAAAAAAAACACATCATCCGATGTTTGAACACGAATGCAAATTGAAACAACTATAATATAATCGACACTTATGATCGGTAACCTAATTTTTAAATTTTTTTATAGGTTAACACAATTGTTTCTGAGATCTCGACTCTACGTTGATCGCGTTTCAAAACCGATAATGTAAACGAAACTTGTAACTTACATGTTAACATCAACACTATTAACACTGACTTCTTAGTCATAAAAAAATTTCAAATGTAAGACAGTGAAAAATCAGGAGCAATTCCTTTTATACATTTCTCTTGGATACCAAATTTTCAACTTTTTTTCTACATTACACACAAAAGATCCAAGCATCTGATTGGTCTAAACAAAATTGTTAAATTAACTAAAATACAAATTATGCTATAACTTTTTTAAAACAAGTCGGATTTGCTTTTTGAATACAGATTTGGAATCAGGGCAACTTTCCACATAAAAAGACACCTCACAAGCCCTATTTCGCTTCGAAGCTTTGCATTTTGACAATTTAAAATCTAAATTTACTTATATCTAAGAAATTCTATATATTACACCTAAACGAATTACATATTCGGAATCTACACGACAAACTATATCGGAATACATTTATTTCATACCATTTAACTTAATTTTAACAGAAATTCCATTTTCATATTTAAATTTTATGTTCATATTACATGTATATTGTAAATTTCTTTATGAAAATGAGGGAAACCTGCTATTATGTGCTTTTATAATTTATTCTAAACTTAACTTATCCTAAAAAGCTATAAATTTGCAAAATTCTTAAATATAGTACTTAACCGAACGTCATATAATTTTTACTTATAACTTGCGTTTAAAACGCCTAAATCACTTGAAATGTTAATTTATCATGTTCTTATAACTGTCTTTAACACAAATACTGTTTACTTTTACTCCATAGTCTATAACTTTGTCATATCAGAATTCCATATTGTGAACACATTTATGTAAATTTTGTACACAAAATGTAATTTTATATTAAATATCACATTGTAGAAATGTTGTTCATGTTCTTATCAATGTTTGTAAACCACTACCACTTTTATACACTTTGTCTGTGAAATACAAATATACAGTGTTGGTATCATAACCCTTTTTTAAAGTTTATATAGTTCCTGCATTGTATCTAAATCTATGCATGTTCTACATATTAGAATTAACCTACTTCATGTGATTAATATCTGTAAAGTTTTTAAACTGCTTAAATAAATTGATTAAACGGTAAAATTACTAAAATATGTTCACCGAAACTAATCGTACCCACCAATATCAATCGTTCTGACCTTCCTCACATGCTCTTATGAATAAAACAACCTTGTGCAAACTCCACAAAACCTGTTTTGTTATATATGTATGTGTATATATAATATATCTTTTCCATGATACCACATTTCTATTAAGAACTTGATGTGTGAACAATGAATGATCTTGTTTCAATTGTGTTATAAAATATAGTATTGAGAACTTAAAATGTGTTTAGTAGTATATGAGGTTTTAAAGATTCTGTTCTCCAGAACTATGTTGATCACACAACTTGTGGTATGAAATAAAAGTCACAGTTTTAAACTTGCTTTCTATTTTGATTCAAAATCACATTTGTAATCGGAGCTTGAAACGGATTTTGCAAGATGTTTCTTTAAATATCTCTTCATTGTTGTTGAATAATTACAGTGGTCACATTTGTATTGAGTTTTTTTATGTGTGAATAAAACTATGACGTTTTAAACAATGTTTCCATCTTGTTGTAAAGTTACAATGGTCACATTTGTATTGTGAACTTAATATGTGGTTTTTAAGATGACGCTGTAAGTATAACTTTAATGCTGTGGAATAATTGCAATGGTTACATTTGTATTGAGATCTTGATGTGTGAATTATAAGATGACGCCTTAAATATGCCTTCATTGTTGTTGAATAATTACAATGGTTACATTTGTACAGAGATTTTGATGTGTGAATAAAACTATGACGTTTTAAACAGTGTTTCCATTTTGTTGTAAAGTTACACTGGTCACATTTGTATTGTGAACTTGATATCTGGTTTTTAAGATGACGCTTCACTGCTGTAGAATAATTACAATGGTTACTGGTTATGTACTGAGAATCTGATGTGTGAATTAAACTATGGTGCCTCATTGTTACTTTCGAATTTGTTACAAAATCACACTTATCACATTTGTATTTTAAGTTTAACGAGTGATTTATAAGATGGTGCTTTAAATAACGATTCATAGTTGTTGAATAATTACACTGGTCACATTTGTATTGAGAATTTGATGTGTGAATTAAACAATGACGTGTTAAACGACATTTCAATTTTGTTATAAAATTACATTGGTCACATTTGTATTCTGAACTGGATATATGATTTCTAAGATGATCCTTAAAATATACCTTCATTATTGTTGAATAATTACAATAGTTACATTTATACAGAGAATTTGATGTGTGAATAAAACTATGACGTTTTAAACAGTGTTTCCATTTTGTTGTAAAGTTACACTGGTTACATTTGTATTGTGAGCTTGATAGGTGTCTTTTAAGATGACGCTTTAAGTATAACCTCATTGTTGTGGAATAATTACAATGGTTACATTTGTACTGAGAATCTGAGGTGTGAATTAAAATATGTTTTTTTAAATTTTCTTTCTGTTTAGTTATAAAAGCACAATGATCACATTTGTATTGAGAACTTGTGTGTATGAAACTATGCCGTTTGAAACACGTTTTCCATTTCGTTTTAAAATTACACTGATCACATTTGTATGGCAAACTTGATGTGTGAATTAAACTATGTTTTTTTAAGTTTTGTTTCCATTTAGTTACAAAATCACACTGGTCACATTTGTATTGAGAATTTGGATTGTGTTTTACAAGATGACTTGTTAAACTGCGTTTCACTTTTGTTGAATAATTACAATGGTTGCATTTATATTGAACACTTGATTTGTGAATTAAACTGTGCTGTTTTAAATTTAGTTTCCAATCTGTTATAAAGTCACACTTCTCAGTTTTATATGACAAGCTTGAGGTGTGTTTTGTTAGATGATATGCTAAATTGTGTTTCACTCTTGTTGAATAATTGCATTGATTACATTGATACCATGAATCTGTGGAACGAAACAAACCATTTTTTGTATCGTCTAGATCAGTGCTACTAGCATAATTTAATGAGACAGAGTTGTTCTCTTCTTTAATATTTGCAAAATTTCTAAATTCATAGTCGAATGGTGTGTTATCCGGACAGTCAATTTCACGTTTCATTAGATCACTATTTACCAGAACATTTTGTAAGGTTAGAAGTGTATATATTTTTTCTTCCTCTTTAGTTTCGATTTTTACAAGTTTCTTGTCAACCTTACAAGACATTTCGAAAAGCTTTTTATAATAATGTCTTTTGTAATTTTAATACCAAAACTTGAACGGAGTTGTAAAACCGTTTTAATGCATATAATAACGTATTCACATATAAGCTGTATAAATTGCGGTCGACTTGTTTATGAATCGATAATATCACATAATGTGTCAGTGTGAGCGTAGATTTTATTTATGAGTGTGATAATAGCTTGATTGTGGCTACCTCGACGCTATACGTTTTAAGTTTTCAGCAGTCCAGAAAAGGAGTATTCCCTCCCCAAGAGGGAGGGCGGCTGCTCATGGATTTCCAGCATACATCATTCATAAATTACTATATACGCATGGTGGGATTAAGGATGGGTGTGGTCAGGATAGGATCGGAAGGAACGGAGTTAGGGTTCTGAGGGGGAAAATACTACCCCAGCATTCGCCTAAGTAGCCGCACATGGTGTGCATATACGTAGTGACCATGCCGCTACATGTGTATGAGGAAAACCCCCTGAAAAAACCTCATACTAGGTAGATGGTAACAGGAATCGAACCTCAGTCAACTGGGGACTACAATAAGTCAGGTTTCTGTTGCCTCTGGGAACACATGCTAGCGGAGCATGTTTTAGTTGCGCCAACCTCAAGATTTTGTGTTTGAAGTTACGTAAAAGAATTTTCTACAAATTATGGAACAAGTATAGTACATTTTAATTTTGATGTTGTCGTGTAATGTTTCTTTCCTATTTTTTAGTCTGGGTACATTTGTTCGGTGTGCAATACAAATGTAGGGATAACGACATCATCTGCAAAGCACCATGAATTTTTTTTTATGATTGTGGACCTGAACAGGTTAAATTTGGCCTATCGTGCTAAAGCACTCAGGAACACTTAGGAGGATGGATAGAGGGATAATGAATTGCCAATAGATGCCTATGAACAGCTACCTTAAATTTTCTCATATCATAAGTGAGAGGAAAACAGGAACTAGGGAGATCATTCCAGAGTTTAGAAGCCGTGTAGAAAAATGTGGATTGCGCCCGTTTGGTACGACAAGTGGAAATTTGTACTGCATACTGATGATGTGAATGAGCAAACCGAGTGTTTCTCGCAAAGATAGCCCGAGATAGTATCAAAGAATATAATTCAGCAGCACAATAGCCGTTGTAATAACGATAATACAAAGAAAGAACTGAAACGATCCCTCTATGCTCAAGGGACTGTATGTGAGAAGTTAAGGACGGGTCATTTATAAGCCTAATGGCTCTCTTTTGAATACGATCAACGATATCGAGAGCGTATTGGGGAGCACTAACCCAGAGGTGAGAATTATATTCTAGATGAGGCCGAATTTGGGCCTTATACAGCAGAAGGAATACATGCACGATCATGAAAACATATGGATAGGGGACAATTACATCTATCCATGTTATCCTAAAATTAATTCTCAAAGTGAAGAATTCATTACTTAACTGAGTAACATCTCCAGCGGTAAGTACACTTTGTGACTGTATACTTAGAAATTGTCTAACCTACTCAACTATTTTTAGAATCTAATTCAAATGTGGACAGTGAAGAACAATTTCCTGTTACACCACAGCCGTGGCCGCTTCAAGCTAAGAAGTTATTAATAAAATTGTACCCTAAGTATTTTAAACATTTTTCGGATAGTCATTACTTCTAAGGAACAAATTTGTCAAACTAATAGGCGAATTGAATGAGTATGGATATAAGCACACAGCTACATAAGTTAAGTACAAGTGGTGATGCTTCGAGAAGACTTATACAAATTTTATTAAGTACACAAAAAGTATGGGGCAAGGATATAAGAAATTAGAATTTTACAAAGAGCTTCACGATATAAATTTTCAAATTTTTTCTTTATCTTTAAGGAATCCTTGTAAAGGGCATGTAACGGATTAAATGGTACATACACTGGATTTCTACGTTGCCTAATACTAATAGGTAGTTCCTTAAAATTGTGTGTATGTCTAATTTTGTATTCAATATTTTTCCATTTAAATTATACCTTAATGCTCTGATATCATTTACAGTGGGATCACCTGCTTTAAATCCTGGTTTTCACTAACCTTATTTCATCAAAATTCTTCAAATATTTTTGTTCAATGCATACCCGTTTTGTTACTGAAAGATTAAGATGAGCATTTGATAATGTACCATTTCTATTCTGTGCTGAATATCCATCGCTAATTAAAATTATCTTTTGATTAGGAATAAGGTTTGAAATAATTTCAGTAATTAGAAATTGGCAAATAACAGAAGAAAAGCAATTTGAAGTTAGTTCTGATTCACCCTCATGCCATACAAAGCAATACCCTTCTTTGGTATGAAGATAAAAATTGTGAAGTTATGTACCACTAATTTTGTTCGATAGTATAAAGCCGAAACATTAGACTTGGGGCAAAGGAGAACCGATTGTAAGTCCATTGTAAACACTTTATGATTTGAGAGTTTATCAGTTTCTTTTTCATGTCTTGCTTCATTTTTCTTTTCAATGTGTTCGATGTAAACCTGCTCTTCTATATTTTTTGTTTTGTATCCCACGGATACATCACATCCATCTTTTTTCGGAGAATACAGTGCCAAGTTAAGTTCTTAAAAAAATTTGTGAAAAGTCTTTATGCTTAGGGCATCTACTTTTTTTGCAACACACCAATTGTTTTTATAAATTTGGTGGAGTTTAGCTTTTGACTTAAAATGTGGCTCAAGGTAGAGTCTGGATGTCGTTTTCCGGCAATAATGAGATTCAAGCTTGGGTAGTGTATTAAAAAATGCTTTTAAGTTTTCTTTTTCTTTATCAAATCTCAAGTTCTTTTTTCTCCGAATATTTTGATTTGCAGTCAAGCTGTCATCTCTTTTATTGGGACTTTTTGTATCACTTGCAATCTATGTAGATATTGTTCTTACTGAAACTCCTAAAGTGTTGCAAAACAAAGTTTTCACACGCAAACTTGTTCATTTCTTTTATTTAGAAAGTATTGGTAGGAAACTGATCTTTGGCTACTGTTGTTTTGTTTTCTGTTTCTTGCCCGAGCTGTCGGTAATGACAATACACTAGATGACACAAATTCTTTTCTTTGCCCATTTTAATTTCCAAAACTTTTGAAATATTTGTTCTCGGTCCTCGTCACTTATTTTAAAGCACTGCATTTTTGTATTTGTTTTGGTACATTTGTACTTATCCTTTAAAGTTTTCTTTGGTTTTTTATTTTAAACTCTTTACCTTTTTTCCTGTATAGTCCAAACCGTATTCTCGTTTTCTTTTTGTAGCGTTGTACGTCCACTCTTGAGGATTGCTAAATTTTCTTTTTTTGCATATTCTACTTATGTTACCTAAATCATTATCCATGGAGATATTTTGATGTTCTATTTCCTCCTTTTAAAAACCTGGATCACTCAGTTTATCATCAGTGGAATCATTTTCTTCTTCTTCTTGTTCTATTTAAAAATTTTCCATCGATTGTCTTCACCTTGAATAATATAATAGAACTATCAAATAGTATAATTGTCATTATTAAAAGTTCCTCTGTTAGTCGGGATTCCTCTAACAAATCAAAATTTCTGCTGTCTTCAATATCATCATAGTTTTCAGGCTGCTGATCCTTAAAATTGCCAAGTTCTTGATGCTGATTAATAATATGAACTGCGTTTGTAAGGTCCTGGAGTGCAACAGACTTAGTTAACTGAACTAGTTTATAGCCTCTTTTTGGCTTATCCATAATATCTGATAACAAAAAAAATTATTATAATTTTTAATCAGTAAAAAATTATTTTAAGTAGTTTTGTCTGTGTGCACAACGGATTCGGAAGGGCGACTTACGTACACGATTGGTGCTAATCCATGATACTACAACTCTAAAGATATGATCACTTTCTGCACGAATTTCGAGCAGAAACGCGCATGACGTCATTCCGTGACAAAAACGTACACGTAGGCAATGACAAAGCATGGCTTTTCATGTAATTTGACTTCATCTCCTGTTATTATAAATGTTTTGGGAATTTATTAGATTAATCAAGTATACAAAATGAAAAAAGATTAATTATTAATGAAGTATACAAAATGAAAAAACAGTATAAGTATACATAGTATGATTTATCCACATATCTTATTGTAACTTTTTTACATAGTATAAAATTAAAAAGTATTATAATTAACGGAATTTGCAGTAAATAAATTAAATTGTTTGAAAAATGACTTTTGTACTTTTTTAAATAATAAGTTGTATTCTAGGCTGATTATTTTTACTTTTGGATATTATGGTGCAGGAAGTAATACAAACTGCCGACATTTCTGCAAGTTTCTTTTCTTCTTCAGAACCCTTCAAATAGATATTTCAAAGACACAGAACATACACTTTTTGAAAAATAAAATGTATAGAACATAATTTTTTTAAGATACAATAACACATGAAGGCAACAAAAATTTTAGAGTTTCATATTTATTTTATAATTTTTGTTATTTTGTGTTTTCTCATGTTACAGGCTTCTTTGATACTCCTATTGAGAATTCTTATTCTAAAATACATCTTGCATCTAAAAAATAGATTTTTTACTTCATCACTTAAATCTACACTTTCGGCTAAGTTGTTTAAATTTTTAAGGTAGTTTTTTTCAATTTTTAGGGAATCTCCATTATAATTGGTAAATATATGGTCAAGCTCATTGCATTTTACTAAAAACTCTTCAGTAGGTTTTTGCAAACCACCTTCGGTCAAATGATTAACCCAAGAAAAAGAAGGCTCATTACAGTCAGGGATAGAACCATGCTTCTCCTTATTTCTCAGTTTAAATGCAATAAAACCCGCCAAATTTTCCAAACCGTCCCATCGTAACTCTTCTAAAGTTGTGTTGACTATTTCAAATTTTTCTTCCTCACGCTCATCATCGTCCTTCGGCAAATTTAATGCACTAAATATTTCTCCAGTAAGAACCTAAAAATTTAAATTAGTTATGTACATATAAATTGAATAAATATTTACCGTAATTCTACCTGTAATTGTAAATTTTTGGGCTCATATAGAATAGTTGCAGAAGTACTTGGTTGGTTAGTTGTGATGTTAGCTTGTTCTGGTATGTCAGCAGACTTCGATATAATCTCATCATTTCCACCCACTAAATAATTGCATAGTCGATATTTAAATTGAAGTGCACTTGGATGGTCGTGCAAACCTCCAATTGCTCTTATTATTGAAAATAAACCTTCTAGAGGATCCTGATTTAGGTTATATGCTAATAAGTATTTTATATTGAAGTCTTCTTTTAGGTCCAAAAAAAGTTTTATGCTAATAATAATCCCCTTTTGAAATGGTAGAAATGTATTAGACCCAATTTTTCTCATATTTTTTACCATATTCATCATTTTTTCCAAAATTTCATTTTGTTCTGTTAAAGCCTAGGAAATTTATTTCAATATTATTTTAGAATAATTTAAGTTAAATTTGAATCTCAAACCTTTCACTCGATTCCTAGAATCTGGATGTGGAATTTGAGTATTGAAAACATCAAACCAGACATTTGCAATTTTCACAAATTCTGAACACTCAGACCAGTTGTACTCTGTTACGTAAAGGCCAAGCATACCCAATCTAGAAATTGCCTTTGAAATTGTATGGGAAAATAACTTGGTAGCATATTTTACTTTTTGGCGTTGAGCACCTAAAAATAGAAATATTTTAGAGTTAATAATAATTATTATTATACGCAAACATAATCTCTATTCTAATTTACCTTTCACAATTAAAAACTCTGCACCAAGCTTATGACCAATGTTCAAGTCTAACTTTTGGGTGTTTTGCAATAAATCCACAATTGGTTTTTGAATTAATAATTTTTCCATCTAAAAAGTAACCACAGTCAAGAAAATGATTTCGTAAAAGTTTAATCATATGTGGTGTGTCTACTTTGTGCTTTGGACTTTGGTCTTTGTACTTTGGACTTTGGACTTTGGAATTTGGACTTTGGACTTTGAACTTTGGACTTTGTACTGACTGGGTTCTCAAAATTAGTATTTTCTTCAGAAAGATTTAGAGAATTCCAAAGTCCCCTGTTACTTCCACCCAGATCACAATTAAGAGCATATACAGAGTAGCCAATATTCTCCAACTTTGTAATAATTTTAAAAATGAAATTTTTTGTCATTTTACGATCATAGTCATAGAATATTGGTTGCTTCCAGTTTGCACATATCCCTCTCGCCATAATCACTTGCACATATTTGGTTGGAGCCATAGTTGTTGTTATGTTATGTTTATTTATATTTATGATTTCGCTTTAGGAGATGATTAAATAAAACAACTACCTACAAGCTCGACCTATTAACCACTGCCTTTATTCATTCGAGGTCGCATGCATCGCGTTACAATACATGCGCACTTACAACATCTCCCTTTTTTCAAAGAGAAGACTCCACTTTTTATATTCATTTACAATCATAAGTCTAGTCTATTTGGTGGTTTCACTACTCGTCCTGAACGACTTGTTATACCCGTCGCGGTTGGCACTTCACTTACACTGGCACTCTGATCCACCACCTCACTATTTTCGTTTAGCTGTGTTTTATTGTTATCATCCTTTGTATGACTACTGTTGTAACCAGGTATTTCATAATTAAAATGATAAGGCTTCCTGTTTGTAATTTCTCTGGAAACCTTTTCACTTTGTTCTGAAAATTTCACAATATGTTTTCTAGTTCTAATAACTATTCTACCTCGTATTCTACCATTTATACTCAATAGTAAATTATAAGATCTCTGATATCCTTCCTTATTCCTACTACCTTGCCCTGTAACCATTTTGACTGTCCCAATACAAAATTCCTAACATTTACAATATCCCCTACTTTTAACTTCTGTAAGTCCTTTGCTTTTTCATTATATAATTTTTGGTTTTTGTTGTCTATATAGAAACTTTTTCTCACATCTCTATAATCTGTCATTTTGGTTTTAATAATTGTTTTTATTGGCAACATCGTCGTAAGTTGTTTGCCGAACTAGAATGTTTTCCAATACAAATTTTCTTCAGGATTACATATATGTAATTAATTTAAGTGTAGGTTTTAAGATTATTTAGATATAAGCAATTTTAAGTTAGAATAAGTCATTTCGTAGAATATTTAAGAGAACTATATCAAGTTGGGTATCGATTTATGTAGATTTTAACACAGATTTCATTTCTGTTATCAAAATTTAAATCCATAGCTTTATAAGAAAGTTATCGCATAATTTCTAATTTAGTTAAGTTTTCAAATTTATTCTGACCAATCATAGACATAGTTACATTATTTAAATTTCTAAAACAAAATTGAAAATGTGGTAACCACCAAAAGGGTATAAAAGGAATTGCTTTTGAGCATAATCTCTCTCTATAATTTTCCAGTTGTGTGCAAAGTTTAAAAAAGTGTAGTGTTTTTGTGCAAAAAGTAAGTTAATTAACCTCAATAATTATCGGGAAAATTAAATACAAAGTTAACGGAGAGACGAGACGTTCAAGAACAATTGTTTTTAAACCTACATTTGTTTAAAAATAAAGTTAGGTTACCGATACCTGTTCATATTCGTAAAGTTTAGTACGAATTAAATTTCTTATTTGCGACGATTACTGTTTAACGATTTTAAAATTTCGTTTGTTTAATTTAAATGCTGGTTACGTTTTTCCATAATAAAATTGTAATCATTTGTCTTCAAATTGATTTTTATTTCTGCTGCGACATTTTAAATAATCAATGTTTGAATCGGAGCCTAAAAAGAAAGTGATATTAATTTAAAGTCTATACAATCATAAAACATTATTTAAACCGAGAAAGTTGAAAATTCTTAATACGATTAAATAATATCATTATCGATAAAAATTTGTAGTTGGGTGAAACCGTAAAGCTTAGAATAAAAGCGTTTATCGAAACAAAATGACCATCAACCCGAGGGCCTGTGTGAAGCTATTAGGTGAATTGTAGCAGTGAACTTCGTGTATCAAGAATTTCGATCATCTTGGAAGGTGCTTGCATGTACAAATGGAACCAGCTATATGAAGACATCCGTTTGCAGATAGGACTTTGCACATGTGAGTTAAATTTTGATTATAACCCTGTTTATTGTGACTTTATTTGTGTGATTTCCTGCACTTATTATTTGTTTATGTATAGGTGTAAATGTTTATGTAATAGTTGTATAAACACCTGCAAAATAAGTAGAAATTTAGTTTATTTCAAAATTTTATATTTCAATTATCCAACTATAATTATAATTTCAACAAGTCATTATTTAACAAGTTTGACATTTTTGGCAATTGAGTTCATTAAATTCATAACGCATGCGTTATAGTATAAATTTTGTTAAGATACATTTAACATATAGAATTTCTTATATAAAGTGGAATCCACATAATATCGAACCAGAAATAATTTCCCTTTAAATCAGAGCTCTATCCCCTAATGAGATTAGAGCTAGTCCGGTGCATAAACAAAGTAGTATTATTATTAACATATTTTAATAAATTACCATTAATAATTAAACTCTATTCCCTATATTTTAATTAATTTAGCCAGTGCAATATATTGCGATGGTTATAAATAGGTGTAATAGAGGGGGTAGAGTTTTATCGAGTTCAAATATTAGATACTAAGTTATACAATTTGTTATAAGTAAACTATAATATACGAATATAAACAGATCGTTTTTATACAACAAAACAGGTTTTATGGGGTTTGCACAATGATGTATTCATAAAAGCATTGAGCTATGGCAGTAGCATGTTAAAAAGGTCAACACGATACATATTAGTGTGTTAAAGCTAAATAAGAAATTTCACATATGAATCAATATAATTAAGCAATTAAATTATTGAAGTACAATAATCCTAATGTGTAGAACATGTATAATAATTGGTGCAATGCATAAAAACTCTGCAAACTATACAAAGGGTTATGGTACGAAAACGTTATGTTGGTAGATCACAGACTAAGTGTTTAAAAAGTGTTTAAGAAGTTAAAGTGCTTTAGAAACATATCTAAGAACATGAACAACACATGTGCAATTTGAAATTAACAATATAAATACAATTTGTATACAAAAACTTACAAAATAAGTTATTATGAAAGCATGAAAGTACAAAATTAGAAACTGTAGAGTACAGATAAATAGTGATTGTGTTAGAGACATATATAGGAACAAGTTAGGTAAACATTACAAGTGATATAAACGTTTAAAACGCAAAGTTAAATTAAATTATATAAAGTTAGGTTAAGTACAAAATTTAAGAATTTTACAAATTTATAGCTTATTTAGGACAAGATAAGTTCAGAATCAATTATAAAAGCAAATAATAATAAGTTTCCGTTATTTTTACAAAGAAATTAACATTAAATATGTAATTTAAACATAAATTTAGAAAAGTTGAGTTAAGTACCTAAAATTAAGGTATTAAATTTTGCTAAAACTATGTAAAATGTTTAGAAATGTGTATTCTTATACAGTTTTTTCATGCAAAAGCTGAATATGTCATCAGTTTAGCTGTAAAATATAAAATGTGTTAGATATTAGTAATTTTGGGTATAAAATTGTCAAAAATTAAATTGATGAAGAAAATTATAGCATGTGAGGTGTCTATTTATTCAGAATTTTGCCCCGAGTGCAAAAATGTATTTAAAAAGCAAATTCGAATTGAATTGAAAAAGTTATGGCATAATTTATGTTTTAGTTAAATTAATTTTTTTGTTTAGACCAAGCGAATGCAAGGATCTTTTGTATGTAATGTTAAAAAAAAATTGAAAGCTTTGGTATCCATGAGAAGTTATAAAAGGAATTGCTCCTGATTTCTCAACCCTTTTTTTTTATTCTTTTAATCCTTTCGTGGCTAAGAAGTCTTAGTGCTAATAGTGCATTTTTTAACATGTAAGTTAAAATTGTCGTAAATATTATCGGAAGTGAACCGCGAATAACGTAGAGCCTGAGATCTCAGAAACAATCGATATAACAAATAACAATTTTTAAAACTAAGGCTACCGGTTATAATTTTCGACACCATTGTTTTGTTTCATTTCGAAATTTTGTTCAATATCTGTTGATGTGCATTTTTTTTATTTAAATAAAATTCTTCTGTTATTTTTGGATTTGATGTTTACTTTTCTAAAAAGTGATTGAGGTTATAAAATAATTTTAACTTCAAATTGGTATCTAAAATAAAAGTGTTAGCAATTATAAAATTTTATGAAAGAATAAATTGCAAGATTAATCCGGAAAATTAGTGAATATTTAAATCAATAGTTAACAACATTCTTTGTAAGCGTGAGGGTGCGTTTAATAGTGGCTTTTTAACAATTGTTACTAAAGGCTTGTGATCAGTCTCTATCGTAACGTCATGTCTTCCGTATATGGACCGTCTGAGTTTGGTACACGCAAAAGTAATACCTAGCATTTCTTTCTCTATCTGGGCATATCTCTTTTGCGTATCCGTGAAAGCTTTTGATGCGTAACTTACTGGACGCATCACACGAAATTAAGATTGGATCTTTAACTGAAAAGTACTGTAGCACTGGTGCATTGCATAACATGTTTTTTAAATTTTTGAAGGCATTTTCTTGTTTGTCTCCCCAATAAAATAAATTCTCGTCTTTTAACAGTTCTCTTAAGGGTGCTGTTAGTTTTGAATAATTCGGTATGTACTTATTTACATAATTTATAATACCTAAGAACCTTTCAATACATTTCTTGTCTGTTGGTCTTGGCATTTTGGTAATTGCCTCGACTTTCGTTTCATCTACTTGTAACCCATCTTTACTTATTATGTGGCCCATGTATTTTACTTTCTCTACTCCGAATTTACATTTTGTTTCATTAAATTTCACTCCATTTTCTTTAGCGAGTTTAAAAACCTTTTCTAGTCTTTCATTATGCTCTTTCAAATTTCTCCCGTATATTAGAATATCATCTATATAACTGTCTACGCCTTCAACCCCACCAAAAATCTCCCTTACTTTCTTCTGAAATATTTCCGGCGCCGATTTAATTCCATATGGAAGTCTTAAAAAACGATATCTACCAAATGGACTGTTAAAAGTACATAACTTCTTGACATCTCGTCTAATTTAATTTGCCAAAAATGTTGAAAAATTTTGCACAACCAGAATAGTAAATCGTACGTAAGTCAAAATAGGGAATGAAGACAAAATCAATTCGGTTAAGGGCGCCAGAATGTTTAGTAGTCAAAATAAGGGTCGTCGTGCCAGAATTACGAGTACATAGCGTGTCCAAACATACAAAAAACATACGCTTACCTATCCGCAATCAATCCCAGGTGTTCTGTACAGCGACTCAGCAAACCACCTGAAATAGGGCTTCAAAAACACTACACGCTTGTCAAATAAAAGCGTGATAAACACTCAATAAAAATTATGTTAATACACCTCAGTGTAATTAATTAGGCATTAAATAATAATCAAAACAAAACAAAAAAATCTATAGAATGAACTCTAAACTGAATTAATACACAACTAAAAAAAATCAGATAAAACACTAAATATTAATAACGCTATTACTCAATAAAACAAAAAAACTAACCTCGTTACGTTAAAACTAAATTACCGGTAACTTGCAATTTGCAAAAAAAACTTTCATGTAACACAAAAGGGTTTCCACAGAATTGAAACACATTTATAAAACCTAACAAACTATAATAAAATAATAAAAAAATAATATAAAAAAAAATGTAAACATACGATAATGCGTATCAACAAAAAAATACAAATGCTTAAAAGGCGACAGGATGTCTGATCAGAATACTGCTTTACGCCAGTCTAAATGGTTTAACCTATATATATATATATATATATATATATATATATATATATATATATATATATATATATATAATCGTGGATAATATACCACTCTACAATAGGGTCAATTGCCCTTTAACACTAAAATAAATAACAAAGTGTGAAGGCGGAGCGTCAAAACTACAATTAGTGACACTAAATAAATTTAAAACAACTTAATTTACCAAAAAAAAATACGACACCGCGTTCAAACCTTCATCAACACAAAAAAAATAATTCGAAACACAAAAATCTTCTGAAAATCTTCAATAAAAAAACAATATTATGTTACCTTAAGGTCTAGAATTACACCTCTCCTGTGTTACAACAATGAAAGCGACCCAGGTGATCGGTTACTGCTATAACGGAAATGAAATCTTCCTGGTCTGGCAAATGATGAATAAAATGTTGACTATTGTTCTATGATACCCAAACAATTCCTTGATTGAATCGCGTTAAAATGTTACTGCATTAATTAAAAACTTCTTTTAAAATAATAATAATTTGAGTGTTCAAAATTGCTTGATAACTTTTAGCTTTTAATTGGTTTTATTTCCACTAATAATCCAAAATGTTAATAATTTGTTTTAAATAACTATAAATTTTAATATATTGCGAAAGTTTCTTTATCTTAAAATACGCTTGGTACGGTAAATAAGAGGCACTGCAAGAACGTTGATTTTAAATAAATCCGCAAAAGCGAGAAAAATCAAAGAGGTCAGTGAAGCACTAATACAACACGACGATGTCCTCTAGGTAACTACGTAGAATCGAAATCGGCACTAGATAACCTTTTGATGAACAATTTTAATAAAATCCCTTTACAGGTCTTCTTCAGAAGTACTTAACCCCTTACTACACAAAAGTACGTTCGTTAAACACCACAAGGTCCAAAATATTAACGTTCTAAACCACCCCTTAAAGCGTAACAAGCGGCACCGTACTAGTACACGAGAGCGCGATCAGTTTCAGAATCCAGCAAATTATTACCAAAAATCCATCTTTGATTTTGCATCCCACTACTCACAAAAAAATCTTATCTACTTTAATTCCACCAATTAAAAAACGGAAGGGGAAGATTTAGTACCCCCAAACACAAAAATTCGTTTTCGTCCGTAAGGACTCGGTAACTTCCAAAATCTCAAACGTCAGCAAAAGTAACGTGTACAGTATCTCTATGTTTTCCTTAAAGTACGAACAATAAGGCCCACATGCAATCTCTATGATTCAAAACCAGCATATTCACTATTACACTGAACAACTATACTTAAGCGTCTTTATGTCGCCAACATGACATCATACACAGATAAACCTACACTATTTATTTAAATTATATTTTACGGAAATCAAACGAAATAAACCCTATTTACACTCATATACAACTATTTACAAATAAGCGTTAATCAAACTTCTATAAACGAGGAATAGTAAGGAAAAACAACATAAATTACGGAATAATAATTTCACAAACAAAGAATCTAAAGCTCACCATACACCTACCATCCCTAAAGGTCGCAACACACGTTAAACAAAATCATCTATAAAACTTAACTTCACAACAAAACAAAAAATATGTATGTACGGAATCTAACTAAGTGCATAGAACTACAAACAAAATTACCCAATACGTATACAGGGTGTTCAAAATACCCTGACAACCTGTCTTTATACAACCTATACCCTTAAAAACTTCTTTATACAGTTCTTAATATAATTATTTGTACGACCTGTAATTTGATGCGTTTCCTGTCCTCTAGACGTTGATGCTGCTGATAACGACACACGTCCACGCTGTGCTGACGCTGCTACAGATCCCGCTCGCCCACAATGTGCTGGTCCTGGCGACGAAGGTCCCGCTCTAGATATGCGTTTTGTGAAGTTTACCTGTGACTTTTCCATATTTTCAATTTGTATTTTCGTGGTTTGCGCCTTCCATTGTTAAATTAGGTTCTCTTAATAATCTGTCTTTTATATTCACCTCTTTTATTCCTAGTACAATTCGATCTTTGATTAAACTGTCACTTAATTCGCCAAATTTACATGTACTTGCCAGTTTTTTTAATTCTGTGCAGTATTCGTCAATGGTCTCGTCTTCACTTTTATCGCGTTTAAAAACTAATTTTTATCTTCACCCTCGTCCCATTTAAACGTATTATAGATTTTAAGTGCTTGATCACCAATTAAATTAAGCAGAATGTACCCTTTATTTTCACTTATATTTGACGCCTTCAGGAAGATTTTGAACTTTTGTTTGAAAAAATTCCAATTTTCTGCCATATCACCTTGAAATTCCAGTGATTTCGGTTGCTGCACAAACCTCATTAATTCCATTTTCTTCTCTTCGGCCATTCTCACGTTTCTTTTTTTTTTAATATTAATTTAATTTGTTTCCCTTTATTTCTTTTCCGTTACCGGCTGCGCCATGTTACGTTATGTTTATTTATATTTATGATTTAGCTTTAGGAGATGATTAAATAAAACAACTACCTACAAGCTCGACCTATTAACCACTGCCTTTATTCATTCGAGGTCGCATGCATCGCGTTACAATACATGCGCACTTACAACATCTCCCTTTTTTCAATTTTTACAATTATTTTATAACTAGAAAATATTGCTTATTATATACCAAACTAAAAGGTCGTGCAATAAGATAATAAGTTTTAAAAAAAAATAACCTGGCTGTATATTTATTTTTCCTGCCCATCTTCTTAAAGTTGAGATTGCAGGCAAGGGATAGTCCCTTTTTTTTAACAGGCGATATGATCTTGGTCCCCCAGCATATTAAGATATTGCTGAAGTAATATCTTCAATGGTCCAATGGATTTGCTTTCCAGTTTGTAGCTTACGAAGCTGTCCCTCTGTGAAAATTTTCACAAATGACTTTGTTTCTTGTCTTCCTTTTTCGAGCAGTCCTTTTAAGTGTGACTTTTCCTTTTGAAGATTACTTATTATTTTCTTCAAATGATCAGATTCTTCTTGTGAACTAAAAATGATATTAAAAGGTTTAACAAAAATAGTTATTTATTTGTTATTTCGGCACCTTGATTGCGTACTCTTGTTAATACTTGAAATGTCTACCTCCCTTATATCCCTAGTACTGTTCACCGATACTTCACCTTCACCACTACTCGTTAATATTAAGTCGTGCTTTTCTTGGCTACAAATTTATTTTTTATATCAGATTTTACAAGAATTAGGTATATACTTGGAATAAAAACTAATTTAAAGTTTTAATGTTACTACTTTTCCAGGTAGGTACTGCTTATTACAAATATATAATTATATTCCCTATTGTTAAACTTCCTCCTAGTTAGCCGGGTTAGCCCCACCTTGGTATAGTGCCCACAATATCACTCACAATTACATATAAATTATAAATATTATTAGAAGCAAACGCTAGATAATTAATTTATTCTACCTACTTACGTGTTATGCATATATTTAATTAAATTTCTTTTCTTCGCTCTTTCCTCTCGATCTTTTTGCTTAGATGTTTCAACTTTTGGAGTTTTTGCCAGGTTAAGTGAAGGTACAGCATCTTCTTTTAACTTCCATTTAGTTCTAGGTTGTTGCAAACGTTTTTCTTTGGCACAAAAATCATCATCCGAAAAATGATTTGAACATATCCTAGCATTTTCAGTTTTAAAATTGTGTTTTTGATAACACTTTTGCAACCATAAACTGCGGACTTCCTTAGCAGTGGGAAAGCTAAAGTATCAGAAGGTAGTCGAATAGTTTTTACATCCAGTCAATAATATTGTCTGAAAACCTGAAAATAATCTCGCCCCGAGAAAGTGAGACAGAAGATATCGTGCGCGTGAGCTTATCTTCAGGTCGTAGTATCATGGTGCAAACAATTACTGACTTAACATTCATTTATTCAAGTTATTTCATTTATAAGGAATCGGTGTGTTAATCTGTTGTCTATGTTTATGTTTCTTATATAAAACTAGGGATAAAGTTAATGCTAAAATTTACAAATATTTAAAATGAAATGAGAACGAATGGTTATGTTTTACTTTCACTTAATATTTAGTTAAACCTAACTAAAATCCACAAACTTTTGCTCGTTTGTATGTCTTTATGACAACAAATACCCCCGGATTCAAGGGCGTAGCCAGGATTTATAACAGGGGGGACAAACCATGGTCCATGGCCGTTCAAAATGTAAAATTTTAGGATAAAAAGAAAAGGCAAATGAAAACAAAACTTTGAGATTTTAATTATACTTAAATTAAACTAATAACATTTTTCTTGGGTTTAAACTAAATTTATCCAAAACTGATTTTCCTTCAAAAATTTTCGATGCACACTCATCAAACACAACCCAGTGAGTCTGTCATCACCCATTGTACTCCTGAGCCAGGTTTTTATCCTTCGCAGGGTACTGAACGATCTTTCCACGGTAACAGTAGTGGATGGGAAAGCACTTAATATTAGCAGTGCGTGCCTTGTTGCAGGGAAAAAAACATTAGCTTCCTCCAAAAGTGCAGCCACTTCAATGTTCTTTAATTTATCTTCTGCTAAATTCTTTTTCTTCCACATATTGTACCACAAATCCAATTCTGCAGAGACATCACCCAACTTATAAAATTCCATGAAAGATTCTGCATTATTTTTGAAATCTTTTGAAGCCATTTTGAGCATTCTTGAAGGATGAAGATAAGTTAAAGCAAAAGCAGGTGTATTTTCGTTGGAGAATCTAGCATCCAAAGACGAAGTTAAAGAATCAAGATAGGGGATGACTATTGACCGCTTCCAGTATTCAACTGGAGACTCAGATGGTGGATTACTTCTGTGTACTTGCTTTTGAGTGACTCGTGGTACTGACAACTCAACCCCTACTTTCTCTGCGATATCAAGTGATTTTTTAAATAATTCATAAGAAACATTTTCGACATCTTGTCGATCTTCTTTGATTACATCTAGAATATGATCAATATGTTTCTTCACCATAACCAAATCCATACTTTTACTTTGTAAAAAGTTTACAACGGGTTCCAAAATTGCAGAGTATCTTGCAATTATGTTTAAGCCTAAGATGAATATTGGTTTAGTAACTGCACAGTGCAATTGGTAGGCAGATTTTCTTGTTGCATAGTTTCCTTCGACAGATAGATGTTCTAGTGCTTTAACAATGTCAGTGAAGCTTTCTGAAAATGTTTTTATGCTCTTATATTTTTCCGACCATCTGGTCTCACAAAGCCTTAAAAGATTTGGAACCGATTTCCTACTGGCTGGCGATTCACGAAAGAAGGTTATTGTGTCTTTAACCGTTGCAATTGTGTTTCTTATTTCTGGTAGCTTGCTAGTATCATTGGCCACAAGATTTAGTCTGTGGCTGGAGCAATGGAAAAATAAAGATTTAGCGTACTTTTTTTTAAGAATTGCCTGTACACCACCTTCTTTGCCGGCCATCGTGGAACACCCGTCAAATCCGAATCCCAACAATTATCGGCGGAAAAATTATTATCTTCTAAAAAACTTTGAATTGCGCTAGCGATTGTAGAAGCATCTTGACATTTTAACTCAATGTAGCCTACAAATTCCTCCCTGATTATTTTTTGGCTTTCATCATAGAACCTTAATCCAATAGAAAGCTGCTCTTTTCCAGCGATATCTACTGTTTCATCAGCCATTACAGCATAAGCTTTTGCCCGTTTATAGTCTTCGATTATTTTTTCTTTGATAACTTCACCGCATACCTGTATGATTTCATTAAGAATAGTTGGTGAGGTATAGACTGCGTTTTTTTGACATTTATCCAAGTGGCTCTTTAGCTTCTCATCACCAGAGTCAATCCTCAAATTTAAAAGATCAAAGAAAACTCCCTCATTTCCTTGTTTTCCTCTAAGCGGCAAATCATGAATTCCACAAAATATTATGCATGAAATACTTGCTGACAATATTTGTTTATTTTCTTCAATCGTCTTATGATGCCCTATTTGCAACTGGACATCAACAGGAGCATTTTCAAGAAATACTTTTGCAGCAGCTGTTGAAGATTTGTGGTAATGGCTCCCAACGTGCTTTCTACAATCTTCATGTATATCCTTAAACTTCATGTAAGGCCTTACCATAAATGACCCCAAAACTCCTTTAACTGTAGCAATTCTTGGCGGAAATAAAACACAATACAAACATAGAGCACCTTTCAAACGACTCGAGTACACCAGCCATGGAGTATATTGATCTAACCAGCGATGGTTAAATTTTCTTTTCAAGTGAATGGCATCAGAAGCAAAATCGTAATTAGATGATGGAACCCAAGGGTTTGTCAACAATTCCTTTTTTCAGAAGGCAAGTTATTAGCACAACTAACATAACGACTAATGTCATTTTCATGGTAGCCATCGCGTTCTTCAGTTTGTTTAGAGGTCCCAGTTCCAGAGACAGCTTCATGTAGGTTTGAAGAACTACTTGAGCCTCCTTCAAAAATAGATTCCAATTTTGATGTTTCGACCATTTTATTTTCATCTTCATCACAATCATTGCTTCCACTTCCACTACTGTCATCATGAACTTTTTTCCGTTTTAGAGATTTTTGACCTAAAAATAATAACCTAATATCATTCTTGTTCTTAGTCCCTAGTATAAAAATTAGTATAAAACTACCATGTAATGATAGCTTATAATGTGGATATACTATATCCGATGTTAATATTTTTTCTCTAGATTAAAAACACAAAATGAAATTAATAGCACGTATGAAGTGCTGTTTGATCTTTAATATGTGAAAATTTCAAGTTTTTATATTTAGTCCCATTTAGATATCAGCTGTCAAAATCGGTGCATTATTGTAATTTTGTTATAATTAGAAGGCAAAAAGTCGGCATCATAATAATGAAAATATATAAAATTATATTAATAATGCACAGAATCTTTTGCCAAAGCTAATAAAAATTGTTTCACAAAGATACAAGCAAAGAGTAAAGAGCAATTGGCAATTTTGTAAAGGGCTGCAATTGAATTTTTTTCCAAATGTTGTGATACAAATAATTTTGAACAAAAATTAACATCGGATATAACATATCTACATTATAAGCTATCATTACATGGTAGTTTTGTTTTATTTGGTGCTGGTCGAGCAACCAATTTTCAAATTTTTGGACCATTTCTAATGGAATGACTCTAAAGTTTTAATTAAAAATTTAATTTTCTACTGAAATTATTTAACTTACCTTTTTGTAACCAATTTCTTATATCCATACTGTCTTTTCTGTGATTTCGGGTGCGGGGAATTCAAATCTGGCCTCAGTTTCCATACCGAAAAAAATTCACAAAGTCCAAATTTCGCAGAAGGAATATTTCCCCCAGATAATGTCAACGAAGTCACAGATGAGGACTCCGGAGAGGAAGATAACATCAACCTCAATAATCTGCCTAGGCGTCAACTTCGAGCACCAGCAGAAACAATCTTAGATTGCTTATTTGAATAAGAAGATTTAATTCCTTGAACTATCAAAACAGCTGCCAAAAAACGACTACAAGGCTTCATATTCTTATATAAATGAAGACCTGACTAGTAATAATTTCAAAATATGGTCAGATGATACTGTTACTATCAATCAAATTCTGACTCCCTATCGAATATTTTAACAATTTTATCAATGATAAAATAATTAATATGATAACAACATATACCAACACGTATGCGTTGTAAAAAAATGTCGCTGGAAATATAATAGGTAGCTAACGAAATTAGATGTTTTATTAGCGTATTGATAGTAAGCGGATATGTATGTTTACCCAGGAAAAAAATGTATTGGGAAAATTTAGATGATGCCGGAAATAAACTGATTTCTCAAGCCATTCCTAGAGATCGTTTTATTGAAATTATGAAAAATATACATTTCAATGACAATACGAAATTAAATCAGAAAGACAAATTTTCAAAAATCAGGTCTCTGTTTGTTGCTATAAACAAACAATTCCTAGCATTTGCGCCACTTGAAGAAAATCACAGTGTCGATGAAGCCATGGTGCCATATTATGGTCGTCATGGCTGTAAACAATACATCCGAGGAAAGCCCATTAGATGGGGTTATAAATTGTGGATGGACACCACCAGGAAAGGATATACAGTCTGGTTTGAGCCTTATCAGGGATCATCAACAGTGCTAGATAATCAGTACAAAAAGTTAGGTCTTGGTGCTAGCGTAATTTTGGAATACGCAGATTTGTTGCAATCCCATTGGAAAGATTATTCATTTCATGTATACTTCGATAATTTTTTCACCTCAATACCTTTACTTTGTGAGTTAAAATTGAAAGGAATCAAAGGAACAGGTACAATAAGAGAGAATAGAACTGCAAAATGCCCATTGACCACAGTAGTTGAAATGAAAAAAAAAGAACGAGGTGCTTTTTCATATATGTTAGACGAAAATAATAACATATTAGTTTGCAAATGGAACGACAATAATGTTGTTACAATTGCTTCAAATTTTAACTCAGTCGCTCCTTTGTCACGAGTGAAACGCTATTCTAGCAAAGAAAAAAAACATATTTATATTGAGCAACCAAATTAGATTCAAAATTATAACAAAAACATGGGAGGTGTCGATAGATGCGATCAGAACGTTAGCTTATACAGAATATCCATACGTGGCAAGAAATGGTATTTTCCATTATTTGCTCAATGTATTGACATGGCTGTGCAAAATGCGTGGCATTTGCATCGAAATGCAGGAGGGAAAATGGATAATCTTGCATTTAGACGAGCTATTGGGCAAAATATTCTAGAAACATATAAAACCCAAAAGAAAAGAGGCCCATCAAAACCATCTTGTACATATCATATGTATTCACGGTTTGACAGACTGAATCATATTATAGTGTACCAAGAAAATCAAACACGCTGTGTGTTTTGCCACAAGAAGGTACAATTTAATCGCGAAAAATGTGGCGTTGCTCTACACCCTAAGATATGTTTCAAGCAATATCATACGTCGTCATAAAATATTTATTAAAAACTTTGTTTATAGTTACAGTTTCAATTAAGATTTTTTGTTATATTTATAAATAAATAAAATGTTTATAAAAAAATTGTTTTAGTAGCATAAAGGCCTACTGTCCTTTTAAAAGGACACCACTTTTTAAACAAATGCAAAAATTTTTTTCCTTTTTTTTTTAAGAGTTTTGTTTTTCCCGGGTTCGGTTAAACAACCGGGGTTTAATTTTGTTTTGAACAAACCCCGTAAAATTTTGGAAGAGTTAATTTTAAATTTGGATAAATTTATTTCGGTTTAGGGGTCTAGGGATTTGGAAAGGGTCTTAAGGGCCCAAAGTTTGGGATCCCAAAATAAATTTTGGGTAAATTTTCTTTCAAAGGGGAAAAATTTAAAAAATTTTGGGAAACCATCCAAATTTTCCGGGGAAAAACTTGGGGGAAAAGGGTAAAAACCCCAAATGTTGAAATAAAAGGTTTAAAAAAAAAAATGGGGTTAGGGGAAATTTGGTTTAAAAAGGGGCCCAAAATTTTTCAAAAAAAAACCCCTTAAAAATCCCAAAAAATTCCCTTCCCACTTTAAAAATCCCGGGGAAAAACCAAAACCCCAAAAATTTAAAAAGCATCTCCCAAAAAAAAGGTTTTACTTAATTTCATTCCCCTTTTAAATTTCATTAAAAAAATTTAAAAAAAAAAAATTTAAAATTAAAAAAAACTAAACAAAAAAATAAAATTTAAAATAAAAAAAATGAATTCGTTTTAAAAAAATTTTAAAACCTAAATTTGCAAAAAAAAGCCAAAAATTTTAAAAAAAAAATTTTTAAATTAAAAAAAAAACAAAAAATTAAAAAAAATAAAAAGTTTAAAACGGATTGGGAAATTTTAAAAATTCAAATTTAAAAACCCCAAATTTTTAAAAAATAACCCTTTTTCAAAATTCTTTTAAAAAAAAAACAAATTTAAAAAAAAAATTAAAACCAAAAAAATTAATTTAAAAAATTAAAAAACATTTTTTAAAAAAAAAATCCCCCTTTAAAATCTCAAAAAATTAATTTAAACAAAATTCAAATCTTTTAAAACAAATGAATTAAATTTTTGCAATTTTTCCGGGTTAAAATTTAAATTTACTTTATTTTTAAACTTTTTAAAAAAGTTGTTAATGTTAATTTTATTTTTTTAAAAAGGTTTTTTCCTTAAATTTTAAAATTAAATTTTTTAAAATAAAATTTTAATTTTTAAATTTTTTTTAAATTTTAAATCTTTACTTAAACCCAAAATTAATTTAATAATAATTATTTAATATGGAAATTCTTGATTAAACATTGGGTTAAGGGTTTTGCCATTTAAGACTTTAAAAATTTATTTTCATTTTCATATTGAGAACTTGAAGTGTGAATTATACTATATTGTTTTAAACATTTTTTCTGCTATGTCATAAAATTACAGTAACCACGTTTGTATTTAGTACATAACACATGTGATGAAGAAAATGATACTTTAAAATGCTTCTTCACTATTGTTAAATAATTACATCGATCACATTTGCATTGAGAAATAGATTTGAATATCCTGTTAAACTATAAAAAATTTTGTTAATTATGTAACCACTTTTATGCGTTTTATTCTTAATTCGATATTGCACATCGTTTTGTTATATGTACTCAAATTAGTCATATTTGCATTTAGAACTCGTGTTCTCTTGTTCGCTTTTTGTTACATATTCACAAAACTGACATTTATATAGTGTGTATTTTCATAATATGTTGTTGTAAACTTTGGTTCCATTTTATTACAAAATCACATTCGTCACATTTATATTGGGTATATGATTTGTACCATGCTGTTTTAAATTGTGTTTCCACTTGGTTATATAATCACATTGATTACATTTGTACTTAAACTTTGAAGGATGTTGTATAAGGTACTTCAAATATCTTCACTTTGTCATGTTTGTATTGAGAACTGGAAGTGTGCATTACTCTATGCTGTTTTAAACTTTGTTTCCATTTTGTTATAAAATTACAGTGGCCACATTTGTATTGAATACTTGAAGCGTGTTTTATTAGATGAGTTTTTAAATACTCCTTTTCAGTTGTTGAATAATTGCAATGGTCACATTTGTATTGAGAATTTGACGTGTGTTTTGTATAATGACGATTGAAATATACCTTCACTGTGGTTGAATAACTACATTGGTCACATTTGAATTCAGAACTTGAAGTGTGTTTTTTGGAAAGATGACTTTTTAAATACCTTTTCAATGTGGTTGAATAATTACACTGTTCACATTTGTATTGAGAAGTTGATGTGTGAATGATACTATGCTGTTTAAAACTTCGCTTTAATTTTGTTGTAAAATCACACCGATCACATTTATACAGAAAACTTGACGGGTGTTGTGTAAGATGATATGTTAAATACCTTCTCACTGTTGTTGAATAATTACATTGGTCACATTGGTACTGAAAATTTGATGAATGAATTAAACTATGTTGTTTTAAATGACTTTTCCATTTTGTCATTAGATCACACTGGTCACATTTGTATAAGCTTGAAGTGTGTTTTGTTACATGAGATACTAAATTGCGCTTCACTTTTGTTGAATAATTGCATCGATTACATTGATAGCATATATTTGTGGAATATTGTATATTATTTTGTGTATGATCTAGATCAGTGGTGTTATCGTAATTTAATGAATCAGAGTTATTCTCCTCTTTAGTGCTTACAAAATTTCTAAATTCATTCTCAAACGGTACAGTATTAGAATGGTTAATTTCTTGTTTTATTACATCACTATTTACCACAACATTTTGTAGGGTTAGAACTGAATCTATCTTTTGTTCGTGTTTAGGCTCAAGTTTTACAAGTTTCTTGTCAATCTCACAAGACATTTCGAAGAGGCTGTGTATTCGAACTAATTAAAACAATAGCCGTACAGGACCGGCGATAGGTCGGTGCAACCGGTGCCCCTGCACCGGGCGGCAAATTTTGGGGGCAGCATTTTGACTGTCAATGCATATTTTTCGAAACATATTTTTTTATGTAAGAAAACGCGCTTGCTCCCAAATTTTCTTAAACTTAAAAAAATACATACAGGTATACTCAGGATAAATGGCACTTGGAAAATAACTGATTTGTATAGAATGCGTAGTACGTCGGACATTTTTAGTTCAATCTAAAAAACAAGATAAAAGGTATTTATAAAAGTTTTATAGGTCCAAATTAGAATTGCTTTCTCATACACGTACGTATAAAGAGAAAGCTATGTAATCGGTTTTAATTTTCAAACACCTTTTTTTTACATATCTCGAGGTTTTGTGGCCTAAACAAAACGAAAAAACATTTTTAGAAAAAAACAATTTCGTGTCCGAGTGTGTGTATGTGCGGGATATCGTTTGAACCATTAAAGCTATCGATATGAAACACACACACACACGCGCACCCACGCACGCACACACGCCCAAATGCACACACGCGCGCACGCACACACACACACACACACATTACTTTAAAATAATAAATGAGCTGCAATTAAGTAAGCAGGTAATTAGACATTATAAATTAGATATACAACAAAAACTATTATTGTTAATGCACGATGCGTGCGAGAGCTTTTAGTAAATATTTAAAAGACAACAACAACAAACAGGATTATCTTGATGTTAAAAGATAAGCACGATAAAACAGAGTGGAATATACCTGTGATTGCAGATTTTTTTTTCACCGAAAATTTTTCTGAAATAGAAGTTGATCATGCACGTCTCTCTCTTGCTACGGAACTCTTAATTAAAACAACTAAACCACTAAAACGCTTTATTTATCAGAGTAAAATTGTTGAAAAACAAGCATTAAACAGTAATTTGATTATCGCATCATTTGTAACTAAACGAGTGAAAAACTTATTTACAAAATTAAGCAAGACTAGATTAATAAATGTATGGTTTTTAGGATATATCGCCGGCTCCAGCGGCAGCAGAGATGGTTCGTGGAGGGAACGTCGCACTGGAGCGTCACGAAAAATTGAGACCTGATTTTGTATGATTAAGTTAAATCGGTTTGGTATTTTTGAATTGTGGTTGGTTGGTTTTAGCAAAGTCTAAGTTAATTCAATCAGTATATTTGAGCTGTAAGCTAGTTTTCGCAGGCTGTAAGTTATGATTTGATTGATTAAGATTGATTTGGGCGATTGATTGAGATTGATCTGATTGTTTGATTTGATCGAACGTAATTTGTTTGGGTTTGATCTACTTAACTGATTTGATTAATTGATTTGTATGTTTGAGAAAGAGACGAGGGAGAGATGAACACGACCAACCTCTATTACAGAAAACATGTATTAGTCTTTACACCACTAGATGGCACCACAAACAACACTACTTAGTCCTTGAAATATACCGCTAGGCGCCGTCGTCTCTAAAAACATTCGCTAGTTTAAAAATAGACCACAAGATGGTGCCACAAACGAAACTCTAATTAGCTCTAGAAATATAACGCTAGGTGGTGCGACCTTTATTACAGAGAATATTCATTGGTCCATACACAACTAGATGGCTACACAAATTGAAATTTCGCAACAAAGGGGTACGACAGGAAGGCGCAGACCTAACACAAGCTCCTATGTTTGTCTTATAAGTCAGCATTAGGGCACTTTATTAGAATACTATTTCCAGCCAGACATGGGGGCCAAGGCAGAGTTGTGAAGGCCCGAAAGCAAGTTGCGAAGCCCTATGTATGTCTTATAAGTTAGCAATAGGCCTCTTATTAGAACACTACTTCAAATTTCTCGCAATAAGTAATCAAACTGTAAACATTTAAATACAAATTCACATTTCCCACCAAGGCACCATGGACTAAGACCCGAAAACAAGTTACAAAGCCCTATGTCTGTCTTATAAGTTAGCATTAGGCCCCCTTATTTTAATACAAGTTCAAATTTCCCTCATAGATGGTACCATATACAAATTCAAATTTTTGGTCGAGGGGCGTGGGCCTGAGAGTAAATTGCTAAGCGCTACATTTGTATTACAAGTTAGCATTATACTCCTTATTACAATACAAATTCATATTTCCAGCCATAACCTGCAGAGACTTAAATACAAATTCAAATTTACCACCAATGGGGCCTCGACAAGGGGCGAAGCTCCGAGAGCAAGTTGCGCAGCCCTACACCTGTCTTAGACGTTAGCATTAGGCCCCTTATTATAATACAAATTCAAATTTTCCGCCAAGGGTACCACGACAATACACGATGGCCCCCGAACAAGTTCAGATTACAAAGGGCGAAGACCCGAGAACAAGTTGCGACGCCCTACGCCTGTATTACACTATCGGTTGGAGTGGGGATCGCTGAAAGTCTCGCGTCGTAAAAATTTACCTATATGATGTACTTTTAAACTAGAGAATATTTTCTATAATAGAAGTTGATCTCTCTCCTCTCGATCTCACACCCCCTCTCACTGGTTTTCATTGAGATTGTTTTAGTTGATTGATTGATCTACTTGATTGATTTGTTTATTCGAGAAAGAGCCGAGATACAGACGTGCATGATCAACTTTTATTGCAGAAAATGTTCATTAGTCTATACACCACTAGATGGCGCCACAAACAAACCCGGATTAGTCCTACCGCTAAGTGACGCTATTTTTATTACATAAAAAATATTCATTAGTCCATACACCACTAGATGGCCCTACAAGCGAATTCAAGTTTCGCAACATGGGGTCTACGACAAGAGGGCGCAGACCGAACACAAGTTCTTATAGTTGTCTTACAAGTTAGCATTAGAGCCCCCTTATTTCAGAATTCCCACCGTAACCATTGCAGAGCCTTAAGCCTCCAATCAGAGCTCAGAAGCTGGGTGAAGCTAAGAACCAATCAGAAACTAATCAGGTGAAAGGGACTGCCCTTAGGACCTCCATTCAGAACCAAACACAACCAAAAGGGCTCTAATTAGGATGAAAATTCCACCAAGAGTTGAAAATGGCATCCGAAAAGAAGCCATATGGGTGAAAAAATACGATCCCCACGTGGGCACAAAAATCCAAGATGGCGGCAAGTGCCCCTGTTCTACTCATGGCCAGTATTGGATACTCAATGACTCTTAATGAAGGCAAAGCAATTAAATTTTGTAATTGATCTGACTCAAAATAAACAACGTTCCGATCAATCATTTAGCCAAAATGTCAAAAGTTTGATTTTTTTAAACAGTGCAATCCTTTACGTCACTTCACACGTCAAGAAGACAATGATATTTAATAACAGGTACATATAATATTGGTTCTCTTCAAAACTTTAAATTGTAAGGAAGGTCAATCACAACTTAAACAAAAGAACTAATTATTAAATAATTAACTAATGGAACTCTATTAATCAAATTTTGCCAAAGTATTTGCATGTATTCCGTAAAGCATCAAAAAAAAAACACTTCTTATAAATTTAAGTAAATTACGTTTTTGGATTGATTAACCCGTACCTCCTTCTCTTGGCGAGTTGTCATCTGATGAATTATAATTCTGAGATGTCTATTAATCGTTTCATACAACAAAAATACCTCACTTTGTAAATTAAAATATCGCCATATTTATTTGAATTTATAACACTCACAATCTTAGGCTACAGCTTGACGTAATATGTTTTCCATTATACAGGATACTGGCTTCACATATACTCTATCTCCATTTCTATCTCACCTTTCCTATACCTCCTATATTCCTTCCATTTCTCATTGAAGGTTAATAACGCGACCTCGACAACCACGCCACTTGAAAGTTATTCCATTCTTCATTTCACCACATACATCAAGGTTATTTCACCTTCTGTTCCACTTCATTGCACATTCACAACGAGGTCGTCAACTAATTTAACGAAACAAGGTCACCTAACCATATACAAGGTCATACCTTCTTTAAAAGGAGGGAGAACTGCACATATGTACCAACACGTGATTTCCAACAGTATGTAAAACATTTCATTACAGGACTGTTAAGAGTCTGACAATGCTACGAACCACGGTCTCTGATTAATCTTAGTGCATAGCGAATGTGTAAACTAATACCTAACTGGGTTGTTTGAAAAAAGGGGTTACTACCTTCTACCACAACAGAAGCGCTACGGAATATATATGAAAATGTGCAGTGGTATTCAGAATGGTTCACGAACTTGAATAAACTAATTCGATACTTCTACCATCACGTCTTCACGGGTAATTATGTTTGAATATTATTTTGTGACTTTAATTCCTTATAGTAATAAAGACAAGTTATTATTATTATTTACTTCCAATTCTTTCCTTTTCAAGCCTCTGTATATCGTCCTTGTCATCTCCTTCATTTATTTTTCTTCCTTGGCTACTAATACAATATCGTCCGCGTTAGCCATCGTACACTCCCATGTTCCCTACCACCAACCCTCCTACTTACTGCCCCCTTAATGTCTCCTCCAGGTCCCCAGTGTATTAGAACAGACTCGGGCCCAATGGGCATCCTTACCTCAGCCTCCTTGTTACAAATTCCTCGCCCAGTTCCCCATTCACTCTTACCCACCTCCTCGTTTCCTCATAAATTTCCTTCATTCTTTAATTTATCCTATTTTCCTCAAGTATTCCCACAGCTTCTCCCTATTCACTCTATCAAATGCCGCTTCTAGATCTACGAATACCGCCTCCTTTTTTCTATCGCATGTCTCCGTGTTTTCTTAATGCCTCCTTGTACTCTTCTTTTTTTCCATTGTCTTAGTGTTCTTCTTGCCTTCTTCTTGGTCTCCTTACATTCTGTATCCCACCACTTTTTGCAACCCATTCTATCCCCGTTCCATATTTTTAATTAGACTTTCTCTGTTGCTTCTTCCATTTTCTCTCTTATTTCCTCCATGCTTTCCTCTATCCCTTTCCCTTCCTTCTATTTTCTTTTTATAACTCTTTCTTTTCCTCGGCCAAATTCTTTTGTTATGTGCGTCTCTTCCTTCTTCCACTCCCGCTTTCTCCCCCTTCCATTATCAGCTCTATGGGTTGGTGGTCCGATTCCACCCTCTTTCCCATCTTAAATGATTTCAATCATTCTGCGTTCGTTACTACATAATGTATTGTCGATTCACCCCTCTCTCTTATATACGTGAACTCCATTTCGCTTTTTTCCTTATTTCCGTTCAGTATCTCCTATCCCCTTTCATTACACATTTCAAGCAGTCCTGTTCCCTCTTTGTTTATCACTTTGTGCTTTGTCGCTGCTTTCCCCGTCCCGTCTTGTACTCCTCTCTTCTCTTATTTTCGCATTGAAATCCCCTCCTAGAATTATCAAGTCCTCCTGCCAGTCTACCATCATCTAATCTAAGTTTTTCCTTGTCTCCTTCATCCCTCTGCTGTAAATTGTCAATATTTTCGTCTTTGTTTCCCCCATTGTATATTTCTTTCTACTATTCCCTTTCTCTGGTGTCTTTTCTCGTCTTCTTCTTTTTGCCTCCATTTTTTCTTACTCCCTCTTTGCCCCCCCCTCTTATACTGTCTCTTTCAGCGTGCTGCGTCACTCATTCGAATTCCTCGGACATCTCCTTTTCCCACGCCTACCATTTTTTTCCTCCACCCATGTCTCTTGTAATCCCACCACGTCTTATTCTCTAATGAATGATGGTAGTATCTTTTGGCTGGCATGAGGTGCACATGCCTCCCAAGTCCCACCTATAACAATTGTGTAGGAAACAGGGAATTATCTATTAAATATGTAAACACTAACAATAATGTAATTGAAATTATGACGAAATCGTGAGGGCGAATGTTAAAAGTATACTGCAGTTATGTTTATATATAGTTCTTTGTTACACAAGACGATAAAATACAATTTTATCAATGAGTGAAAAATATTAATTCATGAGCGAGGAAAGAGCGAATTAATTAATTTTCACAAGTCGATAGTTGTACTTTATCGTCGTGTACAACATTCTATTTTTTTCTATAGCAATTTTTTAACGAAAAATTAAAGAAATACTAATTGAGTAAGTCACGTTTTAAAATCTCAGTAGTATGGGTTGCTAGGGTTGGCACGAAAAATAAGTTATATATTTATGTAAATAAAAATTTAAAAAAACTTGATCTACCATTGCTGTTAAAGTTCAACTTTATCTACCCTTGCGGTTAAATTGAAACTTGATCTATTGATTTGGGTTGTTCAAAGCACACTTAACAATTGCTATAGAAACAATAAAATTATAATATAATTGTTGATATAGTTAGCTCCAATAGTATTGTATTATTAAATACAAATAAGAAATGCCTAGTTTTGTTAAATTTCCACAAATTTTAACAAAAACATCATGTATGTAAACAATATAAGTTAATTAATCACAGTATACAAACCAGTAGGACTGCATAAAAAATGATTAAACACTATTATATGAGCATACATATAAAACAGTACATCTTGTTCAATATACAATAGTTGAACATAAATTTCCGAATGGTAAACTGACGTTTTAAATTATACATGAAATCTTTTCTTAGTTATAAATTTTACATAAAGGGTAACAGCTAAATTACAAATAGGTAGGAAATACGTTGAGCTGTAGAGTCTTAAATTATAATTAAGTACTTAATTACGTTCATTTCATCACGTAACCAGATTAATATTAAGTCAATCCATATCTGAGAATGGGCAATATAAATAGAATTATCAAATGTCTGCACCAGTTTAGTTGTTACATGACATACATGTGCGCATTTCCATTCTAAGTTGCGTTACTTAACATGACATGAATCTCAAATATTTAAATTGCATTCTATTACTTTTAAAACTGCAGTTTTCAAGATTCCCTTCCTTTACTATTTTGCTTATCTCAGATGTACAAGTAACGTTTAATCAATAATTGGGGTATTTTCTACAATCATAACACATTACTTTGAACTAAACTGGTTTTACCTGTTCTGTGGAGGCTGAAACTCAAACTACTTCTAAAAATCAAAAATTATTTGCTTCTAATATATATTTTACAATTATTTTGGTTCAAATATACCTATTTGTTAAGTATTGTTAAGATTCATCAACATCCTACTTTATGAAAGGTGACCGTTACGAAAAATTTTATTATTCATTTGAAAAGAAAATAGCAATTTATTAATTAAAATTCCTATTACAACCACACACAACTACGTCTTCTAAATCAACTGCAAAGTATCTGCCAGGGACATTTGTGTCTCTAATGCCAACACATCTAGCCAAATTACTGCATTATATCTTTCTAAATTTTACCAACGGAAATGTTTCTCATAATTTCACATTTAAATTTTGTTTCCGTTTTATAATATAATCAGATTGATCACCATTGTAAGAGAACTTGAAACCTGTATTGTACAATACCACCTTATAAACCATGTTTTACTTTTGCTGACAATGATGACATTTGAGTTGGAAACTTGAGAGATGCATTATACTATGATGTTTTAAACTTTGTTTCCATTTTGTTACAAAATTACACTGATTACATTTGTATTCAAAAGTTGATGTGTGCTTTACAGTATGCATTTTTAAACCTGTTTTCCGTTTTGTTATAAAATCACATTGATCGCATTTGTATTTAGAGTTTGATGTGTGCTTTACACTATGCTGTTTTAAATTTTTTTTCCATTTTGTTACATAATCACATTGATCACATTTGTATTCAGAACTTGAAGCATGTTTTGTAAGATGATATTTTAAATTACGCTTTACTTTTGTTGAATAATTACATTGATTGCATTTGTATTCAGAATTTGATGCATGAAGTATATTATGCTGTTTCAAATTATTTTTCCATACTGTTACAAAATCACATTGGTCACATGTGTATTTTGAAGTTGAAACGTGTTTTGTAAGATGATATTTTAGATTGCGTTTCACTTTTGTGGTATAACTACATTCATTACATTGGAAGTGGATATCTGTGGAAAGTTGCATACAATGTTTCTTATCGTCTACATCAGTCGCATTATCACAATTTAATGAATAATAGTTGTCCTCTTCTTTAATGTTTGCAATATCTTCCAATTCATTGTCAAGCCTTACTTTATTGCAGAGGCCAACCTCTATTTTTACTAAATCGCTATTCACCATAAGATTTTGTGGCGTTAAAAGTTTATTTATTTTTTGTTCCTCTTTAGGTTCTATTTTTACAAGTTTCTTGTCAATCTCATAAGACATTTGCAAAAATGTTTTAATTTTATACCAAAACTGGGACATAACACCTTAACAATTGAACTACAGGTTGAACGTTGAACTAATAAAATGTACCTGAACAGCGTTGCCGTTCAAGAAAATAAATGCTAAAACTGATTCAAATGAAAACTACCAAATTCACCAAAAAGTAGGGGAAGCCGGGGGAATACCACGCGCGTGGGAATACCGCGCATTGCATTTTTGAAAAAAACTTCAACCAAGAATACACCGGCGTACGTCGTAAAACGTTACAACTGACATATGATGCGTGCGCCACAAGTTTCTAATAATGGGGGCTAGTCGTAAGTTGACAGTGAGCGTGTTTGTGTCAAATGGGATTCTGATCTAACTTTTACTTAAATTAATCAGTTGAAAACAGTGAGTTAGTGTGTATATTTAAAGACAACACATTTTCTGTCTACTTGCTAGTGTGTAAATTAGTATTACCTCAAGTGATCACCAATAAAATATAAGTACTTTTCATGATGTAAATTTTTAGATTGGAAGATGTTGATGGGGGGAATACCGCGCATAAACAATGGAGTAATGCCACGCTGCGCGGTATTACCCCATATATAATTATTTTGCTTCCTTTTTTAATAGCTGCAGGCATCTTTTTAGTTCATAATGCCCAGAACATACCGACGGACCTCAGAGTATGTCAGCAGACACACTTAAAGTTGCCATTGAAGCCGTAAATTCAGGTGGGCTGTAAGAGAAGTATGAAGATTTATAATAAAAAATATATTGTCGTGATGTAGGTTTAAAAAAATTTAAATGGTCTAATAAAGTTCAAGCTTAATAAAAACTCATACGGTGATGTAATTTGAACCAGATAATTAATAAATAAGGAAGTTGGGCAAAGTTTTCCCTAAATACAAATTATTTAACAAATTGAAATACTAACCTTTCACCACTAATTATATGCCGTCTCGTCCACAATCGGTAGATTAAATATAGGGTGGGTTCTACTATATTGACTTATTAACACACATGAAATGCGGCTTGTTTCTCTCCTGCTTAATTATTTTCCTTTCTCTAATTAATAAAAAAACAATGTAAAAAAATTATTAAAAAAATATATAATTAAATGAATTCTCGAGCGCCATGTTATCTTTGTCAAGGAATAACAAAACCTAAATAATGAACAATAAAAACTTTCTATAAATATCAAAAATTAACAATGTGCAATTAAGTTTATTTACCCAATATATGGATGGTTAAGGAGAGGAAAGAAAAGGTTTTAAAGCTAAGCTTAAAAAATAAAAAATTCACCACATAAATACCTCAGTATAATGATTTTCTTATAAACAGCTTCCAGTGTTTAATTATGGATACGGAACGGTCAACCAGTATGAAAGCGTTTCTACATCTTCCTTGCGTATACTTGTAACAACGCGATCAACTAGGTATTTGAAGGAATTTTCAATCCACTAAACTTATTGTATTCTTGATGTTTTATTTTATTAAAATTGCATTTTAAGATGATATTATTTGAATGAAGAGAAACTTGCGTAAATAAGTAACTTAAGAGCCATTTGAGATTAAAAATATAGTGACTTATAAAAGTACCATATCAAAGTAAGTAAAATATAAGTATGAGTAAGTAAAATAAAAAGTGCCTTAAGTAGTATAAGGAATAAAAAGTACTATAATGAGTGTACGTGAGTACCTGGAAAAGCAAATGCTTAAGCTTTAAAATATAATGAATTGAAAAATAACTTACCACCAAAATTCTGATGGCACCAAATATAAAAATTAAGTAAAAACCATTATAACAATGTCTTCTGCTTTAACATTCAGCAGCAAGTGAAGAAAAAAAATAGAGGCTTTCAGAATTGCTTCTGTAAGTGCCTCCCCTCAAGAAGTTGTCACGCATTGCGCGAAATACAATGATCGGAGTCCAATTTTTAAAAGAAAGGGAACTATAACTATTTATGTAATATTACACCCAAAATATATGTTCTAGGAAATGCAATTTAAGTTGCCTTTCTCAATTTTACATGTAAATAATTAAAAACTCCTCTAATTTTACGCCAAATAAATTAATGATCTTAGATTAACGTATTTTTTAATACAACCACAAAAAAAGGTTGTTACAGATTCTTTGACATTCCTGAATCTACGCTGAGAGACAGAATTCGAGGAAAAAACTGTAATAAAAGTAAGCTGGGTCGGAAAGCCACATTCACTGAGGATCAAGAGAAAGCATTGGCTGAACATGTTATCAAACTGGCTAACGTATTTCACGGAATTTCACCTCTAGAACTTCGCCGCCTAGCTTATGATTTTGCTGAGCAGAATAAAATCAAACATCGATTCCGTGTAGATAAAAAAGTGGATGGGGAAGACTGGCTAGGACTGTTTTTACCTAGAAATCCACGAATTTCGCTTAGAAAACCCGAAGACACTAGTTTAAATAGGGTAGAAGCATTCAATAAGGCTTCGCATACATCACATATGTTGCAGCCACTCGATCGGACCATTAAAAAATGCTTTGGACAAAGAATGTGATTTATATTTACGGATTCATGTGCACCAAAAAATCACGCATTACGATTTGACTTCAATTTTTAATAATTGGATCCGGAAAAAATTACTGATGATTTTATTCAACTTGATGAAACTGAAAATATCGTAGAGATGCCAATTTCTATGGAAGAGTCGTTCCAAGATGAAAACGAAAATTCACAAGTACAGAATCCCATGTCGTTGGAGCCCGAACATAGAACACCTACAAAGAACAACATTGCAGAGAATATTGCGAAAGGTATACGAGCTGAACCTCAACCTGGACCATCAAATAAAATGCAACACATCTTCACCAAGGTCTATGATGCAAAAGTTAGCACGATTACCCAGTTTCAAAACTAAAGAAATGTCAACGAAATCACGCCCTAAACAACATTCCAAGATTTTGACAGCTACTCCACTGTCAGAACTGGAAGCTATGGAAGAAGAGAGAAAACAGAAACGGGAGAAAAAAGAAGTAAATGTAGTGAAAAAAAGAAGTTTCAAGAGTTTTGAAAGGAAAAAAGATCATCAAAAAACCAAAACACATTCGCAATATTAAATTTAATGAGGGCGACACTGAACCTGAGAGTTATTCCTAAAGCGAGATTTGTGATGATGATGACTTAGACGAAGTTGATCTTACCCCAACCCATGAAGACGACATCTATTTAGTCTGCGGAGAGTTCGGAAGGAACAACGAGGTCTGGTATAGTTGGAATTCATGCTCCAAGTGGTCAGATGCCGCTTGTAGTGGAAAAGAAAAAGGGAAATCTTACCCGTGTGACTACTGTTCCTAACAATTGATTTTGATTTTTTTTGTGATTATTGATTATTTTTTAATTACCTGTATTTTGTGGACAATAAAGTCTTAGTTAAACTGTATTAGAATACTTTACTTCACTGCGTGCAATTTCCCCAGATCATGCGCGGTATTACCCAAATGCCCGGGTAATGCCGCGCAAGCGATGAGTTTTGTTTTTTATTTGTTAATGAATATTACAAAAAGAATGACAGATTTTAAATGTTGCAATAGTTCGTGTATTGTATTGGCACTCCTTATAGAAAAAATCGGGTAATAAATGAGAATATTTAATAAGTTACAAGTCATTTTGCTTAAGCGCGCGGTATTCCCCCGGTCTCCCCTAATTAATACATACATTGTAAAGAAACAACACCTAGAAATAATGATTTTTTATTATGTTTTGTTATGAATGTAATTATGTAATTAAAAATTAATGTTAATTTTATTAAATACACAAATAAACAGTTTACCTCGAGTAGGATTTGAACCTTTTCTACTTTGCTAGAGTACTGCTCTAACCAACTGAGCTATCGAGATACAAGCCCCTATCGATGTAAATGTTGTCTTTATATATGTAGAACTGATGTAGATTCTAAATACAACGAGATTGCAGTAAAAATTACTTATATTAATCAAATATGAGCGTACAATATCGCAAGGGTTCCACATACCAAAGCAAGTTGACTAAGATTAAATTATTATCAGTTTTGTTATGAACGAATAAGTTCAACAGTAATTATGTAATTAAAAATTATGATTAATTTTATTAAATAAATAAATAACAAGTTTACCTCGAGTAGGATTTGAACCTACGACATGTACTTTGCTATTTAATAATAATTTTTATTATCTTTTTAATTTTATATTGGACATGAAAAGCGCTGCTGTGAGCGCATTACCATCTCCAGCGTGCGCATATTTACTGCAATTTTAATTTCCAGAAGCCTGTCGCGAATCTTTACTTAAAACGAAGCCACATGCAAATTTTGAAGCAACTCTTTGCCAAATCGCCGTATAAAGAGGAGCGCGAGTATGAGCAGTAAAAACGAAAAATTAATTAATTAAATAACATCGAATATTCGCGTCTTCGGGTTACTTCTCCGTTCCTAACAAAGTGGTAATCACTGCTTTAGTGCACATGCTAATAGAAAGGAACGACAGAAGACAGGACCCCGGAGGTCGAGATACAAACCAAGGCAGGACATCCCTAAATTAACACCAGAATAGGACATCACCGGACCCTCGCCGGGACAACACAACTCAAGTAAGCGGACCCCAACAAGTACTACAACGAGAGATATATAAGTATCATAAATAAAATTTATTAAAATACGTATTGTTGATTGAACTTATTAACAAAACCGACCTCCAGTCTATCGGGCTTTCAACGTTCAAGCCGCACTCCGGTAAAACTCCGCTCCTTTAAGCACCAAAATTTCAGAAAATACATAACTCCTTACGCTCACTTAACCTTCCTATATCTGAATTATTAATATTATTATCCCTTTTGAGGTCTCTGCACCGCGACCATAGGTCTATTGTGCCTTCTAGGTTTGTGTTACCTTTTCATCAATCCCATTTCTTTCATGACGTCTAAGGTCTTCGAGAGGGTTTTTTTTACTTCCTTTTGTGTAATATTCTTTTCAAGAGGTTTTCTTGTCATTGTAAAAACACGACGTGGTGAGGTGTTTCGTCCGCTTCACCGCAACGTCTACACAACGGGCTGTCTGTCAGTCCCATTACATGCATATGCTTGTTCATACAACAGCGTCCCGTAACAATTTTTGTCGCAAGAGTTATATTCGCTCTACATAGGTTTAGGATAGAAGTTTACTGTTCGGTTTCCCCAGGAGGATCTTAGAGTGGATCTGTCCCGTAGTTCCTTCCAGTAGCAACAGTGATCTCAAGCTACCATATTTGGTTGAAGAGGTCCATTTTCTCTTCTACAAACCCTGTAACGCCTACTACCTAAAAATGGTTTTGGTATAACTTCTATCCATGTTTGTGTCAAGAGAGAATTTGATAATATGTAACGGTATAAACGGGTGGTAGAACGGATCACAGATAAAATTGGCCTTTTTGCACCGACCAGTCAGCGTATGGGAGTGAGTAAGATGTTGATAAATTTTGCACATCCAGAATAGTAAATCGTACGTAAGTCAAAGTAGGGGATGAAGACGTAATCGGATCGGTTAAGGGCGCCAGAATGTTTGGTAGTCAAAATAAGGGACGTCGTGCCAAAATTACGAATACATAGCGTGTCTAAACATACAAAAAACTTACGCCTACCTACTCGCAATCAATCCCAGGTGTCCTCGACAACAACTCAGCAAACCACCTGAAATAGGGCTTCAAAATAGCACTACTCGCCTGACAAATAAAAGCGTGTTAATCACTCAATAATGTTACGTTACGTTACTACACCTCAGTGTAAATAATTAGGCATAATATAATAATCTTAACAAAAAAAAAAAAAAATCACCCTTAATGGATGCACTCTAAATGAATTCATAGTCAACTAGAAGTCGAATAAAACACTGAATATCATTAACGCTATCACTCAATAAAGAAACTGTAAGTTCGTTACGTTAAAACTTAAGCTCCTAAATTACCGGTAAATTTGCAATTTAAAAAAAAATTTTATGTAACACAAAAGGGGTTTTCACAGAATTAAAACAAATTTATGATGCCTAAACAAAGCTATAATAAAAAAAAAATAATATAAATTAAAATGATAATGCGTATAAAAAAAAAAAAGCTTAATTGGCGACAGGTCTGGCCGTTTTAACGCCGTTCTAAATTGCTTAACCTAAATATTTCGTGGATTTTAAACCACACTACTTCAGGGTCAATTGCCCTTTAATAAAAAATGAAGAGTGGAAGGCGGAGCGTCAGAATTATGATTACTTACAATAATTAAACCAAAGCAACAACTTAATTTAAAAAAAGGTAACCCTTTTCAAACATTCGTTAACAAAGAAAATCATTTAAAGCACACACGCAAAAGCTCTTGAAAATACTCAATAAAACATAATGTTATACTACCTTAATGTCTAAGTTAGCACCTCTTCTGGGTTACCACAATCGAAAATGAATCCGGTGACCAACTACTGCTATTACGGATACCGAATCTCCCTAGTCTGGCACAAGATGATGAGTGATAATGTTGACTATTTATTTTTTTTCAAACGGGTCTTTGAATCTCGGTAAAGTGTTACTGCATTAATTAACAACTTTTTTTAAAATAATGAATTGTGCGCTCAACTTGCTCGATAACTTTTATCTTTTAAATAGTTAATCTTTACACTACCAATCCCAAAAGGTTATTAACTTTATTTATATAAATCTAGTTTTAATATTCTGCGAAAGATTCTTTGTACTTCAACATGCCCTGCACGGCAATTAAGTGACACTCCAAGAACGTTAATTTAATAAGTCCGCAACAGCGACATAAACCAACGAGGTCACAAAAGCACTAAAATAACACGACGGTGATCCCCAGGTAACTTGATTACGTAAAATCGAAATCGGCACTAGGTCTTGTTCTTTGGTGATTGAACAATTTCACTTAAAATCCCTTCACAGGTTTTCTTCAAAAAGTAGGTAACTACCCTCACAACACGAAAGTTCGTTCGTTAAACACCAAAAGGTCCAATCTATCAACGTTCTAACCAACCCCAAGCCGTAACAACAAACGTCCCAGTAACACCCTCGGAGCGCTGTCAAAAGCCGAATCCCCAAATTATTACCAGATTCCATCTTGGATTTTCGAATCCCACCACTCACAAAAAAATCTCATTTAATCTAGTTCCACCAATTAAGAAACGGAAGGAGAAGATATGATACCCCCTACCCACAAATTTCGTTCTCAAATGTAAGGGCTCGATAATTTTCAAAATTCTAAACGACAGCAGAATCAACGTGAAAAATATCTCGGTATTTTCATTTAAGTTCAAACAATTAGTCCCACATTCTATCTTTATGACTCAAAACCAACATACTCAATATTAAACTGAACCACTGCAATTAACCGACTCCATGTCGCCCGAATAATATCAAATACATTTAAATCTACGTTCTTTCTTTAAGTTACTTAATTTTACAAAACTTTCTATTAAATTTGAAGGAAATCGAACGAAATAAACATTTAAAATTTAAATGCAATATTACGAAAAACTCAATAAATTTAGAAACCAATTATCGATGATTTCAAACCTCATTCCTTAAATTACGGAATAGTAATTCACAAACAAAAAAAACTTAAGCTCGAAACACCATCCTGAAAGATCGCGACACACGTAAAACAAATTCATCCATACAGCTCAATTCAACAGCAAAAATTTGACGGTAAATCGCTAGAAAATCGTGATCCTATCACAAATGGTGGTATAAATATCTGCATCACAGACGATTAAAATTGTATATAGAATAAAATAACACATACCTTCTGAGTTATTATTCATTTTGTAATAATAATCAAAAAATTACACCGCACCATTACTCAAACTAAACACTGTTGATAATTGCTCAGCATCACATTAATTACGTACTTCTGTTGACAGCTGTTTACAAATGTCTCGCGGCAGTAACATTTTATGGCTGTCATCGTGATAAAAAAAAAATTAAAATCTACTGTAACCTAGGTACCAAGCTACGGTACTATACAATGCATTGAGAGAATCCTAGGTTACCGTAGATTTTAGTTTTTCTTTTTAATTTTCTATTTTTTGGACAGATTGAGGTTGCGTTATCACGATTACAGCCAAAAATTTTACTGTAGCGAGGCACTCGTATTTTTACGTCCGTTTGGGCTTTTTTCAAATCGTCATTGGCTTTTTTATTTTCTTAAACGGTAACACTGCTCAGAAAATGAGGTAGTTCAATTTTAACTCATTTACGTACCAAAATATTAAAATCATAAAATACACAATTATTAAATAGAAACTCTGAAGGGAGTGTCTACTGCACTGTCCAGACAGAACCGCAAAAAAAATGAGTGAACTGTCCATATGCGCTATGAATTTTAGACAAGGAAAAAGAGAGGACACGTAATATTCCAATTCTGCCTGTTACCGCTTGGCACATAACTGTGTAGCACAGTGGCGTATCAGGATATGACTAGTAGAAATAAAGCTCCTATTAAACTATGTTCATTGTTTACATAGGTAATGTATTTTGATTATGCACTTTTATATATGTCCATTATCTCATTTTACTTAAATTTTGAAAGTAGCACTTCGAACACAATTCCACAGACAAGTATGAAACGCCACTGAACTATTGAAATAAATTAACATAACAGTAAAGTTTTCAATGAAAAAGATTGAAATCACAAATGAAATTAGGTTTTATACTTGGTTATGTTTAGTATATATAGTAGCGCCGGGGAGACGTGTCTCATGGCGGACTCGAGCATGGGGATATAATTATTACTGTGAAATGCATGTTTCCCTTTATCTTAGTGCGAAGTTCCCACTTAAAGAAAGACGGGTTATATGATATACGTCTGCTATATATTTGAAATGCAGGACTTAAAAACGTATGTCGATTCTAAAGTCAAAGCGCATGACGCTGTCAGATGTCTTCTTGGCTGTTTAACCTCAAATTATTCTTCGTATTTCGTTTCGTACAATCGCATCATGCTTTGTAGTTATAATAATTTATCTTTCGCTTCGTAATTTATTAGTTTCCATTGCATTTGTAAACAACAGTTTTTTTCAAAACTATTATTATTAATATTCACTATTACGAGGTAAGTTAATAAGGCAAAATGTATTTCCAATTGATTGAATGCATTTATTTATTTTGCAGCAAATAATGATGTCATTAAAAGGTAAGTCTTTGAAAAGCCAAACTCAAGTAATGTTAATGAGTATACTGCATTATTTCGAGATGGAACGCGATAACGGGGGGCCATGTTTACCTTTAACTTCCATTATCCAGGTATACTAATAATTTTTACTGTTTAAATTTATATTTATGTAATATCACGTTGCAGCGAACTGCTCTCGAATGCGGTATTTCCGAGAAAACCGTAACTCGGACAAAGGTAAGAATGGCTCTCGCTTTAGAATCTGGGAAATCGGCGCCGGATTTACCGCAAAAAACATAGGCTGCGTTTGAAGTCGACGTCAGAGGATGCCGACGAATACGTGAAAGACGTTTTGAAACGAAAAATTTACACCATGCATGCAACTGGTAAATGATTCAGAAATTATTGTTGAAATGGAGTTAATCACTGTTTAATTTTAGGCTCACATATTACTATCGAAAAACTCCAAATTGAACTTAAAGAAGATAAAATATTTATCACATTTGATGGAGCAGGTTCATATTGCTAGTGCTCGAGCAACATTTTTGCGAAAATATTTTGGTAATAAAAGTTGTGAAATTAGTTACGATCCTGTCTTTTTGGATGAGACGTGGATTTTTAGTCGAGGAAGCGTTCGAAAATCATGGCATGATAATGATTTGAAAAGCACAAAAAAACAAAGCGCTAGGAGAAGGGAAACGGTAATTAAAATAGTCCGACTTGTTAAAAATATTTTTAACCGAACAAATTTTAGTTTTATCGTACTGAGTGCTGGCAACAAGGATGGTTTTATACCTAATTCATCATTGGTATTTTCCACGATAATATGAACGCTGATTTATTTCAAAAATGGTTTCAAGAACAGCTTTTACCAAATTTAGAAAAACCAAGTTTGATAATTCTGGGCAATGCCAGTTATCATTCTACACTAGTACAAAAATTACCTTCAAGTAGTTGGAAGAAAGAAGATCTTCAATTTTTAATAAAATACAACATTCCCCATTCGAATGATATGCTGAAAGTGGCAGTGCCGGATTTAGGCCCTATGGACCCCTAGGCTCTTTCTGTGGCGCCCGGGGTACTCCGTCGCAAACTGTGTCCGAAGGTCATCTTCTAGATTTTCGTTTGTTAAAGTTATAAGCTAACCTAAATATTTTTCGATACAATCCTGTAATAAATGCTTTGTAAATTTTAAACGAATTTATAATTTTTGCGTAGTAGGAAGAATGGGTATTGAATGAAGAAAACCTTTTAAGTTTCCGCAAATTTATTCCCATAGATTCAGTTTAAATGACTGTAAAATGATTAATCTTAAAAAATACAATGACATTAAGATATCCACATAGTGACATAATATAAGTAAATACCTAATTTCTATTTATTGGTTTCCTTCTAATTTTCATTGCAATAAAGTCGTTGATGACCTCTTGTTTAATTTGCCTCATTTTCTATGCTCAGTAAAACTAAACAGTTCAGTCTGTCTTCTGTCATGGACGTCCGAAGTCTGTTTTTATCAGCTTCAGTTTAAGAAGTTTCTTCTGAACTGTTAGTGATCGAAAGATAGGTACATTCTTAATGCAACTTCTACATTTGGGAAGCAGTCTTTGCAATGATAATCAAAAAAGTTTGTACATTCATCTTTTTTGCTCATAACTTTCTTATTTTTCTCATAGTCTGATTGAAATTGCACGTAAAAGTTTTTGAACTGTATTACCTCGTTCCCAAAATTGTCATCCAAGTCATTTTCGTAGATGTCTAATAATTTTCTACTTGCTGTTAACACTTCTTCGTCGCCGAGCGTGTCTAATTTATTGAGGAACCCAAAACGTTCATGGACAAAGGTCTCAAGTTTCTTTTCAGTTCACTCTCCAGTTGGTCTATTATAGGTATAAAACTTTGAGTTCGAAATTTATCCGATGGTGTCAATTCAACTTCAAGAGCTTGCGCACAGTCCAAAGGAGCTAAACGTACATTCGTTTTGCGCTTGCGCTTTATTTCGCTTAGATATTCTTTGCAATTAGTTAACTGAATTGCTTTTCCTTCATAGTCTTTGAAGCTATTTTTACTTTCTATAAAGGTTTTAACGATGTCAATGTTGAGGCAGCTGAGTTTACATCCAATCTTGGGTTTTGTAGAGTTTCACTGGTTTTGTTCACTTGACCCAAAATGTCATTCCAAAATGCTGTATACAGCCCTGTTTCAAGTTTTAGCATTTTATTGTACAAAGTTAAGGCAGTGATTCGAGATTTCCTGGTTGTTCTTCGTCCTCTGAAATTTTAGCAAGTGCATCTTTGATCTCTTTGTAGGCAAAAGTGCTTTCGTAGAATCTGCACGGCATGACCAGTGTTGTTGTTGTCCTTTTGGCACAAGTACACGGTTACTAGAGTCTTCTATTCAGTCAGTTAGAATCTCGTACCTGTGAGTAGAAGCGGTAAAGTATACAAAGAGTTCTTCCAGAAAGTCGAAAAGCTTACGGCACTCAGGCAGCAACTGGCTGCAGCTTGCACATCAAGATTGAGTGAGGTGTAGGCAAGGTATCCAAACTGCCAAATTATTTTCTTCCATTACCAATGCTTGAAGGCCATTGTACTTTCCGCTCATTGATGAAGCGTTGTCGTAAGATTGGCCACGGCAATTCTTAATGTCCAACCCATTATCTGTTAAAAATTTTCCAAGCCTCGAAACATATCTTTAGCTTTGTGCTCCTGGTTAGGCATAAATGTTAAAAACCTTTCAACAGGGGGTGTCTTCTAAGTATCTAAAAATCAAAGTAAGCTGATCGACATGGCCTTCATCTGGAGTTGAATCTATAGATATGGAATAGTACTTTGACTCCTTGATACGAGAGATAATTTCATTAAAAACTCGTTTTCCAATTATTTGCACAACTTCTTCACAAATTGTTGATGAGAGTTAGTTTTTGGCCACTTCCTCGGTTTCATTGTTTTACATGATTCTTCAAAATTCATCGTACTGTGATACAAGCTCCAAAATTCCCAGATAATTACCATTTGTTGGTGACCCAAGTCTTTCATTTTCACCTCTAAATGCCAAGCCCCTTTCACTGATGAAAACTATCACACTTATTAATCTGTTGAGAACTTCTCGCCAGTATTTAGCTAAGTCTTCTGCTTGTTGAGAAAGCTCTTGATCGATACGACCAATTGTTTTAGAGCGCCCTGCATAATCAATCACTGCATTCAAATGGATTTTGGAAGTTTCTTGTTCAATCAAACGTGATATAGCATTTTCCAATCACAAAATCCGCTAAACTGTGAGCGTACTGTGGAAAAAGTTTACAAACATAACAGTACACACGACCATTACTGGGAGAAAATCACAACCACGAACGTTTGATGGTCTCGCCGTTTCGACTTTTTCGCACAAAAAACCTTGACACTTTCTTGTATAACCTTTCTCAGAACCTTTACCTTTACCTTTACCTTTACCTTTACCTGTCACATTGTTTAAAAGACTTGCTGTCGAATAAATAACTGTCATAGTTTTAAAGTTTTCCGGTATCCAATTTAATGCAATAGTCGATATCACCAGATGATAAAACTTCCGGCCACTTTCTAATGTCATATTCCAAGCAAATATCTTTTTCAGAAACACAAATAGGTTCAGGATTAAGTTCTAAACCTCCTAAATCCGTAGATCCTATAGTTGCTTTTGAAATCGCTGCTGGATTTTCTGTAACCTGAAAGTAAAATAATGATTATTACTTTTGTAGTTTTGTAGTTTTTTTTTTTAAATACATTACCATAACAATTACCATTTCGTTGTTCCGAAGAGTGTGGGCTGGCTAGAGCTGGCGGTAGACGTTGAAGGTGTGTCTTCATCTAGGGCTACGCTGCTTAAAGTATTAGAATCTGGCTTACACTTTACCATGTAGTCGGTCATACGGCGTGATTTAGCTAAAACTTCTTCATTCTTTTTCTCTTTTCTTTTGTAATATTTCTTTTGCACTACCGCTTTTGAACATCTCCTGCTTTTTATGCCGATTAATTTGTATTTTATGGCGATCCATTATGTTGTACTGAAAACCCACCAAAATAACAGTACCTATGACTTCCTAATAACAATAAAAATAGAAAACGATTGAAACTATAACGACAATGAGTACCTAATAATAATTTCCACTGCGCAAAGAAAAATTACATACCTTTGTCAGGGTATTTTGAACACCCTGTATACGTAGTGGGTAATTTTGTTTGTAATTCTATTCACTTAGTTAGATTCCGTATGTATATTTTTTTGCGAGAGCTTACTGTAGATAATGAATGTTTTGCTTGAATGGGTCACGCTGTATGTAAAGGAATGTATAATGTGCATTGAGGAATTAATTATGATAGGATCACGATTTTCTAGCGATTTACCCTCAAATTTTGTTGTCAAGTTGAGTTTTATGAATAAATTTGTTTACGTGTGTAGCGACCTTTAAGGATGGTGTGTGCTTAAGTTTCTGTGGATTGTTTGTTAATTACTATTTTGTAATTTTACATCTAAATTTTGAGAGATTGTTTTTCTTATTATTCCCGTTTACTGAATGTTGAGTAGCGTATTATTTGTAAATAGTTGTATATAAGTTTAAATAAAGTTTATTTCGTTTGATTTCCTTAAAATTTAAAGAAAAATGTAGATTTAAGTGTATATGATGTCATACTGGCGACATAAAGTCGCTTAATTATAGTGGTTCAGTTTATTATTGAGTATGCTGGTTTTAAGTCGTAGAGATAGAATATGGGACTAATTGCTTGTACTTAAATGAAAATATAGAGATACTTTGCACGTTAATTATGCTGACGTTTGAGACTTTTGGAAATTACCGAGTCCTTACGGATGGAAACGAAGTTTGTGTGTTGGGGTACCATATCTTCCCCTTCCGTTCTTTTAATTGGTGGAACTAAATTAGATGAGATTTTGTTTTGAGTGGTGGGATTCAAAATCCAAGATGGATTTTTGGTGATAATTTGCATGATTCTGAAACTGACTGCGCTCTCGAGTAGTATTACGGTGACGTTTGTTGTTACGCTTTAAGGGGTGGTTTAGAACGTTGATATATTGGACCTTTTTGTTTAACCAAAATTTTGTGTTGTAAGGGTAGTTTAGCTACTTCTGAAGAGAACCTGTAAAGGGATTTTAATTAAATTGTTCAATCACCAAAGGATTAGACCTAGTGCCGATTTCGATTTTAGTTTAAGTTACCTAGAGGTCATCGTCGTGTTATATTAGTGCTTCTGTGAACTCATTGGTTATCACGCTTCTGCGGATTTAAAAAATTAACGTTCTTGAAGTGTCACTTATTTGCCGTACAAAGCGTGTTAATATACAGAAACTTTCGCAGTATATTAAAATTATAGTTATTTAAATAAAATTATTAACCTTTTGGATTGTTAGGTGAATAAAACTATTTAAAAGATAAAAGTTAACAAGCAAGTTGAACACAATTTATTATTTTGAAAGAAGTTTTTAATCAATGCAGTAACATTTTACCGCGATTCAATCAAGGAATCGTTTGTGTACAAAAGAATATTAGTCAACATTTTCATTCATTCATCATTTGTCAGAGCAGGGAGATTCCACTTCCGTTATAGCTGTAACCGACCACCTGGTTCGTTTTAAATTGTTGTAACACAGGAGAGGTGTTAATCTAGACATTAAGGTAATATAATATTGTGTTTTTTTTCTTGAATAATTTTCAAGATTTTTTGTGTGTTTCGAATTATTTTTTTTTTTTTGTTAACGAAGGTTTGAAAGCGGTGTCGTATTTTTTTTTAAATTTAGTTATTGTAAATAGTCATAGCTCTGACGCTCCGCCTTCACACTTTTTTTTATTTTTAGTAGTAAAGGGCAATTGACCCTAAAATAGTGTGGTTACATATTCCACAATATACTTATAGATTAAGCGATTTAGAACGGCGTTACGCAGGGTCCTGGCCAGACATTCTGTTGCCTTTTAAGTATTTGTATCTTTTTGTTTATAGGCATTATCGTATGTTTACATTTACATTTTTTTATTTTATTATAGCTTTGTTAGGTTTTATAAATGTGTTTGAATTCTGGGGAAACCCTTTTGTGTTACATAAAAGTTATTAATTGATATTTAGTGTTTTATTTGATTTTCTTTTGTTGAGTATTAATTCATTTAGAGTGCATTCTATAGCTTGTTTTTTTTGTTTTGTTTTGATTATTATTTAATGCCGTATTATTTACACTGAGGTGTAGTAACGTAACTTTATTGAGTGTTTATCACGCTTTTATTTGACAGGCGTGTAGTGCTTTTTGAAGCCCTATTTCAGGTGGTTTGCTGAGTTGCTGTCCAGCACACCTGGGATTGATTATAGGTAAGCGTATGTTTTTGTATGTTTGGACACGCTATGTACTCGTAATTTTGGCACGATGTCCCTTATTTTGACTACCAAACATTCTGGCGCCCAAAGAACCGAACTGATTACGTTTTCATCTTCTTCGTCTATCTTCTTAACAGTGGTCGGAACGATTATTCCAAACAAGATCGCGATCGCCGATCGTTTTCAAAAACGAGCGCGATTGCAATCATCGATCATGTACAAAATGATTATTGCATTTGAAAATTTATATCGCTCAACGCATGTCTTCTGTCACTAAGGATAAACGTATCTGCGGTAATCCAAGTATCGGTACCAGGTTGTGTTTACAGCAGGAAGTATTTGGTTAAGTTTCTTTGATGTCACCGTTTTACTGCGGGTGAGGCGTAGGAATTCTATTTACTTTCGGTTTCGGCTACAAATGCAAATGTGCAAAGAAATTTAGAAAACTTTTATAACCACCAAAATCTACTAAGAATAGGATTATTTTAATTTATTTGGGTTTCCAAGACTTTATTAAAGTTTTACAAATTAACTTGGTGTTTATTTTTCCTTTTACTAAGTATTACTGGTATTATTACAGACAATTACCTGCCACAATGTGAAAATTATTTCTTGACAAAATTTAAAAATAGCTTTCAAGCAGTAAATTTACATCTTTTGGATGTCAAATAAAACAGCCTCAGAGATTGAATGCTAAGGTTGCGTTTAAGCAGTCCTGCACTGACCATTGTAGTTAAGTCCTTAAATAAACTAAATTATAAGCTCCTTTAATTTCTAATATACAAACGTAACCACGGCTACCACATTTTCCAATATATATTTCACTTGAATTAAAGTTCAACGATCTTAAAAATTGTAAATATACATTTTTCACTTTTTTATTATTTTTGTAATTTGTGGGCGGGCCCTAGGCGCGCCCTATGTATATGCTTAAATCCGGCCTTGGAAAGTGGAATTATTACAAATTGCCAAGGATTTACAAGTTCCAAAAATACATGCAATTGATGAAATCGCTCATCAATGGAGACATCAAATTTTACGTTTACCTCCGTATCACTGCCAATTCAACCCTATCGAGTTAATATGGGTAAATTGTAAACAGTATTGCAACAAAAACATTGGAAGACAGGGCTTCAGGGACGAGAATGTTTTATTGCTACATTTACAAGCAATGGTGCTGTAAACCGTCATAATATGCACTATTAAGCATTAGGCAATCCATTTTGGATCCGATAAATGCAAAACCAAAACCACTGTCCAAATCTCCTTCATCTGTTTAGTAATGATGAATGATAGTTATGAACTGAGGAACTTAAAAAGGAAATAGGTGCGAAGAAACAACCGTAATTACAAACTGTACTTAATAATTACTTTTCTGCTACAGTGCAGGTGTTATAGAAGTCAACAAAGCACTATGTTGTTCATAATGTAGTATCTATGCTATCAGAAAGGAAGACCAAACCGAAACAGTAGATGGTCTCAAAAAGCGTCAAAAGGAAATGTATACAAATTAATGATCAGCTTCATGCACATGACCAGAATATACAATCAATTTTTGGACGTAAAGTGCACGATTTTTTCATTGCAATCTCTCCACCAATGATAAACAATATCCCTTAACCTGTTATGGTGAATATGATCTACCGACGTTTAAACGCTGTAAAGTATTCTATTATTTGAGTTTCAAAAGATGGGAGGCAAGAGTATTTTATTTAATACGATATATATATATATATATATATATATATATATATATATATATATATATATATATATATTGACAAACTGTAAAGAGAGATTTTTAAAATCGGTTATATTGTAACCTTTGGGCTGCTAAAGTATATAAACACCATTATTAAATGGCGTCAAATTGTAACATTAATAAAGTATATACACTAAAACTGGGCCAACTTATAATGTTAAAACAAAAGCGATGATGTAATAAATTGATCAAATAATTTTAATTAATAAAAATAATTACCAAATGATTTTCGACTTCGGCTCACCGGTTGATTAAGATGGGAGGGTTCAATTAACGCACCTGAAATGCTGCATGCTTTTCCTCAGCTTAATTATTTTCACTTATCCTTAATTCAAAACAAATGTTATCTAAAAATTATGAAAGACATGATAAATTCTCGAGCGCCATGTTGTCTTTTTTTTTATATATCTATCTAGGAACAACAAAACCTAGTTATTGAATACTATAAACAAATTAACACCAATGAAAATAAAATAACAAGTTATACATAAGTTTGTTTAATATATGTTTGAAAACGAAAAAAAATTCAGAAGTCATAAACTAAACTAAATTATAAAAAAACTTTACCTTTTAACGGTTCTGTACATACACTGTGACAGATACTATGAAGCAGAATGGTTCATATGGTGAAGTCAATGTCTTGCTTAGTTATCCTTAAAATAAGGAATTTCCTTGAAGTTTAATTCGCCAAATTTATTTGTAAAAGTATGTAGAACTTGCGTTGTAAAGGTAACTCAAGTAAAACTTGCCATTTAAAATAATAGTACAGTAAAATATTGACTTATACGTGCCATTAAAGATTATTAAGTATACAAATTAAGTGATTAAAAAGGTGCGTACTTAAAAAGTAAGTACTTAAAAAATAAGAACGTAAAAAAAAGTACTTAAAAAAAATGAGTAATTAAAAGGTGCCTAAAAAAAGCAAAGGCTTTAGTTTTAAATATAATGAGAAAAAAAATAACTTACCACCAAAATTCTGATGGCACCAAAATATAAAAAATTAAGTAAAAATCATGCTTATTGCTGTTAACATTCAGCATTAAGTGAATTACAAAAAAGCTTTCAGAATAACTCAAGTGTATTCCCCTAAAAATCTTCACGCTTGCGCGAATACAATAATATAAATCCAATTTTTTAAGAAAGGGAACTAAAACTATTTAAGTAATATAACACCCAAAAGATATGTTCTAGGAAATGCCAATTAAATTGCCATTCTCAATTCTACATATTAATAATTAAAAACTTTTCTAATATTACGCCAAATAAATGAACGATCCTTAAATTAATGTACTTTTTAATACAACCACAAAAAAAAAGGTTGTTACAATATTATTAACTAATAATAAATCTCATTTTTAACACCCAATACAGTGTATTTATTTATGACAAAATCAGTTATTTATAAATGGCTTCGATAACCAAATTACAGTCTTACCTCTTTTGACGCAGTGAGATCTGTCGGCTAAAAACGATCCTCCGAAATTAACCAAACTTTTCGCACTTCATTCGGGCACTGCCTACTGCTAGCTAATTCGTTTCTTATTGAAAATGATTGATATAATTAATTTGTAAAACAGTTCCGAAACGAAATTTTGTTGACCCGGTCTCGGGTCTGATAATCGTTTACAGTTGTACAATATATTTTCATCATATGACTACCCACACTCGGTGGACTTTACATGCCAGAATAAGTGCGAACAGACCTTAAACGAAATTCGACTTTATTTTTACGAGTGGATGGGGATTTTTAAGACCTTTAGGATGTTAAAGCCCGAGATATTCGAACAATAATTTTATTTAAATTTGACAGCGCGGCTTAAATTTGAAAATAACCTAGAAACATTGACGATGTTTCGTTGGTTTTCAAAATTACTAACTATATGAACCAATATCGACATACGTTTTTAAAATCTTAAACCATGCTTTACTAAAAGATGAGTCATAATCCACCTCTCGCCGACCCGACTATACAACATATCAATGGGACACAGTTCAAATCAAATTCAAACAACGTAATAAATTCCATTTATTTACTGACACTGTAACTATGCATTTTTAATAATTACCTGGTTCTTTTTTAACGCTGTCCATTTTACCATTATTAAGAATTCTTAAAAAAACACTAAAAACTTAACCGTGTTAACCAGTTTGTTTACCACATAATCATAATCAGAAGCATTGCCTAATATACATGCGAGTTTCTCTTTTTTTTACCTAACCTAAGCTATGAATGTATTACATACATTGCTCGGTTAAATAACGGTTTCAATGTCAAAATAGTAAAGCAGTTCTGGTCTAGTGGTAGTAGTCGTCTTCCACACGATTAGTGCGGGTTCGATTCTCGGCCGATGCAATTTTTTTTTAGGTTACAGTAGTTTTGTTTATCTAATCTACACTAGATAAAGAAAATACATTTCTGCGCATGTGCGCCAGTCCACTAATTTTTTTGCGGCTCTGTGGCAGTGCTGTCAGAGCGTGGTTGATATTCTCTGGTGCTGTAGTCACTGCCAACTCTGAAATGTCTAATGATGTTGACATGAAACTTGTTAAACTTGAACCTAAAGAAGAACAAAAAATTAATGCACTTCTAACCCTCCATAGTGCTAGGGTAAACAGTGATGTAATAAAACAAGAAATCGACCATTCTAGTAATGTACCATTTGACTGTGAATTTAGAAATTTTTTAAATGTAAAAGAAGAGGATAACGGTGATTCATTAAATTATGTTAATTGGGCAGACCTAGATTATAAAAAAAATTGTGTACAACATTCCACAGGTATATACTACCAATGTAATCAATGTAATTATTCCACAAAGGTGAAACGTAACTTAAAATATCATCTTACAAAACACGTCTCAAGTTCAAAATATAAATGTGAGCAATGTGATTTTGTAACAATATGGAAAAATAATTTGAAACAGCATATTATAATCCACACATCAACTTCTCAATACAAATGTGACCTGTGTAACTATTCTACAACAGTGAAGAGGTATTTAGAATATCATGTTACAAAACACCCTTCAAGTTTTCTATATAAATGTGATCAGTGTGATTTTACAACAAAATTAAAACGGAGTTTTAAACAGCATAGTATAACTCACACGTCAAATTCTCAATACAAATGTGACCAGTGTAATTATACAACCACATTGAAAAGGTATTTAAAGAGTCATCTTATCAAAAAACACACTTCAAGTTCTGAATACAAATGCGACCAATGTAATTATTCAACCACAGTGAAGGTATATTTCAATCGTCATCATACAAAACACTCTTCAAGCTCTCAATACAAATGTGACCATTGTAATTATTCAACAACAGAGAAGGAATATTTAAAACGTCATCTTACAAAACACACTGGAAGGTTTCAATACAAATGTGGCTATTGTAATTTTATAACAAAATGGAAACAAAGTTTGAAACAGCATAGTATAACGCACACTTCCAGTTCTCAATACAAACGCGACAAAGTGAAGACAAATTTAAAGTGTCACCTTATAAAACATTCTTCAAGGTTTATGTACAAATGTGATCAATGTGATTATATAACCAAATGGAAACAAAATTTAAAACAGCATGGTGCAAATCATACACTGATTTTTCAATACAAATGTGACGAATGTGTTTTTGTAACAAAATGGAAACAAAGCTTACAACAGCATATTACGAAAAGACACTACAAGTTTTGAATACAAATGTGATTTTTGTGATTATGTAACAAAAAGAGAATAAGATTTAAAGTACATGTTATAATGCACCATTCCTAGGTGTGTGTAATAGGTACACATTCTAAATACAAATATGACTAATGTGAGTATATAACAAAATGGAAACAAATGTATTAAGTTTGTTGTAAGGCACACAAAGTTTTTTGTCACAATCACATGTAAATTTATTCCACCAAATTACATGTTCTTGCTACATTGGTAAAACCATGCATTTTGAAGTAAAAATAAAACCTATAAAATTTTTCTGTATAGCAATGTATTCAAATCTATTTCCCAATATAAATGTGATTAGTGTAATTATTTAACAACAGTGAAAGGGCATTTAAGTATCATCTTTGATCATATCCTTTATGTACTAAAACTAAATGTGGGGCTGTGATATTATAGTATAATTCACACTTCAAGTTCTAAATACAAATGTGATCTTTGTGATTACTTAACAAAAACAAAACAAAATTTACAGTACATATTTATAATAATGTAATTATATAACAAAATGAAAATAAATTTTAACGTGCATTAAATAAGACATTTTAAACTCCAACATAACATGAGGTTTGTTTATGTTCGTGCTGCATTGACCAAACCACATGTACCTAATTTCAATTATGAGAAAATTGGTCCATAAGAGTGTTTGTCCTATTAAAAAATGTTCCTATGCTTTAACAGAACATTCAATTATACTTTAACCATACTTTTCATTTTAGGAACACAAATTTTGATCAGAGTAAACGTACTAAAAGACATATATTGGAAATGCTACATATTTGAAGACATTATACTTATAGTTAAAATTATTATTGAAACATTCATTAAGTTTTACTTTTTTGAATAGTGGGTATATACCGGGTGAGTCAATGATAGAAGAAAGTTTAAGTAAACTGGTGCTTCATGGATAAATTTTGCCAATAAAATGTATTTATCATATTATATGGCTAGTAAGTGTGCGTACTTTAATATTATTTTTGACTATACAGTGTTTCAAGAAAAGTAGGGCGAGACAAAATTTAATGGAACACCCTGTATATTATTCGAGTTTTGAATTCTACTTGTCATTATAAAACTTTATTTATATAGGTTTTTTGCATATAACATTTACAGTTTTTGAAATAATTCGAATTTTATCCAAAAATCACATTTGGTCCAAGGGAAGACCAAGCTTAAGCCTATGTTCTGAAGTAGAAATATTAGAGATAAATGTTACAGAGAAATTCAAAATATCACTTCTCAAATAGAAGACCCTGTATATTTTTACATTGTGTTAAAGAGAATCAAAAACCACATAATTCTTCATAAGTATGGCATATACCTATCTCGCACTGTTTTTAACTTTTCAATATTTCATTAGTTTCTCTTGTGACAAATATTTGACCCGTCAAGCTGTTGTTGCATTTTGGTAGTTACTTAAGATTCTCTAAGTTTTATGTATTCAATAGTAAAATAATGGATTACTCTAAAAGTGAATTCATTGATATGGTTTATACCTCCTTGCTCAAAAGTTATACAGCTTGCTGCTTGGTGCCAACCCGCTCGATCACTTTTGAAAATTTGATGGAGAGATTTGATTCTACTGGATTAGTGGTGAACGGAAATACCAGTAAAGAACTTGAAATTCTGCTTCATATTGAAAAACCCACATCAGTAGTCATCAGATAGCAATATGATGTGAAACGTCACAATCAACTGTCACTCAGACAACTAGAAAATATAAGTGTCATCCTTACTATATTGAATTACACCAGGAATTACGCAATGATGACTTTGACAGACGAGTAAACTTTTGTCAGTGTATTAGTGCTCAACTTGAGATTAATCCAAACTTTTTATCTTATATTATGTTTTCTACAAGGGTACATTTACAAGCAATGGTGCTGTAAACCGTCATAATATGCACTATTAAGCATTAGGCGATCCATTTTGGATCCGATAAATGCAAAACCAAAACCACTGTCCAAATGTCCTTCATCTGCTTAGTAATGATGAATGATAGTTATGAGCAGAGGAACTCACAAAAGAAATAGGTGCGAAGAAACAACCGTAATTACAAACTGTACTTAATAATTACTTTTCTGCTACAGTACAGTACATGATCAGCTTCATGCACATGACCAGAATATACAATCAATTTTTGGACGTAAAGTGCACGATTTTTCATTGTCCCCAAAGAAAATAAAAAATAAAAATAAAATAAAAAAAAATTTAAAAAAATTTAAATAAAGTTTAAATTTAAATTTGAAAAGGGCCCGGGGCCCGGTTTAAAATTTCACTTAAATCCCTTACGGTTTTCTTAAAAGTAGGTCTTACAAAAAATTCTTCGTTCCCAAAAGGTAACTACCTTCAACCAACCCCGCCGTAAAACAAAGTCCCATAAATCCCAACGTTCAAAACCAACCCCAAATTAACCAATTCCATTTGGTTTTCAACCAAAAATAAAATTCCCCATTTTAAAAAAAAAATTATTCCCCAAAAAAACAAGGGAAAGGATATAAAACCCAAAAAAGGGTTTTCAAAATTTAAAACCGGTAATTTTTAAAAATTCCAAAAATTTAACAAAAATTTCCCCAAATTTTTTTAATAAAACCAAATCCCAATTTAAACTAAAAAAAACCCATCCTTTTAATTAAATACATTTCAAAAAAATAAAAATTTTTTTAAAAAAAAAACAAAAAAAATTTAAAAAATTTCTTTTTAAACTAATTTTAAAAATTTTAAATTAAATTTAAAAAAAAAAAAACAAAAATTAAAAAATTAAAAAAATCAAATTTAAAACAAAATTTAGTTTCCCAAAAAATTCTAAATTAAAAAGGGTTTAAAAAAAAACCTAAGCTTAAAAATTGAAAAAAAACCCCTAAAAATTTTAAATTCAAAAAAATTAAAAAAAAAAATTTTTCTAAACCCTTTAAAATTCCCTTTTACTTTTCACCCGGGGTTTTTAAATTCTGGGAAAAAAAATTTTTATAAAAATAAAATTTAAAACCTTTGGAAATTAATTTAAATTTTTTTAAAAATTTTAAAAATTAAACCCCTTAAAAAAAAGGGGGTTTTTCTCCGTTTCCCTTTTAAATTGATTCTTTTTTTTTCAAAGTCAGGGGCTTTTAAATTTTTAGGCCACATATACAGTCCTTCCTGTCGATAGAATGATGTCTTCAAAACTTCAGCTGGATGCAGGCAATGTTCACTGGCTACAGTTGTTACCAATATCCAACTGCTATCTCGGTTCTCGAAGACACCAACTTCCAGGCTTATAGGTGTTTTCTTTCCAAAAACGGCAAACTCCAAACACTTATTTATCACGGTAACTTTTTATTTAAATGGTTTTAAATCTTTATGAGTGATATCGTTTAAAATGTATTTTTAAGTATCCAAGATTTTTGTTAACACACTTTTATTTTAGTTACCGAAAATAATATTTATTTAAAAGGAATTGTCCGGAGAAATAAAACAAACTTTGACCAAATAAAAATTGAATTTAATTTGTTATATAATAATTATTTTAAATTGGAAAACACGAAAACAAATCTTCACAAAATCGTAACATTAATTAATCGTACAGAATTATTTTATTAAAAACGACAGGTATCGGTGACCGAACTATTTAATTTTAACCAACGATACAAAAACAAGTGCTCTCGAAATTATTCGTAACGTAAACTTTCTCGACGATAATAAATTAGGTTATGTAATCACGAATTTAACAACACTGTTTTAACTTTTTCACTTTTTGAACAAATTCTAGAGAGAGAGTGATTTCCTGAGCGCTTGCTTTTATATGTTTCTGGTTGCTACAGAAATTTCAATTTTTTTACAGCCATATTGCAAAATTTACAATGGATGTGATTGGAGGATCAAAATTATGAATTGTACATAAATGGAATTTTGGCCGTAACTTTCTTATACATAGTCGGAAATGAAAATTAAAACGGAAATGAACACTACGTGAAATTTTGAATAAAAGGACACCTAACAAGCAATAATTCCTAACACTAATAAACGAAATAACTTAATCTAATCAAAATAAGCTTTTAACTATTTACACTTACAAGCTACACTAAAATTACTTGCAAAATGGAATTCTGAGGACAATTTACATAAGAAAACATATCTTTTATGTTCGAAACATTTAATTTAATGAAAATTTTAAGCTTTTGTAAATTTGTCTAGAATTCACCTCAGATTTAGCAGAATTTTGCGGATAAAAACGCTGTATCCTTATAAAAACTTATTCATATTGAGAAAGAACATCTATTCTTTGCTTTAAGAGCAAAAACTAAATCTAATAATGTGGAAAAAGTATAAAATTATGTGAAAAACCTAAAATTTACAACGTAACCAAACTTAAATCTAAAATGAAATTAATTCATATTAAAAATGTTTTAACACTTAAAATGTTATGTTTAAGGTTTGTACTACTTGTCTTTATTGTTCTCACTACTTATTTGCAATGCATAATGTTATTCAGTCTTGCATTGAAAAAGTCTCATCGTCTAACACTCTTTTGAAATTTTCACTATAAAATGTACGGCACTATAAATGTTTGTATGCCATAATGTTCTAAATGTTTTTCTTCTTGTGAATCATGTATTATAATTTTGTCACTAATTCGCTAACAAAATATGTGCGAAAATTGTCTATACTGTCCATATTATAACCCTTTTACTAAATTTTGTATTTCCTGCTTTTAACAACTAAACATACACTATCCCTAACATAATCCTAACTACATAGTCCATGTTTAAATACCTGTAAAGTGTCTACTTGCCAAATTACCTTTGAAAAATTGAATTTTATTGTAATAATTGCAATACTCAAATGACTTTACGAAAATGGTGATATTTGACATCCTTGACAATTTTGGTAGCAGCAAATTGCATTTTATGATGAAACCAAACTAAGCAAATGATATTCAGATTAACTTATACCAAATAAATTTATTTTAAACACATCGTGAACCAGATTTATATAAAATTGTGTCTCGCACTTGTATCGAGCCAGAAATTACCCCTTTTATGACCCAAATGTCATGTAAGCTGTCCGATACTTCTATTACCTCTTTCTAAACATCTCAATATATATTGAAAAACTGTAAACTGAGATTTTTAAAATCGGTTAATTTATTAACTAATAATAAATCTCATTTTTAACATCCAATACAGTGTATTTATTTATGACAAAATCAGTGATTTATAAGTGGCTTCAATAACCAAATTACAGTCTTGACTCTTTTGACGCAGTGAGATCTGGCGGCTAAAGACGATCCTTTACAATTAACCAAACCTTTCGCACTTCATTCTGGCACTGCCTACTGCTAGCTAATTCGTTTCTTATTGAAAATTATTGATATAATTAATTTGCAAAACAGATCCAAAACGAAATTTTGTTGACCCGGTCTCGGTTCTGATAATGGTTTACAGTTGTATAATATATTTTTATCATATGACTACTCGCACTCGGTGGACTTTGCATGCCAGAATAAGTGCGAACAGACCTTAAACGAAATTCGACTTTATTTATACGAGTGGATGGGGATTTTTAACACCTTTAGGATGCTAAATCCCAAGATATTCGAACAATAATTTTATTTAAATTTGACAGCACGGCTTAAATTTAAAAATAACCTAGAAACATTGACGATGTTTTGTTGGTATTCAAAATTACTAACTATATGAACCAATAACGACATACGTTTTTAAAATCTTAAACCGTGCTTTACTAAAAGACACCTCACGCCGGCCCGACTTTAAATATCCAAGAAGACATCTGACAGCGTTATGAGCTTTAGAATCGATATACGTTTTTAAGTCCTGCATTTAAAATATATAGCAGACTTATATTATATAACCCGTCTTTCTTTAAGTGGGAACTTCGCACTAAGATAAAGGGAAACAGATGAATTCACAGTAATACTTATATCCCCATTCTCGAGTCCGCCATGAGACACCTCTCCACAGCGCTACTATAGTCTGTCAATTCAACGAAGTAACGAATGAGTGACACCGTCAGTTGATTCTGTTTTTTCGATCAAGGTTAGTATTGTTTATTAATTACGCTGTTGTTATCGTATTTTATGAGATATCGCTTTGAATCTTGGGTTGCTGCAGCATTTTTTGTTGCTGAATTTAATAGTGAACCTCGATAATTGACAAAGGAACGCGATTTATTGTTACATATATGTTCCCATTTGCCTCTTGATAATATGATAAGGGGGCAAGTGAAAACCGTTACCCTGGGGCAAGTGGGATACGTTCCCACTTACCCCAAACTGTTTTCACTTACCTCACTATTTTCATGGGATTTTTTCGGAATCATTTGTATGTGCATTTCATCAGTGTTGACAAAATGGTGCGCAACATAAAAGAAAAACCAATAGAGTAGATGCATATTCTTCAGAAGATTTGGAACGAGCTACTGCTGAAGTGAAAAGTGGGAAGCTGACAGCGAGCTGCGTGTCGCACATTTAAAATACCACCAACATCGTTATATAATTACATTAAAGGTAATAGAAAAGTGAAGAGTTGCACCCAGGGAAGGAGTACTGCTCTACCGGAAAAGGATGAAACACGTTTAGCGAATTGTATAAAAATTTTGGAAAAATGGGGTTTCGGGTTAAGCAGAAACGAAGTCCTAGAACTAGTCGGAAAATACGTACGCAGAAATGATATTAAAACGCCATTTAGAAATAGAACTGGTTCCTGAAGTTTTTCGCTCAAAAAACCACAGTCTGTTGAGTTTTTCCGTAAAAAAAGCTTTAGACCCCTTCTTGATTAATGATATTTTGCGTGAAGTAACCACTCAGAATAATTTAGAAGATAAACCATTTACTATCTATAATTTGTGTAGATCCATCGAAAACAAATCGTTGGAATGAAAAATTGTCCTACAAGAACGACTAGTCCGGGCAAAGAAAACAAAACAGTAGTATTTTGTTCCAGTGCTAGTGGTCACACACTGCCTCCCATGGTTATATATAAAGGTAAATAGATGTGGGATGAGTGAATCGCTCCTGAAGATCAATGTTTTCCAAATACTGCCTACGCAGCGACACAAAAGGGTTGGGTGGAAGCAGAAGTGTTCTTGAACTACATGACCCAAACTTTTCTACGAAATATTATGGACAAACGACCTGTGTTGTTACTATATGATGGTCATTCAACACATGTTGACGAACGAAAATGATATAATAACATAATAATTCTAAAACTACCACCCCACTCGAGTCACCTTATTCAACCCTTGGATATAAGTGTATTCAAATCATTAAAGAATAGCTGGGGACTTGGCAGAGATCTTACATAGGACAAAAGTATTTTCAATAATGGTCGACAATCTTTGGCAAGAATGGGAACGTCAAGTAATTCCGAATTGGTGGGATTGTACCGTTCAACAGAGAAATAATATCTGCAGATAAATATGAGTCACTTGCGTGTCAACGTTGACAAGACCACCAGAAATCACAAAATCCTCAATTGATTTCTAATTCCCTGAACGGCTTTGAGAAGCATACCCCGGCTGCTTCAACTTCTGGGATAGATTTTACACCAAATTCGCATGTGACAGAAACTAGCTTCGAAGCTCTTCTCTTACCTGAAATTAAACAAAAGGACAAAAATGTTAAACAAGCCAGGAAACGGATATGTCGTGGTGCCGAAGTGATAACCGCCAGTAAGGAAACACGAATCTGAAAATACTAACGATACTGCACATGTAGAAACATCCGACAATAACAGAACCGTTAACAAAAGGAATGTATGCCGTCAGTCAACCTCAGCAGAATCAGAAGTTGCTTATGAAAGCGACAAGAGCGACTTAGGAACGCTTGAGGACTTAGTTCTAGAAAATGATGCAGCAGAAGAAATTTTGAAAGGTGTAAAAGATGTTGCAGAAAAAAAAGTTGGGGACTGGGTGTTAGTAGCATTCGCCACAAAAAAATAAAGCGGCATTATGTAGGTCAGATTGTAGCCATTAATAATCGGGATGATGTGAAGACTATTAATTTCTTGTGAAAAAAAAAACTTCAAAAACGTGTTCTGAAGCCAAACATTAAAGATGAGTCAGTCATTGCAACTGAAAGTATAGTTTGTATACACCCAGAACCCAAACAAGGCAGGCGAGGAGACATGTGTTTTCCTATATCGTTTTGGACATACAGTCTTCAGTGACTTTGATAAACATGTCTACTAGTGTTGCTTTGATACTATCTAATCAAAAATATTAAGTACTTAAAACATATTTTAGGAGTTCAACATGTTAGTTATTATTTAGTTAAGATCTCAGCATTATACATGTTTCAAGTTTTGTATCTCTCTCCTCCTTTGAAATAAAATTACTTGTGAAATAGACATGTATCTACTTTTATCAAAGTGTTTCTCACTTGCCCCAGGCCTTGATATCCTCACTTACTCCAAGATAAGGGGCAAGTGAGAACACAGAGAGTGCAAACAAATTAAATAAAAATTTCTAAAATTGTATTAAGCTATTTCCGTCTATTCAACAGTATCCATCACAAACCCATTGAGTCATGTTGTGAACAAAGCAGCAGCATGACACTTAAATATTAAAAAAGCTAGGGGCTTCTAAACTCAACCTTTTATATTCGCGTTCTCACTTACCCCACTTCACCTTATACATATAAACAATGATAAGTAGCTATTTATTATTTTAAAATATAACTTCTCTATCACTCTACAATTTTTTTATAGCCACCTAAAGGTTTGTAACGATTCGGATCTACCGGAACTTGAGCGAGAGAACGATCAAAACTTTCAACCTTTGAGTGAATTGTTGCAAAGTCGCAGAATTGTTACTTTAGCTCATATTCAAAAAGAGTATGAAAAGGTAATACAACATCCATTAAATTTATAATGGGGAGGATGACGTTTGTTAAGGAGACAAGTGTCAGTTTGACTTTTAATTTGCACTTTTACTGCAATAATTGCGAAAAACATCTTCATTATCAAGTCTGAACCACTACAACCTGAAGAAGATTTAAACACAAGTGCAGTTTGAGCCTGTTTGTCGATATGAATAGGTCAAAATCAATGTGAAGGGTTATTTGGGGTAATGAATATTCCATTTTTACACCAAAATACATTTGCATAGATCACAACTAAAGTGAAATATGTAAGTTGATTAATGTAGGTAATTAATTATAATATCTGACGATAGATTTATTTTATAGATTTGAAAATATATATGTGAATTGCCGGCGAAAAAGAGAAAAAATTGTTATTCAAAATGGAAATGTGTGTTCTGATGGAGTTTCATTCATAACAGTGATTGTTCATGGGGGATGGAGCAAAAGAACGTATGGGAATGGGTATAACGCTTCATCTGGTGTTTTAAGTTTTATACTAGTAAGTACATTTATTTTTTTGATAAAATTTTTTAATTTTAATAAATTTTTATGTTCATTTACATTATTCCTTCATAATTATATGTAATATACGATTTCAATGTGGAGAGAATTTTTAAGGATGCAGATCAGTGGAAAAACATAATGTGGCCAAAACTTATAACATTTCATAATGGATGCATTCTCCCAGAAATTATAGATGCCAGAGTTCCTAGAGGTATGAAAATATAAGGTATTCAGATCACGATCCACAGGCCAACTGTAATTCTTTTATATTCTTCATGGTGTATTTATTTTTTGGTAACATTTTTAATATTAATTTTAATAAATTTTTATGTTTATTTATATAATTATTTCTTTATAATTATATGTAATATTAAAATAAACAATAAAAATTAATAATATAGTATTTTTCTATTTCTGTATCATGGATAGATTTTAATTGTCGTGTAAAGTTACCATAAATTTCAAAAATGAAAACATCTTATCTGCATGACATTGTTTATTGCTATTGTATAATAAAAATCTAATCAAAGGATTTGTATTGAACAGGAAATGCACATATCATTATAATAATTATCTGTTTCAAATACCTCTTTTATGTGAAAAACGCACTGAAGCATATAATACAAGTGGATTAGGTAGAGATATGCACAGGTAACAAATTAAGCAGATACCTGTTTACATTTTTATTTAGAATATATTTTATTAGAAAGTCTTTAAGAAATATTTATTTCATACTTCCTTTCCAAAGAACATATGAAATAAATATTTACTTTACAAGATTGTTTCTCTTTCTACAACAGATTTTAGGTATATTTTTCAACAACTTATTCATTTATGCAAGTGAAGATTAAATATTACAGTCTTAAACTTACCTAATACTTAGAGAGGCGGAGCTTACCGACTGGTAGTGTCGTAATGTTAACATACCGATAGTAACGTCGCATAGCCGAAAACAGTTATCTCTAGCATGTACTGAACACCCATAAGTCGATTTAGCTATAGTGAAAAAAGTCGATTGCATAACCTTCTATAGTTAAGGTAAGTTAGTATCTGGGCCCAGGGGTAACTGGGCCATGGATTTTTCCATAAAACTTATTGAGGAATTTCACTTCAGGTGGTTGGCACACTTAAGGACAGTGTCATCTCACTTCAAGAACTTGTCTCATGTCTCCAAGTATTGTTGCTTTCGTATAGCAATTTTTCAATTTTGTAGTGCAAGATTTCCATTGCAACGTGGTAACATCTTGATTTTTGGAAATCTCTACAGGTTCAATGTAAGTATTATCAACATTACAGTTAATTCAGTCTTTTAGGTTATAAGCTTGAGAGGGTGGCCCAGTTACCCCAAAATTTTACAGAAATGGGGTAATGGTTAGGTGTGGGTAACTGGGTCAAAGGCAGACCCAGTTACCCCAAGCATACTAATTATCATTATTGTTATTTTTACTTTCCCAACCCCTCCTACGGTAAGGAAAGTATTTTCTCACTATGCGGTCACTCTAATTTATAGATCTGGTAGTTTCCATCTTCACTTGAACTGTTAAAATTAATAACTTAATTAATGATATTTTTAATTTATTACTCAAGTTATTTTTATTTTTCCATTGTGAATTTACTTAATTTTAAACTTTAAATTTTCCTGGTGTAAGTTAATATTTTAGTTGAATTACTAGTTTCAACTAAAATATTAACTTACTCACTAGGAAAATTAATTAATATCTAATCCAATTTACTTTAATCTAGCCTTAACTTCTTCACAATTCTTTGTTCCAGACGATGGTGAGAACATAGATGTTAGGAATCGGAATAAGACTACTAGCGGAGCTGCTACGTTCTATAATATTCCCAGGTCTACTCTAAAACACCGTATTCTGGGCACACGCGGTAAAGCATTCATTTCAAGAGGTGGTAAGGGTGGTGGTGGTGTTAAATCATTCTTATCTGCAGCTGAAGAAGAAATAGTTAACTGTTTGAAAGTTATGGATAACAATGAGTTTGGCTTGTCTCGATATGAAATTTTGGATCTCGTTCAACTTTACATCAGATAAAAGAACATCCCATGCAGATTCAAAGACCAGAGGCCTGGTGTTGACTGGTTTATATCTTTTAGAAGTAGGCATCGCTTGTCAATCAAGAAAGCACAAAGCATTGAACATGTAAGATGCGATCAAATCAACCCATGGGTAGTGTACAGTTTATTTGAAGTTTTAACAAAACCTTAAAAGAACGGAATCTTGATGGAAAACCAGAGAGGATCTTCAATTGTGACGAAACTTCATTTTATCACGACCCATCCAAAGCTATAGAGTTGTTGGGGCCATCGGTGCAAAAGGTAAGCGTAAAACGAGTACATGTGGGCGTGACAACACATCAGTGTTGTTATGTTGTTCTGCAGAAGGACAAATGCTTCCACTACTGTGTGTATTTAAAGAGAAGTATGTGATGGAGAACTGGATTGATCAAGATGCTGCATCACAAACCGCAGTTTCAGCCAGTTCTCGGGGTTGGATGGAAACAACATTATTCTTTAATTGGTTTCCTGATGTGTTTTTACCGAATGTAGTGAAGAACGACCAATACTGTTAATCTATGATGGCTATACTACTCATATTTCAACACAACTGATTAGATTAGCTCAGGAAAATGAAGTCACCATTATGAAGCTACCTCCTCATACTACACATCTATTACAACCTTTGGATGTAGCAGTTTTCAAAAGCTTGAAGACCAAGAATTATGTAAATGGCAAAGGGCAAATCCACGTAAAAATCCCTAAACAGGAATTTGTTTCACTTTTAACCAGACTGGCCCAAAACAAATATTATCAATGGCTTTAAAACTACTGGAATTTATGATTCGGAAGTACAGGGGGTTAACAAAGAAGCAATCCCAACTTCAGTATTCAAGAAAACTGATCTGGAGAGGTACAAAAAAGAATTCCCAAACCCTACAACTGTGCTGCCAAAAGTAGCTACAATGCCACAAGAAATAGCTACTAACCCTACAGACACAGCACCGATGGAAGTAGTTGCTACTCCTACAGCCGCATTGCCACAAGAAGTAGTCTCTTTCTTAACAGACCTAGTGCCACCAGAAACAACTGCTCCTCCAGATAGAGTTCCACTGCAAGTTGAGCAAGCTACTACATCCACGGCTGCAAAACTACCGGAAGTAGCCAGTACATCCACAGGAGGATGTCGCAAAAGTTTTGAAGAACTATTGTTAGACATGCTTAAGAAAGAAAGAATTTCTGAAACATCTGATAAAAAGCGCAAAAGACTTGTTACCAACTGTGAAATTATTACATCACAAAAATACTTATTAATGAAGGAAAATGAAAAGCAGGAGGTAGCAAATAGAAAGAAAGTCAAACAGGCAGCAAAAGAAAAGAAGAAAGAGTTTGAAAAGCTAAACATTTCTAATCATGATACCAAGAACAAAATTAAAAAGAAGAAACTTGACAATACTGATGACGAAACAAGTGAAGACCGTGATCAGTTATCAGTATGTGACACTGACGACGATTATGATTTTATGAGTGATTCTGATGAAGAAATAGATGAATGTGATGTGAACTCAATAGAAGTGGGTGAATACTGTGTTGTTAAAGTTTTCGGAAAATCAAAAGAAAATTTCAGGCTGTACATAGCAAAAGTGACAAACCAAACAAATACTGGATATGATGTCATATTTTTCAAACGACATTCCCAAACCATGAAGTTTATCGAAACAGAAGAAGAATCCTTCGTTTTCAAACAAGATGTAGTAAGAAAACTATCTAAGCCCTTTAACAGCAGCTCTACTAGATTCAAAGATATGATCAGCTTCACTGATGATTTGAGTGACTTATCGAACATTTATTAACAATTTTTAAGTATTACAGTTTTTAAGAACAATATTTAATAATTTTTAAGTTAAGTAACTTAGTTTAGATAAAGTTATGCAGTGTTATATTTTAGTATTAGTAACTTAAGTTTACTACTTACCTGAAATTGGATTTTCTTATTATTATTGTTAATTTGTTATATTGTTTCAACACACTTATTACTTAATTTCAACCCAATTGCTGTGTTGGAACTCTCTTACATTGTCAAAAACTCCACTAGTGTGTGGTTCAAATGACTTATTGTAATACTTGAGAATTAGCAATTACCTTAAATTGGATTTTCATATGTTATTATTATTCTAAGTTATGTTATTTCAAAATTTTTAATTAATTTCACACCAAATCGTTTTGTTGGAGTTCTCTTACTTTCTCAATAACTCGACTATGGAGTGGTTTAAATGACTATGATTTTATTATGATATAACCTTACTTAAGCCAAAGTATAAAAACAATTATTAAAAGGCGTCAAAGTATATCAATTACAAACGGAGTATAATAATATAGCTGTAATGCTAGTTGTTGAACACAAATAAAAAACGATGATGTAATATACCATTCGTAATTGATCAAATAATTTAATTAATATAAAAAATTACCTCTTAATAATCGCTAAGTGCCGTCGGATCATCGGTAGATGAATATAAGGGTGGGTTCTAATTTAGAGTTTGGTTAACCTACCTGGAATGCTAGTTGCTTCTTTTCTGCTTGATTATTTTCACTTAATTCCAAAAATGTTATCAAAAAATTATGAATAAAATAATAAATTCTCGAGCGCCATGTTGTCTTTCTTATATATATATATATATATATATATATATATATATATATATATATATATATATATATATACATATATATCTCTAGGAACAACAAAACCTAGTTATTGAATACTAAAACAATTAACACAAATGAAAATAAAATAACAAGTTACATAAGTTTATTTATAAATGTTTGAAAATGAGAAAAAATTCAAAAGTCATGAACTATACTAAATTATAAAAAAAACTTTACCTTTTAACTGTTATATACACTTTTACAGTTACTATGAAGCAGAATGGTTCATATGGTGCGGTCAATGTCTTGCTTAGTTATCATTAAAATATGGAATTTCCTTGAAGTTTATTCGCCAAATTTATTTGTAAAAGAATGTAGAACTTGCGTTGTAAAGGTAACTCATGTAAAACTTGCCATTTAAAATATACAAATTAAATGATTAAAAAGCTGCATACTTGAAAAATAAGTACTTAAAAAGTAAGTAAAAGGTGAAAAGGTGAAAAAAAGGAGGTGCCTAAAAAAGCAAAGGCTTTAGTTTTAAAATATAATGGGAAAAAATAACTTACCACCAAAATTCTGATGGCACCAAAATATAAAAAAATTAAGTAAAAATCATACTTATTGCTGTTAACATTTAGCATTAAGTGAATTAAGAAAATCTTTCAGAATAACAAGTATATTTCCTAAAAATCTTAACGCTTGCGCGGATACATTAATATAAATCCAATTTTTTAAGAAAGGAACTAAAACTATTTATGTAATATTACACCCAAAAGATTTGTTCTAGGAAATGCCAATTAAATTGCCAGTTTTCAATTCTACATATTAATAATTAAAACTTTTCTAATATTACGCCAAATAAATGAACGATTCTTAAATTAATGTACTTTTTAATACAACCACAAAAAAGGTTGTTACAATGAAATTAACATGTTTGCAAACAGGCCCAGTTGCCTCACTTCAAATAACAATAGCTTGTCTGAAACTAAGACCCTTATGGCCCAGTTGCCCCAATTTCTAGGGGTAACTTGGCCAATGTGTATTTTCTTCTTATTCATTTTTTTTTCAATTGTAAATATTAAAAAAATTAAGTTTGACTATTATTTATCTGAAAACTGTACATTGTATTTATAATAAAATATATTTTTGATGTAAATATAATTTATTTGTAGTTCTCAGTCAAGTAAAAAGTTATAAACAACACGCTCACGTTGTAAAATCATGGCCCAGATACCCCAACTGAACTTACATATTATGTATATGTAGACTGGAAGTTAAAACCTTTCAACCATACAGACAACATATTCAATGCTGTGTACAACACTGAATATCAAATGCAAGATTCATATTTCAAAATTTTGTAGACTAATGGCATTTCTAAAAAACAGAATGTAAGGCCAAAAAATTGCGCATTTTAATAAGGAAGAAAAATAAACTATTATCACTGCGATATATACATTACTAAGGAAAGTATGCAGTTTCATTGGCTAAAACGACCCCATGTGATTAATGAATGATATTCTTTTCCTAAATATAATTCGTGCTATGCTTATTATTCATAATAACATTCGTTAATGCCTTCAGAAAATTATTATTATATTTTAGTGTTCATACAAACATACAGTACTACAATAAAATAAGGCAAAAGTATTTAGACAATATAGGTATAAAGTCAGTACACAATTAACAAAACTACGGACACCACTCTTTAAAGTAGCTACTAAATTACAAAATTCATTTAAAATTGAAATTACTTACAAAATAATAAAACATGTCAATTTACTACTTTTAGTATCTCAAGAGTTTTGAATATTCATAAAATGAATTGTCACACAGATGAGATTTTAAAACATTTTTAAATTTGTAGGCAAATACTTCACGTACGTGTGTTGGGAGTATGTTATTAATAAATCAAGTCCCAGTAGTTTTTAGTCATTTGATATTTTTTAGCCTACGCTTTTTATTGTGTCACGTATAGTAAGTTCCTGAAAATGTTTCTACAATCCGCTCTATAATTCGCATTTAGTATGCTACAAACACGTTTTGTATTGCAAATACTCTTTTCAAAGCACTTGAATAACTCCAAACAACAAATGCGTAGCTTAAAATAGAATGACCACATCCAAAATAAACACATTTTAAAACTTTGACAGACACAGAGTTAGACAAGCATTTTAATAGATATGCAATGCTAGCCAATTTGGAGCATACTTTTCATGCCGACTCCACATTAGTTTATTGTCGATCTGAACCGCTAAAAATTAACACACTTTTCATTTTGAATCGTTTGATGAGAAGTGAACATATTGAGTTTTATCTTCATTTATTACTGCTAGTTATATTATCCCTGACGATAAAGCAAAATAAAACTAAGACTTAAGAAATAATGAAATTTACAGTCATATCTTCTTTACACATTTCTAATATTTCCAAATTAAGTCTTTAGTTAATTCAATGTTTTCTCCGATTGGAATGTTACAATTTAAAGTACCATTAAATTACATAAAATAAATGTTCTACAATATACAAAAATGTTGTTAATTATACAAGCATTTTTATGAACCAATTTGTTCTTAAATTGAAATTCGAATGGTTTTTCCTACGAACATTATACTAAACACAACTTCACCTATATTAAATAATTACAATGATTACATTTGCATACAGACTTGGAACCATGTGTTTTAACTAACTACATGATTTAAGTGGTATTTCATATGCCTCCTTAAATACCATTGCACTGTTGTCAAATAATTACAATGGTTACATTTGTATACAGACTCTGAACCATGTATTATAAGATGCTTCTTTAAATACCTTCTCACTGTTGCTGAATAATTACAAATATTACATTTGTATACAGTACTTAAATCGTGTTTTTGAAGATGTTCCTTTAAACGGTTCTTTACTGTTGTTGAGTAATTACAACGGTCACATTTGTATGCAGTACTTAAATCATGTTTTTGCAGATGATGCTTTAAATTATGCTTTACTGTTGTTGAGTAATTACAATGGTAACAGTTGTATTTAGATTTTGAACCGTGTATTGCAAGATGCCTATGTAAATTACCCTTTACTATTGTTGAATAATTACATTGGTGACATTTATATTGAGAAATAGATGAGTGCATTGCACTATGCTGTTTTAAGCATTGTTTCCATTTTGTTGTATAATCACGCTGGACACATTTGTATACAGAGTGTCTTGTAAGATGATATTTGAAATTGTCTTTCATTTTGTTGAAAATTACATTCATTACAATGGTAAGTTATATTTTGGAATCTTCCACACAAATGTTTTTAAGTTCTAGATCAGTCATACTAGCAGTATTTAATAAATTGGATTTGTCCTCTTCTTTAATATTTACAATATCTTTAATTCTATAATCTACTTTAGGTTCAAGTTTTATAAGTTTGTTATCAACTTCACAAAACATTTCGAAGGCTTGGTATTTAAAAATTATGCGTATTTTGTAATTATGACTGAAACGTTGAGTTTAAACGACTGAAGGATGAATAGAACTACACATTGTCACAGTATAATAATTATTATACTGTGACATTGTATAGTAACACAGAACTTTCTGCGATACTGGCTATTTAATTTAAATCAGGGCGGGGAGGGGTACTATGATTCTGCCATGGTGGAACTCTTATTCCACTATGGATTCTGCCATATTTTACATATGAAAGAGGGAATTTTAGATTTTATTATGACCCCAATTGCTACTAGGATTACTGCTAAAATTATCATAATAAACCTATGTACATAATGCTACGGGCGTAATACCCTTGGTTATTACTCGAGTTATTTTCACCCCACTACAAAAATATTATTTGAGTTCTTTACCATTTTTATAATGTGAAAATTATTGTATAAAAATGTTCTATTATTTCTGTGAGACTGTAAATGATTACCTTTTTATTTACGCAGAATGGGTTTAATTTATAAAGACATCATCTACCAGTTAATTTTAATTCGCTTGCCATTTAATTTCAGTTTGAGTAAATGAACTTTTAATATTTAGGTTTGCGAATTCTTTTATTACTTAAAGACACCAGCTAGCTCAAATGTTAAAAGAAATGGTCATTGCTATCCATTACAAAAATTTAATACTAATTCGATTGTCTTAATATTCTGGATTCCTATTGAGTTAACTTCTTCCTGCATTTACATATTGAATATTTGTGTACGCTTTTAATATCGATAATCTTTAGCAATAAAAGTATATCAAACGTTACACTCATTTCATTCAATCCAAAATACGAACGAAAATGCATCAATGCATTGTTTACAATATATATATATATATATATATATATATATATATATATATATATATATATATATATATATATATATATATATATATATATATATATATATATTACTGTATTTAAAACCCCACCTAATAATAATCGTCGTACTATAATTATATTTTAATATTACATAGTTATTAAGTTTAATATTAATTATTTATTTATTATCGGCTAAAACTCTTAAAATTGAAAATATATTCGTCGGTAGAACTATGAGACTCATCAAAAGGGATACGGATCAAAATTTAGAAGAAACTTTACTTTTAACATTATAAATTAAATGATTATTAATTTGAATTATATTGATTGTTTGAATACAATAATCATAGTTACTATGATTAAAACACATTGAGTTAATGTCCTATTATTTCTATCGTATCTACATTGATTAAGCAACTTGAATTATAATTTTTAATTCGCATTAATACCTGTGTTACACCCTGTACATAACAAAATTCTTTTAAAAGTATACGTGGACATGCGCTGTGAATACGCAAACATATGATTTGACTACAACTAAAATGAAATTCGACATACAAGTAAGTATAACTACGTTTGAATAACCAACTATATTAATATAAAACATTTAAATTTTTAGGACAAATAACATTCCCTTTTGACATGCATACCTGTTGTTGCACATCATGATTATTACAAAGGATTGAAATTATGAACATAACAATAAAGTATCAATGTCAACAATAAAGTACTCACATACAATGTCCTCCTTTTGTGGGTTACTGCTGCTGAAGTTGATTGAAGACAACAGCTCCTGCGAACTGCAATTCTGCTCCTCGAACATCCCAATTTTCTTTTAAATGAACAGCTTATTCACTTAGGTAAGTTTCACTATGGTTATTAGAATATTGACGAATCTTTATTTTTAGGCTCATCACTTCTTTTAAATTAATTTCAAGACAAGTTTTGAAAAGTATGGATCGTTGAAGGTTGTTGTAAATTAAACACGCTTTTGATAAACAAGGTGTATAATGATAAAAGCACGAAGACAACACAATTAAATATCCATACCAACATAAACAATATAAATTTAAAAACAAAGTCGAAACTGCGGAAATATTTTTATAACTTATCGAAAACTTCCGATTTGAAATTTTAAAAAGGTAAACTAACCTTAATTTAATTATTTTCCGACAAAAGACTATCACTTGTTTTGTTAACACTTCCGATACTAAATCGCACTTTGTTATTTTCCGAAGTGACGTTAATTTGTTTTAAAATTATTTTCAAAATAATTTTGCAACAGCTTACTTTGGCAAGTTGTTGCAAAAGATGAAAATTAAGAGAGTTTGTGAACCTAAAGCACTTGTATTTATATGATTTTGGTCGACAAGCAAATCATCGAATGTTTTCTATAGTTACGAAGAATATTTCCTGAATTCTGATTGGCTACTGTAATTTTCACATTACGATTTTTCTTTGAAGCCCAATAACTTTCGCCCTTTAACATTTCTTAAATCTAAAACATTTCCATAATCTACATAATTTTATCTATAATTTGAAACCAAACACGAGCTAATTCCTACACTTAATAACTACGTTAATTTTACACTTATTTATTGAATTTTCACTAATTCTATTTATTTTACAGGCCTGAAATTACCTCTACATGAATAGGGATGCTACTACACCCAAATATTCATCTTAAACATGCCTACGGCCAATTTGAGAGGAAAATTATTTAAATTCTACCAATACTCTTAAAAACTAAAATTAACAAAATGGACATAAATATAAGGAACTATAACATAAAATTGAGGCTAACTTACTATTTTTGCCTCTACTAATTTATTTTATACAAATCGTCTCAATTTAAAATACTTTTTATAAAATTTTTATGCGAGGATATAACATAACCTCATTTTGTTTATACAATTTTAATGTTAAATTTCACACTTTTAAACACAATAACTGTTAATGTAAGTGTTTAAACTTAATGTTCAAGTCGCAAATTAATTTATTTTACCACTTTCGTAGGTTCATAAGATCTTCTACGACTAGTGTCGGAATGTTGTCACTCACTAGTTTAATGTCATAAATTGTTGATTACACACAATAATCCCAGAGCTGCTGCATGATTTAAGTTTTATAGCCACTCACTAATGTGCTTATTCTGTTTTTTCATAATTTTGCACTAATATGAGTTTAACGCACTAATACGAAAGTTTTCACTGATCTTGGCTGCGTACATGTGAATTGCGACATTGATACCAGTCTAAATGTAGTTTTAACATTATTTCTATCAACTACATCCTGTATCACATGTCGTTAGGGAATATTGTTTTAAATAAACTGACAAAACTAAATGGAAACTTAAATTAACTCAAAACGATAACAAACATATCCTATACTTCAATGTACTGTGCTGTCGATTACTTATACTAACATTATTTAAATTATATTAAGAAATATTTAACTTTTTCAAACATCTCAATGTTTATTAATCATTCATATCTAGAATTATTTAATTAAATGTACCATTTCGTACCAACTAAAGAAATATTTTACTATGCAAATTACATAGCTACTTGCACGTAATTTGAATCATCTATATATATATATATATATATATATATATATATATATATATATATATATATATATATATATATATGGTGAGTCATTAGTGCTCCGTCGGAAGATCCTGGCTTTATTATTAGAAATAAAAAAATGTTATAGCGCCGATCTATATCAAACTTAGATGTGCATCGAATAAAAATGTTTTCATCCTTATAGGGTGTTCCATAATTGTAGGACCGGACTCAGCTTTGTTTTGTTAAATAGAACCTTATATTTATTTTATTTTATTATTATTTGTCTTGTTGAATGCTAAAAACGAAATATAGGGTGAGTCGTTAGTGCGCCGTCGGAAGATCCTGGCTTTATTATTAGAAATAAAAAAATGTTATAGCGACAATCTATATCAGACTTAGATGTGCATCGAATAAAGATATTTTCATCCTTATAGGGTGTTCCATAATTGTAGGACCGGACTCAGCTTTGTTTTGTTAAATGGAACCCTATATTTATTTTATTTATTATTGTTTGTCATGTTGAATGCTAAAAACGAAATACAGGGTGAGTCATTAGTGCGCCGTCGGAAGATCCTGGCTTTATTATTAGAAATAAAAAAAATGTTATAGCGCCGATCTATATCAGACTTAGATGTGCATCGAATAAAAATATTTTCATCCTTATAGGGTGTTCCATAATTGCAGGACCGGACTCAGCTTTGTTTTGTTAAATGGAACCCTATATTTATTTTATTTTATTATTATTTGTCTTGTTGAATGCTAAAAAACGGTACATCGTTTTTAAATTTATTTTGTAGCGTTGCCAAGTTAGAGCATTTTTTCTTTAAAAAAGTGAAAATTTATACCTTTATTTAAATTGTTCTGAAGACTTTAATATTAACAGTAGAACTGTAATGTTTGGCACACAGGTAAACAAGACATTGCTCTATCTTTTGACCTTCATACTTTCTGATTATACTATACTGGATGTTTACAAAATATGATCAATTTTTTCAAATTTGAAATGACCATAACTTTTGTTTTTTAAATGGAACACCCTGTATTTTATCGTGTCATCGTGTTCTGTTTTTAATTCTCTTACTTTTTTATTAAGCATGCATTATACCTAACGTTACGCGTTCTCGAAATATTTAAGATTTGTTGCAAAATTAAAGACAATTGTGACAAACTGGACGGTCTATACAAAAGTAATAAGGCAAACAAAAGAATTTGTATTTGAAAAATCATAAATTATTGAGAAAATTATAATAAGTTATAACTAAATCAAATGCACGATGTATCCACCATTTTCTTGCAAACAGGTGTGAATTCTCCTCAAACAAGAATCTTCAACATTTCACAGCATATTTTGGTTAACCATTTGAAATGCATTCCGTATTCTAATTTTCATACCTTCTTTGGTGGTAGGAAATTCTTGGTATACTAAGCTTTTAATGTAACCCCACAGGAAAAAATCTAATTTTGTCAGATTAGGAGTCCGAGCTAGCCATCCTACTGGCCCTCCTCTCCCAATCCATTTATTGGGAAACGTTCTGTCTAGGTGTTCTCTAACAATGCGACTATAGTTGGGAGGCGCACCATCCTGTTGAAACCACAGCCTTTGACGTATGTGTAACGGAAATTCTTCAAGGAGCTGAGGTAACTCATTTTGAATAAATTCAAGATAGGTGTGACCATTAATGTTTCTTTCAAAAAAGTAAGATCCAATCATATGGTTCCCTACTATCCCACCTCACACATTCAAAGACCAGCGATGCTGATGATCTATTCTTCTAATAGCGTGGGGATTTGTATTGTCATAATAATGGAAATTATGCCTGTTCACAAAACCATTTTTGTGAAAGATTGCCTCGTCGGTCATCAAAATATGTTTAAAGAAATCATTGTCCTGTCCTAATCGGTCCAGTGCCCACTGGGAGAATTCCAAGCGTTTTTGAAAATCATTTGCATTCAGCTCTTGGACTAGTTGAAAATGGTATGAATGAAATTTATTTTTTCGAATAATCTTGGAAACACTAGTTTGACTAATACCTAAATCAGCACTGAGGTTTCTTGTGCTTACGTTTGGATTTTCCACTACACTGGTTAATACCACAAATACGTTTTCTTCGTTTATAACCCTTTTTTTCTCGTTCTTTTCTTTCGTATTGTACATGTCCTGTTCTTTCAAATCTTTCTTTTAGTTTTTCAAATATCCTTGGATCAGGATTCCTGCGCTCAGGAAATCGTGGTTGATAAATTCTGGAAGCAAGAAATGAATTTCTTTCACCTTCGCCCAAAACGTAGACCATGTCAATACATTCATCTTGTGAAAATTTCATTTTTCACTCTAAACTGAGGAACTAGTGAATGACGTTTAAGCCAAACGTCAGGAATTATAAATCGAAGGCCTACTGGACGCCCTTTTTACACTTATTGCCATATTATACAATTATGATTTTAAAAACTCGAATAAGAAGTAAACCTTTGTCCATTAGTGTTTATTGGACCATATTGTCAACAAGACATTTACGATTTGTAAATATTCAAAGCAAAAGTCATGATTATTTTATTAATTTTGCAACAAATCTTAAATATTTCGAAAACGCATAACGTTAGGTATATTACATGCTTAATAAAAAAGTAAGAGAATTAAAAACAGAACACGATGACATGATAAAATACAGGGTGTTCCATTTAAAAAACAAAAGTTATGGTCATTTCAAATTTGCAAAAATTGACCATATTTTGTAAACACCCAGTATCGTATAATCAGGAAATATGAACGTCAAAAGATAGAGCAAGGTCTTGTTTACCCGCCTGCCAAACCTTACAGTTCTACTGTTAATATTAAAGTCTTCAGAACAATTTAAGTAAAGGTATAAATTTTCACTTTTTTAAAGAAAAAATGCTCTAACTTGGGAACGCCACAAAATAAATTTAAAAACGAAGTACCGTTTTTTATCATTCAACAAGACAAATAAAATAAAATAAATATAAGATTCCATTTAACAAAACAAAACTGAGTCCAGTCCTGCAATTATGGAACACCCTATAGGAATGAAACTATTTTTATTCGATGCACATCTAAGTCTGATATAGATCGGTGCTATAACATTTTCTTTATTTTTAATAATTAAGCCAGGACCTTCCGACGGCGCACTAATGACTCATCCTGTATATATATATATATATATATATATATATATATATATATATATATATATATATATATATATATATATATATATATATTTATAATATAATAAAATAATATTCTTCAAACTAACATGTAAAAATTAAAAATTAAACAGCTTGTTTTCCGTTTAATATTGATGTTCAAGTTTAAAGTTCAGAGAAAATCAAACACATAAAAGTTTCTTTTATTCACACAATCAAAAGGTTCTTACTTGTTACTTTCGTTGAAAGCGGATGACATAACCCTGCGTTTCTTGGATAGGTCAAGAGGCCTCAAATAGGTTATTGGGCTGCTCCTGCGATGATGTCACTATGCCGCCAAACTGGAACCGTTTCCTTTGTTCTCACACGATGTCTTTATGATACCTTTGCTGTGGGTTAAGATGACATCAATTTTCCTTCCAATAATTTAACGATTTTTGTAAATAGTTGCTTGATATATTTACCATTGTCACGTATTACTTTAATTGTTTAATTTTAAATACAAACAGCGTACGCGACGGACAGCAATTTTAACCACAAACCGCGAAGCTTCCCTTTTTGTACATCAATAAATGTAGTTATTTTCCATTATACCCTGACCCACCAACCCGGATCGATCATTGTCCTCTACATTTATTGTTCACCATTCAAACACAATTGATCGCCGCTCTGATACATACAAAACGCGTGATTTTATATTATTACGTCACTTTTAATGCGAATTTTAAATTATGGTGCAATCCTTTTTATTATCACCAACTTGACAATACTTGTACTTTTATTATTTACTGTAGCCTCTTACCATTTCAATAAGGAAGTTATTTTCAACATCTTCCCTGTTACACTACTAATTAATTTTTTTTGTAATTTCACAATTTATAGGGCCGCGTGACAACATAATGGGCACTCGTCCTGTGGCACCGATCTACCATGAACAACCAACTCTAATATAAAAACTGCCAGTCACTTCGACAGCGTCTCCCACCTCCCAAGGCATCAATGCTCTCGCAACTGCCGCATACTTTAAATATTTTCAAACCAAATACATAGACAACTCATCGAAACAAACTCAAGCTTTTCATCTTTACATTAGTCACATTTAAACACATACAACCAATAACCACTTCCCCATTTAGAAAAATGACATATGACCATTCAACCTCGTACAATTAGTAGCGAAACTTTAAATTTTCTAAGGCTCCTGTTACAATAATTATGGTAATTCTATTATATTTTTAGATATTAATTGTTGCGTCTTGGTAAACCGCAAATAAACGATCCTGAAGAACAGTATTTATTAACATTCTATAGAGCATGTTGCTCAGGCGGTACTGTAATAAATTATTATCGAAGAAAGGATTAAGTGTGCTTTAATCATAATGTAACAAACACAATTTGTCAAATTATGAATGACAGGTACCTAATAGTAATACCTAAACAGATTATGTATTAATTCCTTCCTGATTACTTCATTTGCCCAATGACTCAGCTTGGAGGTTTAATAGTTCGTTCCTTATAGTGAAGTAAAATCGCTCTTCTAACTCGCTGTTTTTTAAGGGTGCGTGACACCGAAGGTATAACGAAATGAAACCTACACTATCTTGTAGAGGACACTTTGGGGCATAGGGCCGAACTTTGCAAATGGCGCTTAAACGCTACTGAGGTCGAGTTAGAAAAACTATGTTTTTCTTAACATTTTCTACGTGTCAAGGTAGTAGACAAATAACTGTCCAGTAGTAGGACGATACAGAGAGTACAGAATGCTACATCGTTCGGGGCGCTATTTGACCAGTAACCGGTCTGGTATTACTCAAGAGAACAACAGAATTGCCTCGGATTGACCTGGCTACAAGGGGCGGTCAAGATCGAAACAGACAGGCCTCATTGCTGACGACTTTGCAAGGAATGAGTGGGGACTCGGCACGTAGAATGTTAGATGTATGCATGGTAAAGAATTTGAAATTGCGAATGTAATGTACGAAAGGAGCCTTGATATTCTGTGTGTATCAGAGATAAAGCGCAAAGGAAAGGGTGCTGTTGAGATGTAGGATTTCAGCCTAGCACTATGGTCAGGAGTTGAGAGTGAAGTATATGGTGTAAAAGGAGTTGAGGTGATCGTAAGTAAAAGAGCGAAAAATGTGTTAAACAGTACGAATTAGTGTCTCTCCGGGTAATATGGGTTAGAATGAAAGTGGAGGTTTGAAGAATTTTTCTTATTGCATGCTATGCATTGGTGAATGGAGAAAGAGACCAGGAGCGTGAAAACTTCTGGAATGAAGTAGAGAACGTGTTGAACGTATGTAAGCCAAACAAAAGAGTGATGATAGTGAGGATATGAACGGATGGGTGGGTATACAGAGAACATACTTCTATGAAAGTTCGGAAACCAAAGAGTTAATGGAATGGTGAACGCCTGGTGAACATCTGTGTGGAGAGATGCCTGTTTGTACCCAATGCGTGGTTTAAACAAAAATATGCATGTGTATACATGGCAAAGAGGTAAATCTAAAAGTATGATAGACTTGATAGTGTATGATGAACGGCTTAGATACCTAGTGAAAGACACAAAAGTAATACGCGGATCGGAGTGTGGATCGGACCACTTTTTGGTTATATCGAGAGCGTGTTTAGGGTAAACGTGGGTCTGGAGACGAAAAGCAAACGTAGTGCCAACGTCGAGAATTAGGGTAGACAAACTAGTGGATAATGGTGCGAGAATGAAATACACAGATGCTGTGAATAAAGATTTGAATGTGAATGAAACAGTGTGGAACGAACACATAAAAGACAGTGGCGTTGAAAGTGCATGGATAAGCTTGAAAAATTGTGTTGTCAATTGTACCGTGCGGATATGTGGAAGGGCGGCTGTAGGTAGACAGAAAAAATGCGCTTGGTGGAATGAGTCGCTAAAAAAGCAGTATGTAAGAAAAAAAGATGCGTACATGGCAATGATTGCTGCAAAAAATGAGATTGAGAAAAAGTGATTGTATGAGGTGTACAGATTAAGACGGAGAGAAAATGCAGAATGATTTTGAGGAAAACGAAAAGCTCTTCTGGAATTGGGTCAAAAATACAAAACGTGGCCCAAAACTGAATGCCGCAGGAGTGATGAATATGAGCAACTAAATAGTATGGGACAATTGTGAAGTGAGTAAATGCTGGCAAGAATATTTCGGAAAGAGGTACAGTAGTGAGAAAAGTAAGATTGGAGGGTTAAATAACGAGAATGTAGAAGGAATGGTAAATGAAACTAAGAAGGATATTGGGATAAATAAGGGAGATGATGTGTCGATTAGATGGTTGCTCTCCAGCAGGTGATCGAAAAATGTTTAAGGGTGCGTTTGTAGATCTGGAGAAAGCATACGACAGAGTGAATGGGAAGAAACTGTGGGAAATATTAAATTAATATGGCGTAAGTAAAGGTCTAACAAATGGAGTAAGGGTAGTCGGGCATCTGTTAGGGGGAGAGGAGGTGTGAGTGAATACTTTAATATTGAGCAAGGAGTGCGACAAGGCTGTGTGATGTCACCGTGGTTGTTCAATGTATACATGGATAAACTTGTTAGACAAGTATGTACCGAAACAAATGGTGTAATGGTTGGTGAGGTAAATGTATGACTTCTGGTGTATGCAGAAGACACAGTCTTATTAAGTGACAGTGCGGGTGAGCTACAAACTGCTGTGAGGAAGTTTAATACAGTTTGTGAGAGCATGGACCTAAAGGTAAAGGTGAGCAAAACTAAGATTGTGGTGTTCAATCTGAAAGGTGGAAAGGAGAGTAGAGTATTTACTCTGCAAGATGAAATTGTGGAGGAAGTGGACGAGCTGGTATATCTGGGTAGAATGTTTACTGCAGATGGTACAATGGAGGGCGAGTTGGACGAAGGGTCAATGCTGGAAGGAAAGTGATTGGAAGGATGTGGACGATAATGAGAAACGAAAACATGAGCCTACCTGCGAAACTAGCAATCTATAATGGCGTGTTTGTCCCATCAGTCTGTATGAAAGTTAGACATGGGTATGTCAAAAAAAGCACGAAAGAAAAATAAATGTGAGGGACAAGATAAAGAATGAATGGATAATGACGGAGTGTGGCGAGGAAAAGACGATGATGGATAGATATAAAAGTAGTACATTACGTTGGTTTGGTCACATTGAGAGTATGAACAACACAAGATTAACGAAGCAAATATATGTGGGTAAGGTTAGAGGAAAGGCCGGCTCTGATAGGCCGCGGAAAACTTGGCTGAATGTAGTAGAATGTATGATAAAGGAAAGAAGATAAGGAATTTTAAAAATAAAAGGGCACGCCAGCGACAATGTATGATTCTTGCGGAAGCTAGGGAGGTATGCGGAGACAGGAAAGCATGGAGAAAGATTGTGAATGAAAATTGTAAAGAACCAGCGTCCTTTACGTATGCTTTTTAGAATAAATTATTTGCGGACCATCCTATATCTAAAATTTCAAAAGTTTACGCGATATTGCACAACGAATAATTTATTAATCACCGCTGACGTGTATTTCTAAAACCAGTAAGTTTTGCACGTCATAACGATTACAACCAATCGCATAACGGCATCCCCGCACGGTAGTCGCGAAGCCGCCCACAGATGCACCTTTATAAACCCGCGATGCGCGTGAGAAGAGGATGATCAAATCGAAGTAGATTCAAGTCAAGCCGATACCGAGAAGCCGCCGCACCGTTTGCTTCGTGTAAGCACCGACCTGCTAATTACCGCCAAGGAATCGAAGTAGATTCAAGTCAAGTCGATATCCAGCAGCCGCCACCGTACCGTTTGCTTCGTGTAAGCACCGACCTGTTATTCACCGTCGAAGAGTCCATCGCGATCGTGTGATAACGCGCACCACCTCGCACCGGGCAACCTAAAGATTAATCCTGTACTGCCATTGATAGACACGTAAGTGGTAAAGTTATAAAATCTGACAATTTACAATCAAACACTACAGAACGTAAAAACGCCGGGCTGAGTCTCCAGGAGTTATACAAGTACACTAACACCTAGAGTGCCACGCAGGTAACCCCGACGTCACTCGCAAATACAAAGTACACTAACACCTAGAGTGCCACGCAGGTAACCCCGACGTCACATCGCAAACACTTGAGGGTGAAGGGTTGTTACAGGGCTGTAAAGACCTGCGACCTTTCTCTTAGTCTATCCGGTTAAGACAGGCCGTCGCCTACGTCTTCTGAGTATTACTGAGATCCGCTCGAAACTCATAACAATACATACAGACAAACACAATAACCGTACACGGTGTCTTTAATCGCAGGAGAGTACACCGAAATCGGTTGTATAAATTGGTAGTCAATATAACCATCGCAAACACCTAGTGTGAGATCGTTTGTAAATAAATTAGATAGTACGTAAATTATCCAATATTTACCTTAAACCTATTAAAGTCGTTTTAGAGTAGTTTTAATATCAAGTATTTTGTTCCCTTGATTGATTGTAGATAATTAGACTTAGTATAGAAATCCGTAATTAATTCCGTTAAATAAATAATCTAATTGCCTAATCAAACCGGTTAGAATTAAAGAAAGATAGTCCCGAGATCTCGCATTTGCATACGCGCATTTCGCGTGTATTATTTCCTGGGAGTACGACATACTCGCTTCAGCGCTCCAGAGTTACTGAAGAATAAATGATTATGCCATGCGTATAGGCCGAGAACGATATCGATTTTCTCCGTCCGAGGTCGTTACACTGGCGCCGTTGAACGAAACTACTTAAATCAACGGTACCAGCTTCTGTAAATACAGGACCGTAACATAAATTTTACCTACTAGGTAAGGAGTAGATTAAAATAATATCTCTGTTCACAGAAGCGACTACGCACACAGTAAATAGCCGCCCACCAGGAGAACGAGTGTGAAGAGCCGCCAGGACCATGAAGCACAAATACATTTTGAGTTGTTATTAATACCAGTTTTTTTTTATATTGTTAAATTTATTTAATATACGTTTTAAAACGCTTTAAGATATTTATTTAAGGTGATAGTGTCAGCCCCTAGTTAAGACGAACCACACCCGTTTATAATAAATTATAAACACGATTGAGCAAAGCCGAGGCAAAATAAAACCGCGTTGGGTTACCAAACCAGAAGGCGCGTAAATATTAAACATTTAATTAAAACCGTAATAGGGGGCAATACAAAATAAATAAGAGGCAGGGATTGTTTTGCCTACGCCGCAAGGGAATGGCGTGAAGGTTAAGTTAAGTTAACATTAACCGTTGTAACAATTTAAGCTTTTAGTCTAAAATTACAATTTTTTTCACACATACCTGAAATATGAGCGCTTCTAATAGCAATTTTGAAAAGGTTTACAGTCTTTTTAAAATAAGGTTGAAAAAATATTATTATCAAAATTGTGCATCCAAAACTTCACCCTGCCGCGAGCTATGTGAATTATTGAAAATTTCTATAGATATATATCGAGTCAAATATAACCAGAAAACGTAGAAAGTTAAAAAAAAAAGTCGCTAACTTCAATGGTTACAGAAATATGAATTTTTATCCGCTAACCATAAAACGCGCGTGTTGCCAAGAACGCCACTAGCCGCTCTCGGCACCATACTTTTCTAGAAATCATATGTGTTATATCTAGAGATAAAATAAGAATGTCTATAAATCCGAAAAGATTACAAAACCTTATTTTCTAAAATGTAATTTTTAAAATCGAAAACAATTAATTTAGTAAATATGGTAATTAATTAAAATAAACTTCTCCAAAACATGTCGAAGCATTATTATTATTCAATAATTCACATAGCTCGCCGCAGGGTGAAGTTTTGGATGCACGATTTTGATAATTTTATTTGTTTAACCTTATTTTAAAAAAAACTGTAAACATTTTCAAAATTCCTGAATTGCGATTAGAAGCGCTTATATTTCAGATATACGTATGCAAAAAATCAGAATTTTAGATTAAAAGCTTAAATTGTTACAACAGTTAATGTCGACCTCAGTCTCGTTTAAGCGCAAAGTTCGGTCCCACTAACAAAAAGTTGTACGTTTCCATTTCCTATGGGCCAAAGTGCCCTCGACAAGATGGCATAGGTTTCATTTGGTTATACCTTCGATGTCAGAAAACAGCGAATTAGAAGAGCGATATTACTCCACTATAACGCACTCAAGCAAAATACTGACTCGCGGTGCTTCGTGGCAAGCTTAGGCGTATTCCAAAGCTCTTGAATAAAAATTCATATTTCTGTAACTGTTGAAAGTAGCGACTTAATTTTTCTTTTAAAACTTTCTACGCTTTCTGGATACATTTGACTCGATATATATGTATAGAAATTTTCAATAATTCACATAGCTTGCCGCAGGGTCAAGTTTTAGGATGCACGATTTTGATAATTTTATCTTTGCAACTTTATTTTTAAAAAAACTGTAAGTTTTCAAAATTCCTGAATTGCTGTTAGAAGTGCTCATATTTCAGGTATCGGTATGCAAAATATCACAATTGTAGAATAAACGTTTAAATTGTTGCAAAATTCGGTCCTATTAAAAAAAGTTGTACATTCGCATTACCCGTGCATGGTATCGGCGAACCAGGGAACAAGTAAAAACTCAACCACATCCGCAATATAAGATTGAAGGAGACCGCCTATATCGATCCTTCCCCGCGATGTCACCTGAAATAGAAATGGGTAGCCATCCCCAGTGGAAGCTCTGTATACCAAAGCCACAGCGACCCGCTATACTCAGAGAATGTCATGATTTCTCGACCGCCGCACATTTCGGAATTGCCAAGTGTATCGAAACTATTATTGGCCGGGAATAAAAGGAGACGTCATCAAACATATTAAGACTTGCGCCACCTGTCAAGCTTATAAGCACATCATCCAGAAACCGCTGGGGGAACTACGCTTTTCAAAAGCCGGACACCCGCGGCAGGATGTCAGTACCGATCTAATGGGTTCATTACTACGTACAAAAAAGGGTCATAACTTCTTGGTGGTCTTCCAGGATAAGTTAACCAAGTGGGTCGAATTAAAACCGCTTCGTCAAGCTACCAGTAAACCCATCATACAAGCCTTCAAGGAGCAGGTAATATACCACTGACACCTTCCTACTTACCCCGTGGAGAGGGAAAACAAGGCGATAGGAACATTGATCGCACAATTGACACAAACTGATCAGCGGAACCGGGACGACCACATACCGGAGGTGGCCTTCGACATAAATTCAGTTATACATGCATCCACTGGGTTCTCGTCTGCCCTACATAATCTAGGACGCGAACTCGATCCGCCCGGTGCTCTGTATACACAAGGTCTCCCCGCAGACGAGTCTCCCGCCGTGACACCGCCAGAACAAGAAACCCACATGAAGTACGTGGAGGATCTAAGGGAGCTTGCTAGAGCCACGCTCGCCCGATCTTTTGAGGTGCAAAGGCATCATTATAACCTTCGCCGAGGACCGTACCGCCCGAGAATCAGAACGTTAGTATACCGCGAGTCTCATCTGTTATCCAATAAGACTAAATATTTTTCAACAAAATTAGCACCGAAGTACAACGGTCCATATCAAATACACCGGATCCTGTCACCAGTTATCGTGGAACGTCGCGATCCAGCCACCAAGAAATCCGTAGGCCAAGCTCACGTCAAAGACTTGAAGGACGCGTAAAATACGCGCACACTAAGGATGATGCTACAAGATGCAGTCGCCTTAGGCCTGAGATAGTAGTCCGGACTTTTCCAAAAAGAGGAAAGGTGGTGCTTTTCTTTATAAAGCGAAATACATGTAAAAATTAAATAAATATGATTGAAAATGCTTAAGCTGTATTATCAATACTTTTATGGAAGGTGACGGTACTTTGGAATTTTTTTTAAGTTAGTACCTAGACATCTATTAACCTCTATATGACATGTGTTTGACATAGATGTTATTGTTTTTACAATGTTGCCTATTTGGCTGGCGGCTGGTGATTATAACTTACCAATCATGGATTGGGCTCACCTTGATAATCCACATCTATCACTAAACCCGGCAGCTCAATTAATCTTTGATACCTATTCCTATACCGGAGCATATCAAAAAAATCGCGTACCTAATGAAAATAATGTCTATTTAGACCTTATTTTCTCAACTATGCAAAATTGTCGGCCCGAACAAGCCGCCGATCCGATTTTCAAGATTGAAGGTCACCATCCTCCATTAGAATTAAGTATTAACAAAGGTTATGACACGAAGAAGGATCGTCAGGTCATTTAGTGTATGATTATTCAAAATGTGATTTCTCGTCTGTTACGCAATCGTTGTTAACCATGAGTTGGACTGATCAACTTAAAAATTTAACTATTGACGAGGCATTCAATGAATTTAATAATGTCGTTACTTCCATTACTCACTGTTATTCACCGCTGAAAAAATTAGTTTCACTCACTTTCCGAAATGGTTTACTGCAGAATTAAAGGATCTCGTGTTGAATAAAAAGAGCTCACATCAAATATAAATTTAGTTTGAAAGATTCTGACTACCAAACTTTCGCGTATTTATGTAGAAAGTGTAAGGATCTGTCAAGGATTTATATAACAATCTCCGGCGCCAAACTGAAGCTTTACTATACAATAATGAAAATATAAACAATTTGTAACGGTCTAAACGGGTGGTAGAACGGGATTACAGATAAAATTGGCCTTTTGCACCGACCAGTCAACGTATGGGAGTGGGTAAGATGTTGATAAATTTTGCACATCCAGAATAGTAAATCGTACGTAAGTCAAAGTAGGGGATGAAGACGTAATCAGATCGGTTTAGGGCGCCAGAATGTTTGGTAGTGAAAATAAGGGACGCCGTGCCAAAATTACGAATACATAGCGTGTCTAAACATACAAAAACATACGCCTACCTACCCGCAATCAATCTCAGGTGTCCTCGACAGCAACTCAGCAAACCACCTGAAATAGGGCTTCAAAATAGCATTACACGCCTGACAAATAAAAGCGTGTTAATCACTCGATAATGTTACGTTACGTTACTACACCTCAGTGTAAATAATTAGGCATAATATAATAATCTTAACAAAACAAAACAAAAAATTACCTTAATGGATGCACTCTAAATGAATTCATAGTCAACTAGAAATCGAATAAAACACTGAATATCATTAACGCTATCACTCAATAAAGAAACTGTAACTTCGTTACGTTAAACCTTCAGCTCCTAAATTACCGGTAAATTTGCAATTAAAAAAAAACTTTTATGTAACACAAAAGGGGTTTTCACAGAATTAAAAGAAATTTATGATACCTAAACAAAGCTATAATAAATTAAAAAAATAATATAAATGTAAACATACGATAATGCGTATAAAAAAAAACAAATGCTTAATTGGCGACGGGAGGTCTGGCCAGAATTCTGCGTAACGCCGTTCTAAATTGCTTAACCTAAATATTTCGTGGATTATTAAACCACACTACTTCAGGGTCAATTGCCCTTTAATACAAAATGAAGAGTGTGAAGGCGGAGCGTCAGAATTATGATTACTTACAATAATTAAACCAAAGCAACAACTTAATTTAAAAGGTAACCGACTCCGCTTTCAAACCTTCGTTAACAAAGAAAATCATTTAAAGCACACACGCAAAAGCTCTTGAAAATACTCAATAAAACACAATGTTATACTACCTTAATGTCTAAGTTAGCACCTCTTCTGTGTTACCACAATCGAAAATGAACCCGGTGACCAACTACTGCTATTACGGATACGGAATCTCCTAGTCTGACACAAGATGATGAGTGATAATGTTGACTATTTCTTTTTTCAAACAGGTCTTTGATTGAATCTCGGTAAAGTGTTACTGCATTAATTAACAACTTCTTTTAAAATAATGAATTGTGCGCTCAACTTGCTCGATAACTTTTATCTTTTAAATAGTTTTCTTTACACTACCAATCCCAAAAGTTTATTAACTTTATTTATATAAATCTAGTTTTAATATTCTGCGAAAGTTTCTTTGTACTTCAACACGCCCTGCACGGCAATTAAGTGACACTCCAAGAACGTTAATTTAATAAGTCCGCAACAGCGACATAAACCAACGAGGTCACAGAAGCACTAAAATAACACGACGGTGATCTCCAGGTAACTTGATTACGTAAAATCGAAATCGGCACTAGGTCTTGTCCTTTGGTGATTGAACAATTTCACTTAAAATCCCTTCACGGGTTTTCTTCAAAAGTAGGTAACTACCCTCACAACACAAAAGTTCGTTCGTTAAACACCAAAAGGTCCAATCTATCAACGTTCTAACCAACCCCTTAAGCCGTAACAACAAACGTCCCAGTAACACTCCTCGAGAGCGCTGTCAAAAGCCGAATCCCCCAAATTATTACCAGATTCTATCTTGGTTTTTCGAATACCACCACACAAAAAAATCTCATTTAATCTAGTTCCACCAATTGAGAAACGGAAGGAGAAGATATGATCCCCCTACCCACAAATTTCGTTCTCAAACGTAAGGGCTCGATAATTTTCAAAATTCTAAACGTCAGCAGAATCAACGTGAAAATATCTCGGTATTTTCATTTAAGTTCAAACAGTTAGTCCCACATTCTATCTTTATGACTCAAAACCAACATACTCAATATTAAACTGAACCACTGCAATTAACCGACTCCATGTCGCCCGAATGATATCAAATACATTTAAATCTACGTTCTTTCTTTAAGTTACTTAATTTTACAAAACTTTCTATTAAATTTTAAGGAAATCAAACGAAATAAACATTATTTAAACTTACATACAACTATTTACAAATAAAACGCTACTCAACATTCAATAACCGGGGAACAATAAGGAAAACAATCTCTCAAAATTTAAATGCAATATTACGAAAAACTCAATAAATTTAGAAACCAATTATGGATGATTTCAAACCTCATTCCTTAAATTACGGAATAGTAATTCACAAACAAAAAACTTAAGCTCGAAACACACCATCCTGAAAGGTCGCGACACACGTAAAACAAATTCACCCATACAGCTCAACTCAACAGCAAAAATTTGACGGTAAATCGCTAGAAAATCGTGATCCTATCACAAATGTTTGGAACTTCGTAAATGCATCAAGAAAGACAACAGGCATGCCAGAGGTGATGTTTCTAAATGAAGTGAAATCCAACAACTTCGACAGTACAGTTGAATTGTTTCCCAAACATTTTTCCAGCATATATTTAACAACAGATAATAATGGGCAAACACCTCATCATAATGATATGAATAACGGTCTTAACCTGTCCGCTTTAGTTGTTGAAGAACATGTACTAGAACAAAATTGTTGAAACTAGACGTTCGGAAAAGTGTTGGACCTCACCAGATATCGCCTTATATTCTGAAAACTGCAGTACCTGTATAGCTCCAACCCTGACTGTTCTGTTTAATGTCGCTTCAGCAAGGAATTTTCCCACTGAGCCCGAAAGAATCCTTTGTAGTCTCAGTATTTGTCAGGAGACCGTTCTGATATCAAACAGTACCGTCCAATTTGCATCCAGTCAAGTGTAGCGAAGGTTTTTAAAGTATTGTGTTGGATATTATTGGGCCTCTCGTAAATCAGTTGATCATTCCAGAGCAACATGGGTTTCATCCTGGCACTCATACGAACTTACTTTCTCTCCAGGATTACACCATGCAGGCGTTTATCGAAAACTCCCAGGTGGATGTGGTTTATATCGACTTTAGCAAGACCTTCGATCACTCAATTCTGGTATCAAAACTAAGCAGCCTAGGGATCCATGGTAGCTTCCTAAGGTGGTCTGAAAGTTATTTAAACGACAGACATTTAAAAGTTAAAATCAAATCAATCGTATCTTTCTCCTTCACCGCTACATCTGGGGTTCCTCAAGGATCTCACCTTGGCCTATTACTATTCAACATTTTATCTAAGGCATTAGCAGAATCTCTTCTGGCCCTGTCAAATTTCTTTTATTTGCTGACCTAAAAATCTACAATATGGTGAGATCAATAGATGAGGCCTGCCTGCACTAACAAGCTCTGAATAGACTTGAAGAATGTTGTGAGGGAAATAGACTGTCTTTAAACATCGATAAATGCAGTGTAATTACATTAACAAAGGGCAGAAATCCATTGTTATTTAATTATACCCTGGCCGGAACCCACCTTGCCCAACCCACAACCGTAAAGCATCTAGGAGTACTTGTTGACCAGGGATTGACTTTTGTTAATCATATTGAACACATTATTAGCAGAGGTAACAAGCTACTAGGTTTCATAACGCGGGTCACAAGAGGATTTGAAGACTCTAAAGTTCTGTACGTCAGCCTAGTACGACCTGTCTTGGAATACTGCTCCACCGTTTGGGCCCCACACCACCAATGTCACATAGAACGAATAGAAGCCCTGCAGAGACAGTTCTTGAGAGTTCATTGGTACAGAGAATCTGGGTCATATGAGGGAACTCCCTATAATGCTTTGATGGATGTATATAGACTGGACCTGCTAGAAGACAGGAGAATACTAGCAGACATAACATTTCCATTTAAACTGCTTCTTAACCTCATAGACACCGAGCTACTTCATCAATTTGATTTCCAAGTTCCTCACACCGTACACAGCAAGAAATTCTCCTCAAGATAACCAACCATAGATGTGACTATAGGAAACACACTGCACTCCCAAGGTTTATGTCCTTGGCCAATAGATTCTGTACAGAAATAGACTCCTTTCAGTCTAATAGCCTGATCAGCTTTAAACGCTTAGCAAGACAGAGCTTGTTAAATGATTAAAGTTAATCAGTGACTATGACTATAATAAAATAAAACTACCTAGTATTACTAAGTTAAACTTAATTACGTATATTGTCTTATATATATTGCCTTCTATATAATGGGTATTGTCCGTATATGTACTAATAAATAAATATTTTCGTAATGAACTTATAAAAGAGGCTGCATAAATTATCCCAAAAAAATTGTTATGAGAATTATTTCATTTATTTTAATTTCTGTTTTGTAGGTTGGAAGGTCGTGTGTTGTTCCACGCCAGATATTTAGTAACATTCACAATTACACCGTTAGAAAAAAACTCTATCGTCAATTAGATAAGCAAACCTACAAAACTGTTTCAGCTGATCATACTGCTGTCAATAGATTTTTGGAACAATTTGACATTAACACATAAATACAATTTTATTTTCATTGTGTGCAATTTTATTTTTTGTTTGTGTCACGAGAACTTAGACTACATAGATACGATAAAACATTAACTATTACATTATCGTAAGGGGCTATAAAAATTATCCCGCTGTGTATCTTAAAGTCATCAAAAGGGTGGGACAATCGTTTAACCTCTAAAAGTCAAATTTGCCATGAACAAATGAAAAACCTACTGTTTTATTTATTAACACACAAATCCATAAAGACATTCTACGTGGTCATAAATGTGTAGAAAAATAAACATATGTTAACCACACCCCTGTGATAGCAGGCAATAGTTATTTTCGTAACTAGTATGCTGTTTACACATTTCTTGATGCGAGGCGTTCTTTTTTACCCGAAGGATAAAATATAAGGCCGAGCACTAAAAATATGACAGCACACGTGTTGCGAACAAAATTGTTTGTAATCGTTTACATAAAATTAGAAAAATATTAAATTTTGAAATATTTGACAAAAAATGTCAAATTAAACACATAAACAAAAATGTTTATATATTTAGTTATATATCACTTTTGTGTTTATGTATTAAAAGTAACGATTACCAAAAATTTTTGTTTGCAGTCTTGCATCTAATATGTGTTCTTTTTGTTAAAGTTTTAAAGCTATTCACAGGTGCGAATTTAGATCTTAAATATGACTTTGAAAGTCAAATCATATTAGTGCTCAAAGTTAACCAAAAGCTGTTACAAATGAAACCGAATTACCAAATAATTAAACTACAGTCCACCAAATTAAATTTAATCCTTCTAAGCAGACATTCTGGAATTCCCCTTAATTGTTCCAACTTCAATGTCAAGATTCCCAAATTTCATTAAAAGCTAACATTTACACACATTCCTAGTTTAATTCAAGTCACATTTGTTTTCATAACTAGAAGTGTTTTTTGGTAAGATGACGCTTTAAATTTGATTTTAATGTGGTCGAATAATTACAATGGTCACATTTATATTGAGAACTTGTGTGAATTACATTATGCTTTTTCAAACTTTGTTTCCATTTTGTCATAAAATCACATTGGTCACATTTGTATACAGAATTTAAAGCGTGTTTTTTAAGATGAATACCTAAATTACTCTTCACTGTTGTTGAATAATTACAATGGTCACATTTGTATACCGAACTTAAATTGTGATTTTTAATATGTCGGTGGAAATAACTCTTCACTGGTGTTGAATAATTACAACGATCACATTTGTATTCAGAATTTGAAGGATGGTATCTAAGATGACCCTGTAAATAATTCTTCACTATTGTTGAATAGTTACAAAAGTCACATTTGTATACAGAATTTGAAGAGTGTTTCTTAAGATGACTCTTTAAATTACTCTTCACTGTTGTTGAATAATTGCAATGATCACATTTGTATACAGAACTTAAATCATGTTTCTTAAGATGTGCCTGTAAATAATTCTTCACTGTTGTTGAATAATTACAATGATCACATTTATATACAAAACTTAAATTGTGTTGTTTAAGATGATCTTTTAAAAACCTTTTTACTACTGTTGAATAATTGCAATAGTCACAATTGTATACAGAATTTAATGTATGTTTTTTATGATGAATCCTTAAATTACCCATCACCGTTGTAGAATAGTTACAACGGTCACATTTGTATATAGAGCTTAGATCATGTTTTTTAAGATGTGTCTGTAAATATTTCTTCATTGTCGTTGAATAATTACAATGGTCACATTTGTACACAAAACTTGAATTGTGTTGCTTAAGATGATCCTTTAAATACCTCTTCACTGCTGTGGAGTAATTACAACGGTCACATTTATATTCAAAATTTAAACCATGCTGTGTAAGGTGCTGTTGTAAATAACTCTTCACTGATGTTGAATAATTACAAGTGTTACATTTGTATTCAGAATGTGAATTGTACTTTTTAAGATGGATCTTTAAATTACTCTTCACTGTTGTTGAATAATCACAATGATCACATTTGTATACAAAACTTAAATCATGTATTTTAACATGTGCTTGTAAATACCTCTTCACTGCGGTTGAATAATTACAATGATTGCATTTGAACTGAGAATTTGATTTGTGAATTGCACGGTGCTGTTTTAAACATGGCTTCCGTTTTGTCATATAATCACACTGGTCACATTGGTATAAGGAATATTTTAAATTGCGTTTTATGTTTGTTGAATAATTGCATTGACTATTGTTGTGTACATCTGTATGTTGCACACAATTTTTTTTATGGTCTATATTAATCGAACTACCACAATTCAATAAATAAGAGTTGTTTTCTTCTTTAATATCCACATTACCTCTAAATTGATCGTGAAATGGTGCATTGTTAGAATGGTAAGCCATTTCTTGTTTTATTAAATCATTATTTACCATAGTATTTTGTTGGGATAGAAGTATATCCATTTGTTGTTCCTCTTTGGGTTCGAGTTTTATAAGTTTTTCATCTACCTCACACGACATTTTGAAGACTTTGTATTTAAAAATTATCTGAATTTATATAACTTTAAACTAACACACAATAACCATATATGTAAATATAATTTTATTAGGTATAATGGCAGATTATGGACATAGGGGAACGCGCTTCGATTAGTACGCACCCAGATTTTAGACTAGCGGCTAATCACCATAAGTGCGGGCCAATTGGAAACAGCTTCCAATAAATGGTTTAAATAACATTTTCTACGTCAGAATGGTAAAGCACGTTTGGACTAATAGTTGTGGTCGTCTCACCTGATACGCGTTTGGGGGAGGTTCGATTCCCACCCATGCAGTTTTTTTTCTGTTAGGTTACAGTAATTTAGATTTTCTGAAATCGGCATGAAAGTTGCTAAACGCGGACTAATTTGAATCACGAAAGTTTGATTTTAATGCCTAGGCATGTGCCAATTCTTGTCTGACGTTACCTTAATTTAAATTTCGAAACTTGCATTATTATTGATAAGTATATTTACATTACATTAGTATTTTTAAGCATTTCGTTCAATAATTAAATTTTTTATATCTCAATATTTTCTCTTCAGTCTACATAATTACGAACGTCCCTGTGTATATTTTAGATTGCATTTTTAATTTTAAGTAAACATAGATTGTATGCTTATCTACAGTGTTTAATTTAGTAATTTTAAGATTGTAAGGCCGTACAAGAAGTATCGTGTTAGTTATTTTATTCTGATATTAATCAGACATTTTGCTTTATTAAATATACATATAAATACAGTTGTTTAGTGCTTATTCAGATTACCTATTATGTTTTGAGATACAACCTTTCTCAATTTTTGTTGTATTTTAATTATTAAACCAAGAAATTGAGTGGTGCCCAATAAAACAAATGTTAATACTGATTATATCTATGAAAATATCTCTGCTTTCCTCACACCTGATGAACGAGTTCTCAATTTCAGTAAGTTTTATAAGTTTGTACGTCACTGAGCTAGACCGTGGTGCAATTTACCTTTGTAATATAATAAGAACAACACCACGCATTATTTTCTTTATTTTTTTATTTGTTATAAGTTGGCTTTACAAGCGTGGGGCTCTGATGTAGTTATAGTCAGTATTTGCATTACATTTCTCTTTTGTTCATTATACGTTTACATTTACAATATATGTTTTTATATCGAATTTTGATTTTGTGTATTGTATGTTTTCATTTACAGGATTTATATTTATGTAAGTTGTGTTATACCTTACGTTTACATTTATGGTGGGTTTATATTATTCTATTTTTGTGAATTTTACGTACCTATAATTCAAAATGAATGCTCAGCATTTAAAGAAGTATGAAGTTGTTCCAGATGCCTTGTCTCGTGCAATATCTTCTCTGATATGTCAACTTTTAGTCCCGATAAATGGTATAAAGAGATGATTGAGAAAGTACAGTCCAGTCCAGATCAGTATCCGAATTTTCGTGTACATCATAATTATTTAAGTATCTTTCGTCTACGTTTCCAGTTGAGTCGAATATTTCTGATTGGAAGCTAGTTATACCTTTAGATAATCGTGATTCTGTATTAAACGAATGTCAAGATGATTCTACTGCTTCACATTTTGGTGTTTCGAAAACTAAGGCTCGAATAACTGAGAAATATTATTGGCCTAAGTTAAAGTTATCTGTTAGTGAATACATTAGGTAAGTCTTGTAGTGTTTGTGGTGCTCATAAAGCAGAAAATTTAGCAAGAGCCGGATTAATGGGTAAAGAGAAAGATGCCTGTTTTCCCTTCCAAATGGTTAGTATGGATATTATGGGTCCTTTCTCTCGAAGTAAAATGGAGATACATTTTTATTTGTTGTTGCCGATTACTTTACAAAATTCGTTTTAGTTCAACCTCTTCGCAAGGCTACTACCAAACCAATTATACGTTTTCTGAAAGAACAAGTGTTCTCAATTTTTGGTGTTCCTCAAACAGTTTTGCTCGATAATGGATCGCAATTTGTTTCCAAAGAATTTCGTACATTTTTGAAATCTGGTAAGGTACAGAATTTGTGGTATAATGCTAGGTATCATCCCCAGGTTAACCCCACTGAAAGAGTTAATAGAGTCATTGGTACTGCTATTTCCTCGTACATTAAAGACAACCATCGCGAATGGGATGATCAATATTTTTGAAATTGCCCAAGCAATTCGTATGGCTCGTCATGAAATAACTCAGATCCCTCCAGCGTTTTTGATATTTGGTCGTCATGTCCCTGTGACAGGAGATTTTTATGGCACTCCCGATCCCTTAGATAATGTGCAGTTAGCAAATCGTTTCTGTTGGCCTAAAGAAAATGCCTTTCTTTCCGAACTATATGATGAAGTCAAGGAAAGATTACATAAAGCATATCTTCGTAATGAAAAACAATATAATTTGCGTAAGCGTCATTTAACTTTCAATGTTGATGATATGGTATGGAAGCGAAATTTTACCTTATCTGATGCGGGTGTTCAGTATTCTAAGAAGCTTCCCCCAAAATATGTTGCTTGTAAGGTTATTCGGAAACTATCTCCTCTCGTTTATGAACTCCAAGATTTGAATGGAAAGAATGTTGGTCAGTTCCATGTCAAAGATTTGAAACCCAATTTTTGGGTTTTGAATAAGTTTGTATATAGGCAAATATGGTTTATTATAGGTAGGTTAAGTTATACATTTTTTAGTTATATTTAATTGTTCATTTTAGTTTGGTTCAGTTTCAATCGTCTCGTCGTGTTTAGTATTCTTTTTGGTTAATATTGTTACAGTTTGGTTGTGAGTGTCTGCGGAAGCAAATGTAGTAAGGTTGTTGTATGTATGGGTGATGATAGTAACACAATCTGGATCGTAACTCTTCGAACAACTTGTGGCTTAGTTAAGGATTCCTCCGGGCCTTATTCATTTTTTTTATTGTTTTTTTTTGTGACTGAGTGGCATGTGTAACGTGCCAATTCTTGTCTGACGTTACCTTAATTTAAATTTCGAAATTTGCATTATTATTGATAAGTATATTTACATTACATTAGTATTTTTAAGCATTTCTTTTATCGTTCAATAATTAAATTTTTTATATCTCAATATTTTCTCTTCAGTTCTACATAATTACGAACGTCCCTGTGTATATTTTAGACATCCAATTTTAGTTCTATGCGCAACATGAATTGAACATGCTTATACATTTCCGTTTATTATGCAGTGCATTTATCTTTTTAAGTTTTGCTTCTCTTTTATAAAGTATGTAAAGGCATTTAATTACATTTTCTATATATTATATTTAATAGGGAATAAGAATATGGAACAAAGGTAGGAACAAGAAAGCCGCTTATCTTAAGAAAAAGCTTTTATTTTGGTAAATTTACGTGCCATTAAGGAGCGTGGGTATGACGTCACGAACTGTACTTTGTTAAAATGGCGGGATAATGCGATGTGATCTTTATGAACATAAATGAGATACCTTTGTTTTGCATCAATCACATATGCTGTTATAAATATTATGCGTTCGTCGTTATATCAACAGCTTTCGTCGTTCTAATCTGCGTTCGTCGTTATATCTTTCCATTATTGTAGGGTCAACATTTTATGCCAATTATCGAATGTTACCATATGCTACCGTTCATCTAATTTTTATGTTGAAGACAGATGAAACTTATAGTGCTTACCTATACGTCTCTGTTTCGTTTATTTGTACGTTAATTACAAATGGAAATTACCTTTACATTATCGTATATTTGTCTTGGAATTGGAAATGAAAGTTCTCAAGCTACAGTTCGTTTAAGACGAGATTAAAATATTTATTTTGTACAAGTAAGTACTTGTCCTTTTAGTGCAGTTTAACTAAATAACAAATCAGTTAGTGTTATTTTGATACGGTTAAAAAAAGGAACAGCTGAGTCCTGCTCCTGAAATAGAAACATTTGAGTTCATAACCTATCACAACTGTAATTTGTTGACATAGGTCAATACACGTTTCATTATTGAATACATGTTGAATAGATTGCATTTTGAATTTTAAGTAGACATAGATTGTAAGCTTATCTACAGTGTTTAATTTAGTAATTTTAAGATTGTAAGGCCGTACAAGAAGTATCGTTTTAGTTATTTTATTCTGATATTAATCAGAGATCTTTGCTTTATTAAATATACATATAAATACAGTTGTTTAGTGCTTATTCAGATTACCTATTATGTTTTGAGATACAACCTTTCCCAATTTTTGTTGTATTTTAATTATTAAACCAAGAAATTGAGTGGTGCCAAATAAAACAAATGCTAATACTGATTATATCTATGAAAATATCTCTGCTTTCCTCACACCTGATGAACGAGTTCTCAATTTCAGTAAGTTTTATAAGTTTGTACCTCACTGAGCTAAACCACTCACAAATTTGGGAAGTGGCTCGTGACAAAGAAACATTAATTAAATTTCTCCAACAAACTGCCGGCAAAGACCGTTTCATCAATTCGAAGAAAATGGTCTACTTCGCTTCTTGTAAACACTCTGGACTTTTTTGCTTGATAACCTCAACCCTGTCGATTTTATTTTAAGATACGCTTTCAATTTTGGAAAATTACCTATGTTTAAGATTTCTTTTATCAAAAGCATCACTTTTAGCATTAACAAATTTGGGAAGTGGCTCGTGACAAAGAAACATTAATTAAATTTCTCCGACAAACTGCCGTCAAACACCGTTGTCATTTCTGCTAAACTGAATCGCGCGCTCCCAAGCAGGCCTTTTACAGGGATCCTTGAAACCGCTAACCGTGAAAATTCTTGTGAACTGATTCTATTTTAGATTTTTAAGAATTGTAATATGATCCCGTACGTGCGCATTGACCTAACCTAAAACCGTGTGTTTATTTATTAAACTACCCTAATATTGTAAGTGTATTCGGTCTAACCTAATAACGCAAGAAACGAGAGGGAGACGATAGAGACGAGGAGAGGCTAGGGGGCGAGAGAAGAGAGAGAGAGAGAGAGATCAACTTCTATTAAAGAAAATATTCTCTAGTTTAAAAATACATCACTAGATGACGTCACAAGCAATCAAGTCTGTATTTTAAAAATAAGTGTAATCTAATTGGCGGGATTTTTTGTCACGCGCAAAAAACGTGTACATCATATAATTCGAATCCAATTAACTTTCATAAAGGTTTCACTTATGCAGGACTGGTATTTTTATTTCATATACATTAAATATACTTGGATAGTGAAAGGTTGTTATTGTGGGTCATAACTGTTGAAATCAGAAAATAATTACTTTATGCTAATAATGATTGGAGGGCTCTAAGCCCTTAGAGTATTATTATTATATTAGCATATTATACATATAGGTAAAATTTTGCGCCGCGAGGCTTTCGGCGAAGACGTTTCGGCGACCCCACTCCAACCCTTCCCGAACATAACCGAAATTGTAAGACAGGTGTAGGGCGTCGCAGCTTGTTTTCGGGTTTTCGCCCCTTGTCGTGATCAGAACTTGTTCGTGGGTCTTCGTGTTTTGTCGTGGTACCCTTGGCGGAAAATTTGAATTTGTATTATAATAAGGGACCTGCTGCTAACTTGTAAGAGAGGTGTAGGGCTGCGCAACTTGCTCTCGGGGTTTTGCCCCCTTGTCGAGGCCCCATTGACGGGAAAATGTGAATTTGTATTTAAGTGTTTCTCTGATTACTTATTGCGAAAAATTTGAACTTGTATTGTAATAAGGGGTATAATGCTAACTAGTAAGATAGATGTAGGGCTTAGCAACTTACTCTCAGGCCCTCGCTCCTCGACCAAAAATCTGCACTTGTCTATGAGGGAAATTTGAACTTTTATTATAATAAGGGGGTCTAATGCTAACTTATAAGACAGACGTAGGGCTTCGTAACTTGCTTTCGGTCTTAGTCCCTGGTCCCTTAGTGGGAAATTTGAATTTGTATTAAAGTGTTTACGTTCTGATTACTTATTGCGAGAAATTTGAACTTGTATTCTAATCAAGGCTATTTTACATAACATGACAGACATAAGGCTTGAAGCCTGCTTTGGGCTTAGAACCAGGTCCAATGTGGAAATTTGAATTTGTATTCTAATAATAGGGGCCCTAATGCTAACTTGTATGACAAGTGTAGGGCTTCGCAACTTACTCTCGGAGCTTCGACACCTTCTCTTGGGCCCTAGGTGTAAAAACCTGAATTTTTATTTAAGTCTCTGTAGGTTAAGGCGGTAGATTTGAATCTGTATTCTAATAATAAGGTGGGCCTCTTGACGGAAAATCTAAATTTGTATTTAAGTCTCGGCATTCTGTTTGGTTATGGCGGTGAATTTGAATTTGTATTCTAATAAGGGACCCTAATGCTTACTTGTAAGACAGGTGTAGGACTTCACAACTTGCTCTTTGGGTTTAGCCCCTTGCAACATTTTTGTTTTCAATGTTTCATTAAATCTTTCAATATCTACATTCTGATTGTTTATTTCGAGAAATCTGTTCTTGTATTTTAATAAGGGGCCTAATGCCGACTTATAAGGCAGGTATAGGGCTTCGCAACGAAAATTTGAAATTGTATTTAAGTCATTGCAGGTTATGGCGGCCCCTTATTATAATAAGTTCAAATTTCCTTCATAGATGGCTCCACAGACAAATTCAGATTTTTGGTTGAGGGCGATTCTAACTTAATTGTATTACATCTGTCCTTAATTAGCACTTTAATTTAATCAAGTTAAAGTAATTTAGTTAACTTTAAATCCAAATTCAAATTTTCAATTGACTTAACAAGAGGTAAAACCGAACGCAAGTTGGCTTAGACCCCGTCCATTGAGGTAATAATTTGTTATTATAATACAAATTCAAATTAACTTAGGTACAAGTAGGCACGAACCGACGCAAGTTCCGACACCTTTTGGGCAAGCCGAAACCTGATTTGTATTTAAGCTCTGTAGTTAATCGGGGTAGATTTGAGTTTGATAATAATGGACCTCTTGCGGAAACTAAATTTATTTAATTTCGCATTCTATTAGTTAAACGATTTGAGCCCTAATCTATTAGTAAGTAAGGTTTTGATTTCAACGCTTTTGGGGTTTAACAACCTTTCACTTTTCATTCATTTTATTAAAATTACATCCGGCATTTGAACCTTTATGAAATGATATCAATTATTTGATGTACAATTATTTGCGTTACAAACCTTCTTTTAAATTACACTTTTTTTGGAACAGCTTATTGTGATGTTTTAATGAGAATTTTTAAATAATATTTAAAGATCTCTGTATCTCGCCCCTAGCCCTCCGTCTCTATCATCTCCCTCTTGTTTCTTGCGTTATTAGGTTAGACCGAATGCACTTACAACATTAGGTTAGATTAAAAAATAAACACACGGTTTTAGGCTCGGCCAATGCGCACGTGCGGGATTATATTACAATTCTTAAAAATCTAAAATAGAATCAGTTCACAAGAATTTTCACTGTTAGCGGTTTCAAGGATCCCTGTGAAAGGCCTGCTTGTGTGCGCGCGATTCAGTTTAGCAGAAATGACGAAAGTAGTACGCGCGATACGAGGGGGAAGTAAAGAAAAGGTATTATGCATAGGCGAGAGAAAGAAGAGGCTAGGGGAGCTGCTAAGGAAACTAAACGAAATTATGAAACAAGATTTCAGTAATACATCAAGGAGCGTAATGAAGCACCGTGTAATTAGTGTAGATAAGGAATTATAAGAGGTGAAAATGAAGTGGTAATATATTGTTAATTTTGACATGTATTTAGCAAATATTATGTCTAGAACATAAATATTCAGTCAAAAGTGCCATGTAAAGACGCTTTCAATATGTTTTACATATGTATATGTAATACGAGATGAGGGTGCGTCGCGCGACGCGCCCTCATCTCGTGCCGCTCAGTGCGACGACCCCCTCCACGAACCATCTCTGCTGCCGCTCAAGCCGGCGACATATTCTAAAAACCGTGTATTTATTAATCTAATCGTGCTTGATTTTGTAAATAAGTTTTTCACTACATTTTTAGTTATAAATGATGAGATAATCAAATTAGGGTATAATGCTTGTTTTTCAACAATTCTACTCTGATAATTAGAAAATTTTCAAATTTCCTACCATAACCATTGCAGAGTCTTACGCCTCAATCAGAGCTCCGAAGTTAGGTGGGGTAAGAACCAATCAGAACATTGTATGAGCATTTGCCTATCTTCAGCTGAACTGCCAAAAAGGCTCTTAATACAACCAAAAGGGCCCTAATTAGGTGAAAATTCCATGAAGGGCTGAAAAAAGCCATAAAAAGGAGGAACTGACAAAAGGTTCTTAACACAGCCAAAAGGGCTCTAATAAGGATGAAAATTCCATCAAGGTTGGAAAATGGTCTCCGAATAGAAGCCATAAAAAGGGGCAAAAATAGGATCCCCATGGGTATATAAAAATAGCGGCCAGGGTGCCCCAGGTCACAACTAATCCAAGATGGCGGCAAGTGCCCCTGCTACTGTAATACAATGCTTCAAGTAGTTTTAGATTTATTTAAAATATACATTTTAGAAATTTTACATTTGTCATACTCCTCAAATAATTGTATAAGATCTTTAAATGAATCACATCCTTTGGTTTTGGAAATTCATATAGGTAAATTGTTCAAGATGGAATAAATATTTAGACTGAACAGTACATAGGTCTTTACCATTTTTAGGTCAGTAATAGTTTTGGTATTAATTGTTCCTGAAGCAAAATAATACATTAGGTTTCAGGAACCTTAATTTTTAGATTTTCTAATTTTATATCAGTTCCATTCCTAATATTTGTAATAACATTGAGGTAATGGTCAAAACAAAATCCACATTCAATAGCATGGACCTCTATCATTAAAATCCAATTGATTTCTAAGTCTTTGAAATAAGTAATCACAGGTTGCCCTTGGACGCATTTGTGACCACCAACATTCAATTCGTTATGATGGCTAATTTACTAAACAACTAGTGTGCATTCTAGTTGTTAACTCGGAAAAATGCGAGTTGTGACGCAAACACGGAATTTATTAGTTGGCGCATTAACAGTATTACCTTTGAATAATTAAATGTTAGAGCTAAATAAGCATACTAATTGTTTCTGATTAGTGTTAACAATATTTGCATTTCCATAGTATTAATGAAAATACAACATTTTAAATTTAAATTACTATCTAAGTCGTTTTAATAAATGGGTATTCACTTTCAATCTTATTAAATGTACATTTCTAATTACATGTTCTGATTTTTTCCCAGAACAACATTGTAGTGATTTATTACATTATTTATAATTATTTATAATTATCTAACTATATCATTTAACGAAATTTATTTACGAATGCTTTTTATTTTCGACTAATAACCGATAACTAATTCCTTTGCGTAGATTTGATACTTAAACACCGTTTAAGGAACCTCAATGCGATTATTAATACAATTCTAAATTATCTAAATTTAGAACTGATTTATCCTTGTTCTTTCAGGATCCTGTATCTTTCGTATTTTGGACTTATTTATTCTCTAAACAATAAATGACCGATACAGGAAAAAAGGACTATTATAAATAGAAACATTTACGAATATTAGGATAATTAATATACAAAATGATGTGTTTAAAAAGGTACTTTGTCGTAATAATCAAGGACAATGGTCCTGTATTATTAATATATATATATATATATATATATATATATATATATATATAATATTTGAACTGTATTTAATGCAAATATATGCTAGAACATAAATATTGTCAAAAGTGCCATTAAATGACGCTTTCAATTGTTTTATATATTGATAATTATACAATATCTTTGAATTAATTGTAATGCACATACGAACATTTAGTCGCATATTGGACATCTTCAAACGGTAAAATCAAATTTGATTTTGTAAGATAATTTTACTACATACTTATTGATGAGATAATCAAATTATTAGCTTGTTTTCAACAATTTATATTGATAAATAAAAGCGTTTTAGTAGTATTTTATAATTATCCGTAACAAGAGAATGTGGTGATCAACTTCTATGCAGAAATATTCATTAGCCAACTTTAGTATGAATTAAAAGAATTGAGACAAAAGTTTTAACATTCTGATTAATTTACATTGAGTTTTAGACAATTTAATATTTCATATACCTTATTTTCGTATCGTCGAAGATATTAGAACAATAGTAATTTTATAAGCATTTGCCTATCTTCAGCGTAATGGAAGCTCTTATACACAAAAAAATCTTCAAATTGTAATACCTGATCATGCGCTATGGGTTCGCATTCATTTGACCTTTCAATGATGTACAATGAAACTACAACATTTACACGTAAGTATAATTATGCCTGAATTTATTAAATACTATAATAACCATTTACTTTTAGATCAATTAATGTTCCCTTTGGACATGACTATAAGTTGTCGCACATCATGTTTATTACAAAATATGGACATAATTAACACACAAGTAAAAATATCAATGTCAACAATTACGTAAATAAAATTGGTACACTCACTCAAAATGGCCTCTTTATCTTCTTTACAATGCTGGAGTTGACCGTTTAAAACAGCTCCTTTGATATCCAAATCTGCTTCTGTGATAACACTTATTCCCTTAGGTAAGTTTCACTAATAATTCTTCTTATATGTTGATTCTTTATTTTCATCACAATTTATTAATTTTTTTGTTTCAAAATGAATTTTGAAATGCACCACTGGTTTGGAGGTTAATTAAATTAAACACGCTTCCAATAATAAAAATATAATAACAGAAAAACGAAAAACAATATCAAAAGAAAACAAACTTAAAAACAATACCGAATCTCCGGAAAATTAGTTCACTCGTAGCTGTCGATAACAACCGAATTTATTTAGAGGTAAACTAACCTTACTTTGATTTAACGACAAATGAATTTCACTTGTTTTAAACTGCCGACACTAAAACCACACTTAAATTTTATTGAAGTGACATTGTATTATTTAAAATATTCACGAGCACAAATGTTAGCAACATCTTGTTTAAGCAAGGTGTTGGAACAGACTCCCCATAATTCTACAGTACTTCTATTTATAAGCTCTGGTTAGAAAACCCAAATTCATCTTTTGTTATCAACAACTATTTCATATATTTTCTTAATTCTGATTGGCTAACGCTTTCCTCTATTTTAATTTTAACTTCGAAATCTTATAACTATTGAACCCCGTAATCTATCTTAAAACTAAAAACATTTTTGAAATCTAGACAAAATTTCGAATAAAATAAGTCCTTACACGATCTATTTGCTCTACTTATTAAACATGTTAATTTTTACATTGATTTCTTGATTATTACTAATTTTATGCACTTTTCAGGCCTGGAATTGATTTCCACATGCATATGGGATGCTACTACATGTAAATACACGTCCTTTATATGCCTAAAGCCAATTTGAAAGGAAAACTATCTGAAATTTCCATATGCCCTTAAAAACTAATTTTGGTAAAATTGTCACTAATATAGTGATTTGTGACTCGAGATTGAGGCTAGTTTATTATTTTTACCTCATATAATTTATTTAGGCCAATTGGTCCCATTCTATAACAATTTTATATAAATTTTATGCGAGGAAATGACTTAACCTTAAATCAATACAGTAATTTTAAATGTTAAATTTTACATTCTTAGGCACTTTAAATGTTTGTGAAAGTGTATATATCCTTATTGTATATGTCTTATATTAATTTTTTTTTCACTCTTTTGGAAGTTTATAAGTTCTAATACGACTTGTGTAGAATTGTTAAATGTCACTAATTTAAGTCTGTAAATGTTAATTATTCACAATAACTCCAGAACTGCTGGATTATTTATGTCTTATTGTTAATAACAAATGTATTTATTCTGTTTTTTTTTCTCAGTTTTGGCACTTATTTTACGTTTTCGCACTAACACGAACGTTTTCACATATCTTGTCTGCGTACACTGTAGTTGTGACATTGATATCTGTCTAATGCTAGTTTTAACATCATGTTTGTTATCTACAGCCTGTAATTCATGTCTTTTGGGAAAATTATACTTAAATAAACCTACTAACTAATAAGGAAATTGTTTTATTGCATTACGACACCTATCGTACCCTATACTCATGTGTAATATGTTATCGTTTATCATTATATTTACATTTTATTATAAATTATATAATTTAGGTCCATCTCAATGTTAATTAACCGTCCCTACCTAATCTTTTATATCGTAATGTACCTTTTGTACATTATATGAAATTTCTTACTATGTGATTTACTTAGCTTTGTACCATGTAATTTCTAATCATCTCAAATATATATATATATATATATATATATATATATATATATATATATATATATATATATATATATATATATATATATATATACATTACAAATGATGTTGATTTCAATTATAAATTTACTGGATTAATCTGTTTTAAGACCATTTCACTGTAACACAGGAAAGAAAAATTCATAAAGTTTCGTTTACATTGGTTTAAGTATGTATGTGCTGTTTGTTAAAGTCAATTGTTGTCAATTGTGTAATGGCTGAGTTTGAAGGCAGGAAAGCATTTTGTGTGTTGGATTACCGCATCAATAAATCAGTTATTAGTGTGCAATGACACTTTAGAACCAAATTTAATGAAGATCCTCCTAGCAATCACTATTCGAAAGTGGTAAAGCAGGTAAGGTAAAGTTTTACGCGTACTCGACAGAAATCTACTGTTAAATGCAGCAGAGAGCTTGGTGTACAACAGCCAACAGTGTAAATATCAAGCCTTACAAAATTCAGCTTGTTCAAGCATTAAAACCAAACAACAAAAGTGTAACTTTCATTTCGTGAGAACATGCAGGCCTTGATGGAAAATGGAAACTTTGTAAAATGGTTAGTCTTTAGTGGTGAAGCCACATTCCACTTGTGTGGTAAAGTGAACAGATATAATGTCAGAATATGGGGCTCGGAGAACCCACACACCTACATCGAGCACATGCGCGGTTCTTTGAAAGTTAATGTGTTTTGTGCTATCACGTATAACAAAGTGTACGGACCTTTTTTCTTTGTTGGACAAACAATAAATGGAATCATTTTCTTGTACATGATGACGGAATGGCTTCTACCGCAATTAGAACAAGAATACCCAAATTTCATTCTGCAATTAGACAGCGCACGTCCACATTACTACTCCGATGTTAGGGCTGAACTTCGAAATCGGTGGCCTGACAGATGGATCGGTCGTGCTGGTCCAAATAATGATGCACTCTTGAACTGGCCTCCAAGATCTTCGGGCATCACCCTCTGTGATTTGTTCTTGTGGGGATACATCAAAGATAGATCCCGTTACCAGGAAGCATACCTGAGACAACAACGGATTACCAGAGCCAATTAAACAATGAAACAAGACACTCTTAACAAAGTATGGCAAGAGTTTGAATACAGCCTTGACATCTGTTGTATCATAAGGGGTTCCCATATCGAACATTTTTTAATTCTTGACACCTGGGATGAAACTTTCTGAGTTTTTCTTGAAATGTAACCATTTCATTTTTTTATATGATAAATAAAACCAGATTTATGTACACTTGAAATCATGAACATCATTTGTAATAATAATAACCCTGTACAATATATATGATCGAAGGGTCGCTGAAATCTCTCTCTCTCTCTTTTTAAGATTTTAGGTTTGTGTTGAACACTACCAACATTAGTTTATTTTTATATTAGTAGTTCAACGTTTGTTGGTTATAGTGCTTTTGTCCCCAAAGTTGCAGTTTTAAAATCACAAAATAGTTCATAATAGAAAACTCTTCAAAATGTCTTATAATGCAGATAAAACACTTATAAAACTCGAACCTAAAGAGGAACAAACAATAGATGTACTTCTATATCAACAAAATGTGATTGTAAACAGTGATCTAATAAAACAGGAAGTGAATTACCATTTGAATAATGTCCCATTAGACAATCAATTTAGAGATATTGTAGGTCTTAAGGAAGAAGACAACTCATACTTATTAAATTGTACTAGTACGATTGATGCAGATCATAAAAAAGAAAGTGTGCAAAATATAGATATACACCACAATAATGAATACAATTATTCAACAAAAGTGAAACGCAACTTAAACTGTATTACACAACAATCTTCTGGTTCTATATTCAAGTGTCATCAGTGCAATTTCATAACAAAATGGAAACAAAGTTTGATACAACACAGTATAATTCACACATCAAGTTCTCAATACCAATGTAATCATTGCAATTATTCAACAACGGTGAAAAATTTTTTACCGCTTCATCAAAAAAAACATGCTTCAAATTCTGAATACAAATGTGAGCATTGTAATTATTCAACAACAATAAAGACGTATTTAAAAAATCATCTTAAAAGACATGATTTAAGTTGTGTATATAAATGTGACCAGTGCAATTATTTAACAAGGGTAAAATGTTATTTAAAGACTCATCGTAAAAAACATGACTTAAGTACTGTATACAAATGCAACCATTGTAATTATACAACAACGGTGAAGACCTATTTAAAAAATCATCTTAAAAAACATTTAAGTTATGTACACAAATGTGGCCGTTGTAATTATACAACAAGCGTGAAATCTAATTTAATTGCTCATAGTAAAAAACACGATTTAAGTACTGTATACAAATGTAACCATTGCAACTATTCAACAACGGTGAAATGTAATTTAAAGACTCATCTTAAAAAACATGCAAAGAAGAGTTATTTACAGGTGCATCTCAGAAAACACACTTCCGATTCTAAATACTTATGTCACCATTGTAATTATTCAACAACAGTGAAGAATTATTTACAGAATCATCTTAAAAAACATAGTTCAAATTCTGAATACAAATGTGCTCATTGTAATTATTCAACCACAGTGAAAAAGTATTTAAAATGTCATCTTATACAACACAATGCAACTTCTGAATACAAATGTACCCATTGTAATTATTCAACAACTGTAAGGATGTATTTAAAGCGTCATCTTACAAAACATGATGTAAGTTCTATATACAAATGTGACCTTTGTAATTATTCAACAACAGTGAAGAGTAATTTACACAGTCATGCCAGAATACACGTTTCCAATTTTGAGTACAAATGTGAACATTGTAATTATTCATCAACAGTGAAGAATTATTTACAGAAACATCTTAGACAACATGATCTAAGTTCTGTACACAAATGTACACATTGTAATTATTCAACAACAATGAAGAAGTATTTAATGAATCATCTCAAAAAGCACAATTTAAGCTCTGTTTACAAATGTGACCATTGCAATTATTCAACCACAAGGAAGTGGTATTTAAAGTATCATCTTACGAAAAAACACTTTTTATAGAAATATGACTTGAATAAAAACGTAGGAAATTGTACGTTCAATATGAAGAATAAAAGGTTTAAGAGAATATCTGTTTAAAAAATTAATTAAAAAGAACTACAAAATTAAAAAGTGCTAATTCTTTCATTCACATTTTTTTCTGACACGGTTTACCCATTATGACGTGTTTTGCACTATGATGTGTGTATGTATGTTATGTATGCTGAAACTACAGTTTGTTGTAGTATTTTATTTTTTTATGTATGGTAGGTTATAGGTAGAATCCCGAAGATAAACTTAACCTATGTGATATGGTTTGGGCTGTATATTTGGAACGTTGGCTAAGTATCAACTAGGCAATAAATGAATATTATTTTTATTTTGTTTTTTTTTTCAGTATATAATGGATATACAAGGTGTTAAAGCGAGACGTAATCATTACAAGTAGCTGAAGAACCATGGACTATAAAAATTTTAAACTCTGTGGGACTGCCGGTTATACCGAATGTAGCACCAACTTCATTATTTTAAATGGAACCTCCTCCCCCTCCTTTTGCCTTTTTCGGATTCCTCGTTTAATTTTAAATCCACTTTATGTACAGTGTCTTACGTTTAAAATTTACCGTTTCCAAGTTATTTCAAAAAGTTAGAAAATTTTGACAGCTACACTCCCACAGCAATCGGTGCTGCGTCCTCGCCGCTACAAATTTCGAAATCGGACTTTTAGGGTTATAAGAGGCCGTAATAAGCTACGTTATTTGAATTCAAAAAAGGCTTTCACAGTCCCCAAATTATGCATCTAAAGTCCATAACTTGCTTATTTCTAATGAAATTTTCTCAACGGCATCGTGTTCAGAATTGATATAAATCAAAATCATCCTTATTGATCCATGATCTTTCATCCAATCTCCACCACTTTACGAATAACTTATTATTCTTGGAGCGAAGCACTTTTTCTACTATGTACACATCGGGATACTTTGTTTTCTGTAATTCATGTTCATAAAACCCTCGCCATATAGGTTTTCCCTTCATGTCTTCCAGCACGTACGTAGTGGGGTTAGTAATGCGAACTTTCGCAATCTTAAATAGTTCACTAGACCAATTGAGTGTGTATCCTTTGGCGAAAATACTTTTAAATTTACTGATTCGTACTATGTCATCCACAGAATATCGATTCCTATCGAATATTTTTTATGTGAGTGTAAGCCTCTAGCTTTGTGTGATTACCGACATCTTTGGGCTTCATTCCGATAGTTCTATGCTTACGATTGTTATAATCCATGATTATGTTATCAATTGTATCAATCTATTTGTATTTACCTTGTAGGCTGAATGACTTATATAGAGCATCCTTAATGGTTCTGATAACACGTTCCTCAACTGCAGCCTTCTTTGTGCTATAGGTGTAGTAATGATTGACTCCATAACGCCGAATTAGTTTAGTAAAATGCTCATTGCACAATTCTTTTCCTGCATCTGTCTGCAAATTGGTAGGTTTCCGTCCTTTTTTGAAGATTGTTTGCACGGCATTGATAACTTCTTAGCCTGTTTTCGTTTTTAATCCTTCAGTCCATAAGTATTTCGAAAAACAATCGATAACAACTAATATATACTTATAGTCCTTATTTTGTTTGGCATATGTGTTAAATTCAGCCAAATCTGCTTGCCAAAGGTCATCACAACCTCCAATTATTATGCGCCTTTGTTTAAAATTTTTCCGTACAGGTTTATGCAATTCGTTGACTAATTGTAATTTGGACATGGTACTAATTTATCCACAATTTAAAGTTGATATAGTTTTTGCTCCAACACTAGATAAGCGTTAGAGTTTACTTTAAAAGCTTTCTCAACTTCTTGTAGACAAAAATCAAGATTTCCTTTACTTATAGCATCACCATCTTCTTCCGGGTCCATGTCAAATGGTTTCCATCCAAATTGAATCTTGTTGATAAATAGTTTTGCTTAGTAATGGCATCTTGACGATCTATGAGGCTGGCAACATTGCCGAGTTTCCTATTCTCGATATCAAATTGATTATCATCAATCAGTTTAAACTGAGGGGTTAATTTCTTGAATTGATACTGGACATGTGAACGTCCAAATTTGTCAAGGGTCATTTTAGTTATGATATGTCGACATAAATGCATTCTCATTTATACTGTTTAAAAAACGACTGTTTGGTTTTTCAATGTACTCTTCCTCATACAGTTCTTCTACAATTGATATTATGTCATTTACGACACTTATATTCCCTGCCAATCTTTCTGCTCACAATACCTCTAGATCACGAATTAGTTCACGTGCATCATTCCAATATTTATATTCAATCGGCCTGTTTGTTAATTCCTTAAAAAACATAGCTCCACCTCCCTTGGTTGTGGGTGATGATGATGCTAGCAAGGGTTTGATTATTTGTGTATACTTTTTGCTGCGGCTCCCTCGAATTTGCCCACTTACGTCATAATCTCGCCTTGCAACATTAGTAGCTTCTAAAATACTTCTATAATCTTTTCTATCTTTTGAATTTACTAGATTTAAACTGGGTTCATTCATAATAAGCAGATCATATAAATCTGGAGTCCCTTTATACGTGACACCTTTAATAATCATATCGTTTCCTTTAATTGTAACGGGAGTATTACCAATTGTCCATTTGTCAGTTTTGGTATCCTAGTGGACTCCATAAGTATGATCAATAGCACCTTCAGGATCCCTCATAATACTTTCAACGTGCATACGAGGTAATTCATGATACTGCTCGAGAAATTCTTCTGAGATGGGTTCTCCATTTTGCTCATAGAATTCTACTTGTAATGGTTCTTCATTCTTTGGTGACCATCCCAAATGGCTTAGTGCTTTGCTTTTGCTTGCCGTATAAGAAATATATCCCTTAAGCGTAGATGTTATAACTGGATTTCTGCAAACATCCACTATTTGACCACCTAACTCATAACGAATTTCTTTGAAAAGAAAGTTTGGGAAATTGTTGGTTAAGCTGCATGCTTTTCTTTCATCTTTTTTTTGCGCTCAAGTTTACCTTTTATGCACAGAAAACTATCATAAGTAGCCGTAAGCCGTAATTAGATCTTGACTTTGAATTAAGATGCGTATTTCTTCGGAAGGTCCATATTTAGGAAATCCATACAGAAGATAAGTGTAAATATCTGATTCAATTATAGTATCATCAAAATGTACGTTTTGAAAGACGTTTAACGATTCTACCATTGTGGGTGAGAACTTTTAAACCAATTGAAAAAGTGAAAAAGTATTTCTCTGCAGATGTTAACCGCAATGAAGGTTAATGACTTACTGTAGGGATGATGTCTTTTATATGAATTTTTGAAAGATGGAATTGGTCCTGGAATAATTCTCAGACCCATGTTCTTTTAGTTCTAAGCGTACTGTGAATGGTTCACTTTCACCAAAGTCTATTAATTCACCCTTTGATTAGTCAAATTAATTGTTATATTACTAATTATGTCAGTGTTTACTTCTAAATATTGAGTATTGCTTGGAGTTGTAACTAGACGATATTTCTTCGACAAATCTAGCTCTATCGGTGCATAGAAGTTGTAGCTAGCTGTGTTACCAACACCTTCTAAACTGTTGTTGATATAACTGAGAAAATTTGATGTTGTGCTGATTATTTATATAAAAATTGTAGGCATAGATGTCCGCAAATAATTGTATTAAACTCTTGACCTTGGTTGTAATTATAATATATTTTACGCCCCCGAAAGTAGTTAACCACTTCGATTGGTGGTCGAAGATTACCGAAACTATTGTAATACCATACCTTTTTACCTCGCTTTTTGTAGCAAACCCAATGCGTACCTGGTACGCTTTGGCTATCTAAGTTGATAAATCTTGAGTCATTTTTCCGTGGCAATTTAGGAATGCCATCTCTTATAAAAATATCCCTAAAGTAGGGTACATTTTTGGTGTATTTCTTTAAATCAATATCCGTTAACGGTCTTTCTGATAATCTATTCAGTTTTTCGGAAACGGTTTTAAGTATAATGCACCACCACCAGATTTATTTGGTTTTAGATACAGTGCACCGCCTTTCTTATTCACGGAGCCTATAGCGATCGATTCTATCATGCGATTATGGCCGCGATGTCTCTTCTTGCAATTTTTTAGCATTTTTAGCACCATTGACTGCTTCAGCAATTCCTCATGCACCACCAGCTAAAGCACCGACTGCTGATAATCCTGCGAATAACGGAATAAGAAATGCTAAAAAGCCTCCTTGTTTAGGTAGGGGAATTACTCTAGGAACTTCAATGTTTTTCTTTCCTCCTAAACTTCTTACCACACGTTTTGCCGTTGAAAGCGCCGACTTTATTGTGTCTGTGAAATTTCCGTTAGGTTTAATTTTTTAGCTGTCGTTTTTCGTAAATGCAATAAATTTCACGTCATTGCATTTTTTCTTTTTCTTCAGATTAGATGGACGTTTACACCCCATTCCTAATTTTCTATTTTCTTTCATGGCGGTACTAACTGTTAAAGCTGCAGTTCGTTCACCTAATGTTGCGTCTGATGATTTAAAGCGTTCCCAAGCTTTTTTTTGTAAAATTTCATCCGCTTTATGTCTACTATCTAAATCTCTGTAACTGATATCGTGAAGTTTGCACTGAGCATCTAATTGATTAATACCGGGTTCAGCGCGTGCGAGTCGTATTTCTAACTTTGTACCAGGACCGCTATACTGGTAACCACGTAAATGCAATTCAAACGGAAGTTTATTGGATAGAGCATTCACTAAACCACCACCACCTGCACTCTTTCGCTTCTTAACTAACATTGTTTACCTGGATGGATAAAACACAGTATTTATACCTAAATTGAGAAAAACAAATCATACTTATCTCTTTATTCAGTAAATTCAATTGTATTTTCAATTTCTTGGGATCGGAAAGATTGTAATTCTACAGATGAATGTCATCTTAGAAGCTCATACCATTCCTTCATATCCAACACTACATTATTGCTTTGATTACAGTTAGTACACCCCATACGCACTATTGGTGCACGCTTGAAGTGCGTACTGTATCCAATTTCCATATGTTTTGCATCATTCGATAGTTTATAATAAATACAATCGATTAAGCATTCATTAGCTGCTTGTTAATACACTTTGGATAAATCATATGGCTGCATGTCAGTGTTAGAAGAATAACCTTCATCATGTTTCTCTTCATTTTTATTGCTATTACCACCATCACTATTTTGACAGCACCAACAACGCAAGGTAAAATTGTTATTCATATTGTTACTGCAACTACGTGGGGTATCCATATATAACGGTGAATATCTGAGTCTGAATCGTTCCAGAAATGATGTTATTGCTGCCTGCATTATAACGACTGTGCTTGCTTTCAATTGCACTAGGACTAAACGCTGTTTAAGAAATGATTTTAGTTAAATCATGTGGGTGGGGTTGTGGCACTACTATTAAAAACTAAATGTTATGTTTGTTGTTTTCCCGACTGCATCCAAACTACTCATGGAGACCTTCCTCGTGTTTAGCTGCGTTTTAAATTCTTCCATTCGAGTTTCTTCTTTCAAATACTCATAAAAGTGTTGAGTTAATATACATTTAAAATCATCCGTTTCCATCACTATATGTTCACCATACATAGTATAGTATTAATTACTTTCACATTAATCACTTTATACTTTTTTGATATCTCGAGGTCACATGCACTTTTAAAAAGTTTTCTAATTCCATGTTTAACAAGTACAAGTTGCTAACTGACTGATCTCAACACACCTCGTTGTGGTTTATATCACAAAAATGTGTCCTTCACTTGAGTACGTATCACAACATGTTTAAACTTGTTAAATACCCACCTACTTTTAGTTTAGAAAATTATTTCAACTTTACTCAATTTAGTCAATATAAGCACCATTTGACCTTGGTCTACTTTTTAGCATAGACAACAACCCGTATTTTTCTTGTTTCCATGAATTGATTCTATTTTTATACTTCTAAGAAATGTCATACGATACCCCTACAGGTCAATAATCTTTGACCTTGACCACACTATTTTTAGACTTCTAAAAATTGTAATATGATGATTATGATGACATTGCAATTTCTATTTTTAGCTTTTAAATTTCCCGCCAAATGTTTGACCTTGAAGATGTTCAAAAACTTACATTTCTCACCACCAAAGGGCAAATGGCCTTTAATTGGTCCAGAACCGGCCCCTAATCACTACTGTTTAGATTTTCGCGCGAAATCTGCTTTCCTTGTAGTACAGGGTGGTTTTTTTTCGTTAATATTATAGGGTATAGGCTAAACGGTAAGAGATACAAAACAACTAAGATACGTGTCCCGTTCTCTTTTTTAGTGTTTAGTTTAATGGCGCAATCGGATCTACGCTAACTAAATTGGTTTCGAAGATACAGAGTGATTCTCAAAATCTGCCGGTATTTATTACCTCTTATGACTCGGTTATTTATGGAGATAAAAAAAAAGATTTGGATACGAAAGTTTTATGACTTTTTACGTTGAATCCAGTGGCGTTCTTAAAAAAAATATAGATGTTTGATTTTTTGAGATATTATCAAAAGTACCATTTTCTTAAATGGGACACGCTGTATCTGATAATCTCAAAAAATTGCATTTTTTCTTGAGATTGCAACAATATATAACACTTAATATTTTGCATTATCCTAAATAGCTAAAATACTAAAAAAACATTTTTTTTTAGTTGGCCATGGATTTAATCAATTCTTTATTTTATAATAGGCATAATAAAATTGCAGATAATAACAATAATAAAACATTAATAAACTAAAACAACAACTACAAAAAACAAGAAAAGATTTATAACAACTCAACAGTAATTATTTCAAATACTTATATATAACAATTAGCATAGGTGGTTAATCGCAAAAGGTGCTCAAATTGTCTTCCATTCTGCTCGATGCATTTTTGGGCTCTGCTTGTAACTGAACGAGTGGCGTTATAGATTTGAATATTTGGCACTCTTCCAATGCAAATAATAAAATTTGCTCTGAGTTCTTCTACAGTATCACTTCGGGTTTTATAGACTTCATTTTTGATAGATCCCCAAAAATAAAAGTCGAGTGGCGTCAGGTCGGGGGAACGCGGGGGCCATCTGTTTGGTCCATATGTACCAAGCCAATTTTCGCCAAAATTGACATTTAGTAAGTCCCTTACCATGTGGCTATTATGTGCTGGAGCACCGTCTTGTTGTAAACAAACATTATTTCTTGCAGCTAATGGCATGTTATCCAACTCCATTATTACACATCGTTCCAAAATTTGGATGTATCCTTGAGCATTCAAATTTTCATTTCAGTTTTGATATAGCGCCACCCATACATGGAACCCAAACCGTCCTTGTTGTATCCTGGCGACCGTCTGATGAGGATTTATGTTTGACCAATATCGATTAAAAAATTCCTTCGCTAGATGTAAAAGCCTCGTCGGTCCATATTATATTTTGAAAAAAATTGGGATTTCGATTAATCTGCTGCGAATACCAATGACAAAATGTTAAACACCGCTCTTCATCTCCAGGATGTAAGTTATGCACCTTTCTTATTTTATATGGTTTATACTTATGCTTTCTTAACGTTTTTAAAACTTTAGATTTACTTGTGCCAATATCTTTCTCAATATTACGGCTAGATATCGTCGGATCAGCAGCAACACAAGCTAATGTATTTATTTCATCTCTTTCTCTATTTGCCTTATTGTAAATCTTACTTCTTGGTTTTCCAAATGTTCATACTCACTTAAATTGTGATATAATCTTTCAAATATTTGTCGTTCTGGCTGTCGTCGTTCCGGATAACGCTCAAAATATAAGTCTAGAGCTGCGTCTTTATTTTTATTACTCTCAATGTAGCACTCAAGCATATTTAATTTTTCATAATTTTGAAAATTATTCATTTTAATCACCTTGTTTAAAAAATATAATCGGAAACGAAATAAGAATACCAATACATAATTGTTACTGAATTTTATGACATATAAACAAACAAAAACAATTGTTTAAAACATTCAATTAATGGCCAACTAAAAAAAAATGTTTTTTTGGTATTTTAGCTATTTAGGACAATGCAAAATATTAAGTGTTATATATTGTTGCAATCTCAAGAAAAAATGCAATTTTTTGAGATTATCAGATACAGGGTGTCCCATTTAAGAAAATACTACTTTTGATAATATCTCAAAAAATCAAACATCTATATTTTTTTTAAGAACGCCACTGGATTCAACGTAAAAAGTCATAAAACTTTCGTATCCAAAGCTTTTTTTTATCTCCATAAATAACCGAGTCATAAGAGATAATAAAAACCGGCAGATTTTGAGAATCACTCTGTATCTTCAAAAGCAATTTAGTTAGCGTATATCCGATTGCGCCATTAAACTAAACACTAAAAAAGAGAACGGGACACGTATCTTAGTTTTTTTGTATCTCTTGCCGTTTAGCCTATACCCTATAATATTAACGAAAAAAAAACCACCCTGTACAATTCTTCGCTAAGTGGTCTACCTTGTGACACGTGAAACACTTAAAAACATTTCGCGGTTCCGTTTTCTTTTCAAATTTAGCGGTAAACTTTTCATCCTTCACGATGAGAGCCGAGGAATCGCTTCTTTTTTCCGGAAGGCGCATTTCAATTAGCCGCAGTCGTTCCGTTAATTTATTGATAGTTTTTTCGGACAAAGGTATCGATTCCCAAACACTTTTGAATTCAAAGTAATCGGATGGTAGTGTAGACATTATTCTACTCATTAAAAGCAAATCCGGCAACTCGGTCTTCACAAGTTTCTTTAATTCGTCGTTCAGTTCCCTAAAATTCTTCTAAAGACGCGCGACATGCGTTGCAATATCTTCTGTGGAATCCTTTTCACAACTGAAGAACTTTTTCATCAGCCTATCAACACGCTGGCCTGAACTTTGTTAGTATACTGACAGAATCTTGCAAAATTACCAGTTGCAGTCAAATCCACATTTGCATCGTTGATGCTGCTTACTCAAATTAATTGAGCTGAGGAGTCACCTTTGTTATACAATTTTACTTCAGCCTCGTATGACTCTTTAGCTGCTTCCGACAACTGTTCTTCACCAAGTGGATCCGGAATAGTTCTATCGCCCACCACGAGTTCCAAGCCTTCCTGATGTCGAAGTAACAACTCGACTCGTTTCGCCATCGACTGCAATTGCTTGTGCCTTCCAGTTTTTCGGTTTGTGCGTTGAACTCCATTTCGATTCTTCAGATCACTGAACACAAAAAAAAAACGCGATAGTCTGTTCTGTACTCTCGTTTTTTAAACACGTTATTGTAGCTAGATAGATACAAACGACCTGGCACCATAACCTATTGTGGATTTAAACAATAACTCTAAGGATAGCCTTGTTTAATATAAGAACTTAACAGCTTAAAAATAACGCAGAGAGGGTGGGAAGATTAGACACTCAATGTTAAATTTGGTAGACTTAATAGCGCCCTCATATAACATGGGAGGAAGTATTTTCTTCACACGCGAAATTCAAATTTGAAATTATTTTTATTTTGAAATTTTATTTCAATAACTGTATTCAAAATCATAATTTACATGTGTGAAACACATTAAAACGTGCACATATGTAACAAGCAAGTAGTAAAATGTAGTTTTTTTATGTAAAAGTGCAATTTTCCTTTTTTCTGTACTGTCAAATTAACTTTTTTCAAAAATATCAAATGAACTCCAGGATGCAACTTTGCTTAGCTAGTCAACTTACTTAATTAAGGTAGTTATTTTTTAACAACATATTTTTTAGCTTATTGAAACACAATGTAGTTATACGAACGTTACTCAAACTTCAGGAATGATTTCACAATGTAAACCGCACAAAAAGCAACCGAAAGTTGTAAATAATGTTAAACACATTTCCAGAAAAGACAAAGGTTTCAAGCGCTATAATAGCAAACATTATATACGCCCAAACATCCAATCAAAAAATTACTAAATTACGTATCTTACAACTAAGTATACATCGTGCAGTTACAGTAATCTATTATTTTTTAATTATTACTGCCCTCTATTTAATTGGGGAGGAAGTAAACTTATCTAAAGATTTCCTATTGGAGCACCCACTCTCCTCACCCTCTCTGAAATAATTTAAAATAAAAAAGTAGTGACAGTGACAGTATCAACTACACTTGTATCTACAGTTATAATCATAATCTAGTGACAAAACATTTAAGAATAACTAGAATAAACAGGGAAATTGTACTTTTAGATATTCTAAAATTATACATTAGAGAACTGTCTTCAGTTGCTAAAAATCTCATAGTAACAATTAGTTTGAGTCTGGCTGGTACTGCTTGTCGCAGACGTGTGTCTTTTTTTCGATTCTGTGTCTTATTTTTGAAAACAATTTTTCAAAAGTTGGTTAGTCCATACGTAAAAAGTTCTTAAAACTTTTTATATCATTATCTACCAGTTCTTCAACTAAATTAATATTCCCTTTGTGAAAATCAATCCATGACCACACTCAACATTTTCTTTTTTTTCGCTTTTTTGTTTTGTTTGCTGTGGCAAGTTTAATTTTATTTTCTCGTTGGACACTTCAAAGAAAGTATTAAACTAACCTCCAATAGTTAGTAAACGAAGAGGGAAATATAAAATATTTAAGGTTACGGTGCCAGAAAAGAGATCCTTTTTCTTGGAAATGGTGGCAACATTGTCTTACCCCTTGGAAATTCCCCAAATGCAAAGTCGTAAGCAATGCAAAATAATTTTTAAAATTACACAGCATAAAACTTGCCTAACGTAAAGCGGCTTTTAGAAATGATTATTGGTAAGAGCTGCCCTGGGGCCTGTTGCACAATGATCCTAATAATACTAGCGAAATTCTACAAGTTACAAACTACAAATTACAAGTACTAGTAGTTTCTGTTGCACAATGATACTAATAATACTAATGAAATTCTACAAGTTACAAGTTACACTAGCACTAGTAATTTCTATTGCACAAAAAAAAACTGTACACTAATAATATTAGTTGATTTCTACACGAAAATATTACAAAACTACAAGTCAACTGATTTATGAAATGTATTAATTGTTGTATAGTTTAATTAGCCAAATGGATTAATGGTTGGCAAAACTGCTGACAAAAACTGTGTTTTAATTGTCTATGACAGTTGGGTTGTTGTTTTGTTTTAAAAAAATAGCAATTGAAGTTAGTTAGAATTTTAAAGTAGCTGTAATAATGGGTAAACGGGATGAGCAGCGAAAAGTTAAACTGTGCATCCTTCAAAAAATCAAATAAAATCCTTTTTGGAGCATTCAGCAAGACACTTACAAAGAAAGATAAAATGCTGGCGTGGAAAGAAATAAGTGCATATGCGCAGGCACTTGGTGTCATTTCGGAGGGAAAAGAAGTTACATATTTGAGAGATGTTTGGTGACCGAACGTGAGGAAGTTGACCATGGTAAGAGCTTTTCCAATTACCTAGTATAAACATGTAGGTTAGCTGTCGATCTATTGTGTCACGTTCATAACGCGAATGATATACTCAATGCAAACATAACCTAACTTAATACTACCACAAACTTAACCCTCCGACAGGCGATAGTCGAGACATTCAGTTGAATGTAGAAGAAATTAAAGAACCACCAGCAGCAGTTGCTGAGCCCTCTATTCTGAATGATATTATCATTCCAAGTCAATCTAGTTCTATCAAATCAAAGAACAGTAAACGTAAAAATGTCGGTAAATGAAATTTATTCAAAATTATGAACTTAAGCACTAATCCCCCTAAGATAGTAATGGTGAATTACATGAATTTCCTATGTTTGTTATAGTGCAGCCAGCTATGAATGTGCCCTCTTTAGCTGAGTCAGCAAAAGAAGCTTTCTTAAGAAGAAGGAAACTGGAACTGTCAGTGGAAATAATGGAAAAAGGAAGTTATTACCGATCATTGCAGATACTGCAGCTAGAGAGGGAACTGGTCTTGTGCCCATCTAAATTTACAGAAGCTTTTCCTCAAATAGGACAGTTATATGTAATTCAAGAAAGTGTTGATGTAAATGAAGAGGTCTAAGAATTATGTACCGACCAAAGTATAAATAAAGCACATAATTGCATAATATTACCTTTAATGAGTGTGTATTGCACGTTATCAACTGTTCCTGTGTAAATTACACGTAGATAAAAGTATACAACGGAGAGTTATAAAGGCAATCTATTTTGCAGAATTAACTTGACATGTGAATGTTACCTATTGTTTATGATAGGCTCTTAGGCCTATATCATTAATTGTAATATCTGCTGCTGTCTTAGACGACCTCCTAAGTTTACTGCCTCTTCAACTTCTTGTTGTTCTACATTGACGTTATCCCGCTCATCTGCGTCTTCGTGGATAGAAATAACATTGGCTTCGCCTTCATCCCTTGCAAAATTACAAAGAGTGGCACAACACTTCACAACTGAAGCAGCATATGTTGGATTCAGACAAAGGTGGTTGAGACATGGAAATTTTTCTTTCAAGATACCGAGTGAACATTCAACCACTTGCCTTGTTGCCTTTAACCTGCGATTGTACCTCCTGTCTGACACATCATTAGGATCATGATGAAGTGGTGTCATTAGCCATTGTTTCAATGGATAAGCTGAGTCTCCCAACAGTAATGCACTGGGGCAGCGTGCTGTTTCGTAAAACACGTGCATCGTGTACACTTCCAGGCCATTTTGCACTAACATAATAAAAAAAGCATGAGGCACCACACACAAACATACAGTTTAAAGAGTGCTCACAATGTCTGTCAACATAAGCTTCTTCATTAACTGTAGGGGCATCTATTCGAATAAGGGTACCATCAATTACACCACAAACGTGTGGAACGTTGTCAATTCTGTAGAAACTATCAATTTCTTTAGCAATATCTTCAGGCCATGAAACCACTGTAGTAAATAACTCCCTGTTTACAGCGCGCACGAAGCTAGCAACAGTTCTACAAACTGTAGCTTTGTGAACCCCATTCATGTCTGCGATAGTGTTAAATTTAGCTCCAAGCCAATGCAAAGCTATACACATCTGTTGCTTAGGAGATAAAGCACCACTCTTGTTTGTAGAGTGTTGTAACCTCAAACCAATTTTTTGCAACCAAACTTCCATCTTATCAGACTTCATTCGGTACCTCTCATTAAACTCAAAATCATTTGGAAAGTCAAAATGCATTCTTGCCCTGAAAATCTTCCTTCTCTGAAAAATTTGCACTTCTCTCTGTTCATTTGGCATTCTGTCATGTTCTTCATCACTGGATGAGTCTAACCACAAATTTTGCATTATATTTTACACACAAGCAACATCAACAACTGCATAACCTCACTTGTACTATAAAATTATAAGCTAACTTAAACTTGTAGAAAATATATTAGTGGATGCTCATATTTTTTGCTAACTTGTAGTAACACTGTCAATTGTGCAACAAACACTTGTACATTTCACTAATATTTTTCAATCTACAACTAATAACTTGTACATTTGTGAATTCTTATTGTGCAACACAATTCTACAAGTTACAAGTATTTCACTAATATTATTAACTTGTAGTTTATTGTGCAACAGCCCCCAGGACACGAATAAATTTTAAGCTATTATCATTGTTAACTTAAACAATGCTATTATGAATTGCAGTTTATACCATTCTAATTTTGTAGTTAGGGTTTGATTGTACGCGTACCGGTTTCGTCGCCGGATAACCTCGTCGCTAACCACGGTTACTTAAATAGATTTAAGTAACCGTGGTTGCTAACCTCACATAGGTATTAAATAAAAACTCAACATGTCTCGTGATGTTGATGAAAAACTTATAAAACTCGAACCTACAGAGGAACAAAACGTAGACAAGTTTCTAAGCGAACAACATATTATGGTCAATACTGATTTAATAAAACAAGAAACTTACCATTCTTATACCACAGTTAGAGATATTTCGGATTTTAAAGAAGAGGACAAGTCTTATTTGTTAAATTGTGCTAGTGCGATTGATGAAGATCATAAAAAAAATTGTGTGCAATCTACAGACGTAGACTACCATAATCACCGTAATTATTCAACAAAAGTGAAACATAATTTAAAATCTTTTAAAGAGCTTACTTCTAGTACTGTATACAAATGTGACCAGTGTGATTTTATAACGAAACGGAAGCAGAGTTTGAAACACCATTGTGTTATTCATACATCAAGTTCTCAATATCAGTGTGACCATTGTAATTATTCAACAACACTGAAAAGGTATTTAATGAATCATCTTAAACAACATGCTTCAAGTTCTAAATACAAATGTGACTATTGTAATTATTCAGCAACAATGAAGAGTTATTTAATGATTCATCTTAAACAACACTCTTCAAATCCTGCACACAAATGTACCCATTGCAATTATTCAACAGTATCAAAGCGTAATTTAAGGAGCCATCTTAAAAAACACAATTCTAATTCTGAATACAAATGTGACCAATGTGATTTTATAACAAAATGGAAACAAAGTTTGATACAACATAGTGCAATTCACACATTAAGTTTTCATCACAAATGTGACCATTGTAACTATTCAACAACAACACAGAGGTATTTAATGGTTCATTTTAAAAAGCATGGCTTCAATTCTGAATATAAATGTGACCAGTGCAATTATTCAACAACGATGAAGAAGTATTTAAAAAATCATCTTACAATGCACACTTCAATTTCTGAATACAAATGTGCTAAATGTAATTATTCAACAACAATAAAGAGTTATTTACAGAAGCATCTTAGAAGGCACGATTCACGCAGTGAATACAAATGTGACGATTGTAATTATGCAACAACATTGAAGGTTTATTTACAGAAGCATATTAAAAAGCACACTTCAAATTCTAAATATAAATTGCATTGCAATCAATAGTTAATAAACAAATTTTTATTACAAATGTGATTATTGTAACTCATCAACAAAATTGAAGAGCATTTTAATAATACACACTTCAAATTTTATATATAAATGTAACCATTATAATTATTATTATTTTCAATTTATTCATATTCTCACTTTTGTAGGAAGTATAGTCTTACTTCTTGCTTACATAGGTAAACAATTGAAAAATCATAAGTATGTGTAAGTTAAAATGTTTAGGAATGTAAAACGTTGATATATTCACTTAATGTTTATAGAAACTATTATCTGTCAGAGCAAGTTAAATACTACTTGAATCTTAAAACTTACATAACCTAATTTATATTAGAGTATTGTGATAATCGAGTTACATTTGCTGTGTTGTTTTTTAAGAACACATAAACTAAAGTAATGGATAAATGTGACTCCTGTTTATAATATTGTATAAAATGAATTATTGCCTGCGAATATTATATTTTTGATTTTATTCATTTGAAACGCTTCCACAATAAACTTTAAAAAGATATCTTATCGAAAATGATTGATGTGTAGTACCAAAAATTTATTATCTGGATTAACATATATATATATATATATATATATATATATATATATGCATACATAGATACATACATACAGGGTGTCTCTAAAATATGTGGAAAAAATGCTACCACAAATTCCTGAGGCTAAAATATGACGATCTAACCCGACTTGCCTCAGTCCAAAAGTGGTTGATTTCGGAGAGTGTCACAAGTTCAACGAGGATTTAGTTTTTCATAAATAATTTTTATATTGTCAGAATATTCGGCTAGGGTTGAGGGATGCGGGGTGGAAAATGAAAATCTCCTCTCATTTTCAATGTAAAATTTAGAGGGCGCCACCTGCGGTACTTTTCATACATTTAAAATGACATAACTTTTTTGAGTTACAATGAATTTAACTTTTAAATAAACATTTTTATTCTCTAACGCCTTTCAACTAAAAAGTATATTCCTGGTAAGAGTTGATTTGAGCAACCGTTTCTGAGATATCTGGATTTAAAAAATTGTAATACTTAACAATTCAACCATACATTTTGATCATAATAGCATGAATTACGGCCTATCTTTTGGTAGGTGAAAGGCCGCTCATTGTGAATGGTGTTCTTTTGTTGATTCTCTTGATACATTGTTGCTTTTCTGTCGGTATTTATGCTTTAAATTGCGAGAAGTACTAGAATATCGTGAAAGAGAATGGCCAAGTGCCGGTGAATTATCAAGCAATTTGCAAATCTGTCGAACAGTATACCAACGAAGAAATGACCGATATGTTATTGGTTTTTGGATATTGCCAAGAAAATGGTTTTGATTCTAAACCATTTCCTTGGCAATATCCTGATTCTGAACTTTAGAATCTTGCAGGCTATATAGTGAAAGATTTCTCAATGGAAGACTACCAAACCATAAAACCTTCGCGGGTAAGTTTGCGCCTTTTTCTATTAATTATGGTCGTGCACGTACAGCTAGGGGTAAACAAATATACTGTTAATAGGGTAATCAGAGATCAACTACTGCACCCATTTCATGTTGAACGGGTACAAGATCTTTTACCCCTTGATTTTGAAGCACGCCTAGGTTTCTGCCGGTTTGCCCAAGAACAAAAAAATCAAGATAGAAACTTTACACGAAGAATTTTATTCACAGATGAAGCCACTTTCACGAGGAGTGGCGCAACTAACTTACATAATGAACATGTCTATGCTAAAGGAAATCCTCATGCGACTAAAGTTACCCATTATCAGCATCAGTTTAAGGTCAATGTGTGGGCAGGAATCTTTGACACTTTCATAATTGGTCATGTTAATAGGAGTATCAGAGGTATGCACTTTCCGAGCCTGGTAAACAGTTTTATTTTACCACTTCGACTAAATGGCGCAAATTATTTGGAATATCTACAAAACGAATTACCAGACTTATTAGATCCCCTGCCCTTGCAACTTTGAAGGGGAATGTGGTTTATGCACGACGGTGCGCCTCCACATTTTACGTTAAACGTACGCAATTATTTGAACGAGCAGTATCCAAATAGATGGATAGGAAGAGGCAATGATGCACCCGCAAATTGGTCAGCTCGGTCCCCTGACATGACCCCGATGTAGTACTTCTTGTGGGGAAAAGTAAACATACAGAAGATGAATTAAGGAGACGTATTCAAACTAGTATTGACGCTTTGAGAAATGATGACGAAATGCTCCTGAGCACAATTTAATTTTTTACGACGTATTAATCTTTGTACACACGAAAATGGAGGTCATTTTGTTGTAAGAATTTTTTTTCGTTAACTTTTTGTTGTTGATAAATTTATTAACTGTTGTTACTCGAGAATAACATTATAGAATATTTCATTTGTTATTGTAATTTTTCAAAAAAAAAAGGATTTTTAAGCTTAACTATGTAAAAATGTGTATGTAATAGAGCCACCGCTAGAGGGCGTTTTGTTAAATACATAGCAGTTTTTTCGATTTTTCCCGAAGTTTTTAAATGTAACTATACCATTATTTTATTATAGTCAGAAAATACCTTAAATTTGTAAAATACTGGTAAAAAAATCAGTTCGATATCTTTATTCCATTAAAAAAATGCATTTATATACAAAAATACCTATTAAAAATCTATACTTTGGAAATATGTTTGCTAGTTTTCAATTTATTAACTTTGAATTTGGTACCCTGTGACATAGTAAATATTTAAACAAAGAGGCGTATTACGACGGCCCTAGAAAAATATAAATTATTACATTGATATGCTTAAAAAACCTTTTTTTGCCAAATGAGAATTTGTTTTATAAACTTGATTTGATGAAACTAAAAAATATCGGGTATGCTGTGCCACCTAGCGGTAGTCGCACAAATTTCAAAATAATTTTTAGCAGTTTCTCTTGGCCACTTTTATCATAAATATTTTCCGAACGCTCTGCGATGAAAGGGTGCTGAGATATCATGGGAGACCAACCTTTATATATATATATATATATATATATATATATATATATGTCTGTTTTCTGAAAACCGCACCAACTTGTAACTTTCACAATTTTTATTTTTAATATTTGTGTGTGTGTGTGTGTGCGTGCGTGTGTGCATGGGTGTGTATGTGTGGGTGTGAGTGTGCCTGTGTGTGTGCGTGCGTGTATGTCTGTGTGTGCGTGCGTGTGTGTGTAGGTGTAAGTGTTGGTGTAGGTGTGTGTGTGTGTGCGTGCGTGTGTGTGTGTGTGTGTGTGTTTCTTTGTGCTTCATCTGTATAGATACTGTAGGACTACATTGTGTCCTTAAATGTAGTTTAGTGTTGTGGGACGATTTTGACTAGACCTCTGCCCCCGTATTATGTTAGTGTTCGTTTCAACGATTAGAATTCGCTGTGTTTGTTTTTATTTACCGTAATAACCGTTTTGTGGCAGTGAAACTCCCGCTTGGAGAATGGGCTGTAATTTAATTTTATCAATTTCACTTTAGTTTACAATTGTTAATAGATATATTTTTTTGTTTTATATTCTACCATTATCCTCAGTTACAGATATCATTATTTTATTGAGGTTCATTTTTTTTTGTTCTCCTTTTTTATTTCTGGTTGTTCCTCCCATTTCGAACTTTGGAGGCTAAATTTAAGTTTGGGGCGCCCAACATCACTTCTTTTTCCTCTTTCTAGTGTATTTCTGTCTGCACCCGCGCATCCAATGCCCTGCCCTCACGACTAGCTGGCACACTACTTTTGAGCACTACGTAGCAAATTCTGCTGTCACAAGCAATTGTAACTTTGAAGCAAAATGAATCTTCAGAAAGTGTCAAAGCGTAACGTATTCAGCATCGCATATTATGTCCACTGCACGTTTAACAATTCCTTATCAAAATTTCGGTTACGTAGAGGTGAGGAGTGCATTAATCGATTCACCAATGAGCTGCTAGATATTGCGGGTAATCTGCAACAGTATTTCGATAATGCATTGGAAACGTTAAGCGACGTGTAAATGTTCGAATATAATGCATCCACACCCGCGAATAATACGTTTTTTCATAATTTGTCAGGTTATGACTCACACTTCCTAATAAAAGATATTGCTCAATCCGTCCCCAGTAAAATTACATTATTACCTAAGACTAAAGAACGCTATATACCGTTCACCAAAGACCAATAGTTAAATTTCGATTTGTAGATTCATATCGCTTCATGAACGAACCCCTGCATAAATTATCTTCTTATTTATCATTTAACGATTTCAAAACGTAACACGCTAAGTCATTTGAATGATGAGCAGCTGCAGTTATTCACTAAAAAAGGGGTATATCCGTATGACTATGTATACAAGTCGGCTAAATTTGACGAAAATGGTCTTCCGGATAAAGAGAGATTTTACAGCAATTTGAGGTAATCACATATCACAGATAATGATTACGCGCATGCTCTAAACGTTTGGCAAAAGTTTAAAATTCAAAATTTAGGTCAATATAGCGATGTTTATCTAACATGTGGTGTGCTTCTACTTGCCAACGTACTTACAAATTTTAGAAATAAGTGCGTAACAACGCATAAGTTAGATCCAGCATTCTTTTACACCGCTCCCGGATACATCTGGCAGTGTATGTTAAATTACACTAAAGTTAGACTGGAGTAGCTCAGCGATGTAGATATGTTATTGTTCGTGGAAAAGGGCATAAGTGATGGAATAATACAATGCTGTACTAAATATAACAACGCTAATAATAAGTATATTGATGATTACGATCCCAGCAAACCATCCTGTTATATCCTTTATACAGATATGGTTAATTTATATGGATGGGCTCAAAGTCAATGTTTGCCGCGAGATGCTTTCAAGTGGCTTAGCAAAGCACAATTAAATTTATTAACCCGTGAATCGATATTAAATTTACCGGACGAAGCATGCAAAGGGTTAATCCTAGAGGTGAATCTATTATATCCAGATAGTCTGCACGATCTTCATAAATACACTCCATTCTGAGTTGAACACGGTACTCCACCTGGTGGTAAAAAAGGAAACTGGTCGCTACGCTGCATTCTAAGGCTAAGTATGTCATTCATTACCGTAATTTGAAACAATGCGTTCAAGCAGGCCTTGTGCTTGAGAAAGTTCATCGCGCGATTAGCTTCAACCAATCACGTTGGCTTAAATCATATAGACTTAAATACAACGTTGCGAGCAGAAACCATTGACCCATTCGAGAATAATTTATACAAACTGTTAAATAACGTTAATTTTGGTAAAACTATGGAGAATGTGAGAATTCACCGAATTATTAAACTTGTCATCAGGTGGAGTGGTAGGTATGGGGCCAATTATTCCATTTCCCAACCAAATTACCATAGCAGAGAAATATTTGATGAGGAATTGACGGCTATCGAGTTATCTAAGGTGGAAATCTACTTTAATAAGCTATGTAATAATATGTGGTAATGGCTATTTTAGACATATCTAAAACATTAATATACGATTTCCACTATAATTTTATACAGCAACAATTCAACGACGATTGTATGAAAGTATTATATATGGATGCTGGATAGTAGGGAACTTCGTAAAGTCGCTCGTATCAATCTCGATGGTAGGAGGTATGTGCCGCCTAATGGTATCGATACGCTGCCTTGGGGTCATTGCAATATCCTCGCTACTATGGTTTTAGGTTAAGAAATTAGCTATTATTATTATCATCAGTATAATTATATAACATATTATTTATTATATGAAAATATATACATGATATACAAAACCTGTTTTATTAATCCAGCAATCATGTGATTTGTCCATACTAAGCCATCGAACATATAGTCGGTCCGCCTTACGCCGTAACACCTTCTCCGCGAGAAATACATCCGGATGATTGACCTAGTATCGGTTTAGCTTGCAGATCCTCCAGTAAATACGTAACGGAATTACCAACCTTCACCCTGACAATCTTAAATAGTTCAGCGGAAAAATTAGGAGTGTAGCCTTTCGCAAATATTGATTTATATTTAGAAATCCGAACGTTATCGCCAATTTTAAATTTTGCTATCCCCATTACCTTAATATTATGAAACATCGACAAGTATCTTGATGCCCTTACATATATAGGCTTTATTATAATTGTAGAATGCACGATGATGAAGTAACTTCCTGCAACACATCTAACCATTTGTATTTACCTTTAAAGCTAAATCGTGTGTATAAAGCGTTTTTCAAAGTTCTTATAATCCTTTCAACAATGGCTGCCTTTTTCATACTATGCCTTGAGTAATGATGTATTTCATAACTCTTCATCAACCCTTCAAAACGTTTATTATAGAATTCACGTCCTTGGTCCGATTGCAAGTTATCGGGAGCTCTGCCCTCCTTCAAAATGGCAGCCATCCCACAACTAACTTCGTCGAACTTTATAGAGTTAGTTTTAGCTAGAATATCAACGCAGACCGTCTCATCCCTCAGCGTTTGCTCTTCAGCTCTTTCAATATGAGCAGCTCGTATAGTCCGGGAGTGCCTTCATATGTCTCATCTTTTATAATTAGATTAGAACCTTCTATATCCACTGGAGAATCTCCGATAGCCCATTTATCTAAGTTTGCATCATAACGACGACCGTATGTATGATCAATTTCGTGGTTCCCGCGGATCAGTAATTCTACATAGTAGCGAGGTAGAATCATATTGCTCGAAGAAATCATCGGTAACGCCTGCGTCATCGAGTAATCGCATTAAACTAGTTCGTTCCACCTGCTCTTCCTCCTCTTCAACAGGATCTGTTTCAGCAACATTTAATAGTAAAAAATCAAGAATTTGAAGACAATAGGAACTATAGAAAATGATTTTGAATTTATTTTGAAATTTAATAAAAATCCATTCAACACAGTATGTTTTTCTAAAGTACATGATTGATAATACATTCATGACCTTAAAATTACCGAATGTATGAAATTAACATTGAAAAAATCAATACAGAGATACTTGTAAAATTAGATAGTAAATAAAATTCATAATTATGCATACCGATGATAAATAAAGAATTTGTTAATAAGTTAAATAACATCCATAATGCTTTTAAATACTAACGTGATATATTTATAATAATCGAGTATAAGCCATGAAAAAATTATTTTCGCTGTGTAAGGTTTGAATTGTTATTGTTGATTTTAATTAAAAAATAAACGTATATTATGTAAAACAGTATTTTAATATAGGCTGATCGTGGCTCCACCTAGTGGTATCTTTCTAAAAGTAGATTTATGTCCCTGTAATCGTTATGGCAAGAAGATTTAAAATTTGAAATAGGCTCTAATAAGGAGGTACCGCATACTATCTCATAAGACAACTACAGGATTCCTGAACTTGCTCTCGGGTTTTTTCCCTTGCCGGGTCTTCGCCCCCTTGCTTATTATGCCGGAAAAAGTAAAATTTGAAATAGTATTCTAATAACGGGGCCCGCATATTATATCATAAGACAACGATAGGACTCAGGAACTTGTTCTAGAGACTCTGCTCCTTGTCGGGTCTTCGCCCCCTTGTTTATTATGGCGAGAAAACTAGAAATAACAGCTGATTGCAGAGTTGGCTTATGACGTCAACATATAAGGATAACAATACGTTAAAATCTTTAATAGTATTTTTAGTGAACAATATCAAGTAAATTATATCTATTAAAAATAATAGTCATACCTACAGACGTACTTTCTTTCTGCTGTTCTAATAACAACTATGTGTTGGAGAACTGGATATTGCAGTATTTATACAGCGTATACACACATACAAAACTACTTTTTAAAATAAACAATTAATTAAGACCACATTAGTATTCCCTAGCAGATATATATCAAAATGTATACCTGTTACGATTAATGCATGGTTTAAGCACGTGTTCAATTTAGAAGATATTGAATAGAAAACAATGGACCCATTTTGATATTAAAAAAGATAATCAAAATAAAGATAAAATATACCATTGATTTTAAATACGATGTTAACGTACAAGAAACACAATCAGTTAATTACCTAGTTGCTATACAAAAAGTGAATGTACGACATAAACAATAATAAAGTCCATACATACTTTACGCTGTTGCTGATGCTACTACTGATACATGAGAAGTATTAGTATTAGTATAATATTAGTATTACTCGTAATAAATTACTGAAAACCTCTTTACCTTATTATTATTGATAACCAACCCCTATTATAGAAAACATTCATTAGTTTTAAAAATGCACCAGTAGATGGCGTCACAAACAGTTAGGGGGCGAAAAAATGAGAACAAGTTCCGGATGCTTATACATGTTTCATGAGATAGTATGAGGGCCCCTTATTACAACACTATTTTAAACTTGCCGCCGAGGGGCCCAACAAGGGGCGAAGACCCTAACACAAGTTCCGGAGACCTATACCTGTTATAAAATAGTGTATACCGCTAGGTGGAGCCACGATCAACCTCTATTACAGAAAATATTCATTAGTACTAGAAATACACCACTAGATAGCGACACAAACAAAACCAACCAATCACGATGCAGCGCCTTACGCCCCCAACAAGAGCACAGATTCTGCAGGCTGGGCGGGATCTAAGAGCCTATCAGAAACCAGTAGGTGGGGCCTTCTTTAAGCCCACCAATCAGAACGCTCACCCTGGGGCTGCATGTGATTAAATAAAATCATTTTTGATTCGTGGTACTTGAGATTGATTTGATCAATTGATTTGGGGTGTTATTTTTAATTAATTTCAGAGTGCCGACGGAGAGATGGCGTCAGAATCCTTATATGGTGGTGTTGCTGATGGTGAGGCAACGGGAATCCCCATCTTAAAAAGCACTCTTCAAGTAGCGTGGATTTATCTTTAGTGGAAATAACCACAATGTTTTGATAGAAGTCGATTTCACTTCAACATCTTGAATTTTTTTCTATATTATTTTTCGATTTAAATTAGGATGTAATTGAAAATCTGTTTATGTATTTTGATTGATTGATTGATTTAATTAATTGATTTGATTGTTTTGGCTGATCGGTTTAATTAATCGATTTGTTTGGGGTTGAACTGATTGATTGATTAGATAAATGATGGAATAACCAAGTATGATGCTTGTTTTTCCACAATTCTTTGGTAAATAAAAATTGTGAAATGTCTTATTGAAAATGATCACTCTTGGGATAATTTGATCTTACCTTCTTTGTATGAACCACTAAAACCACATCTGAAACCAATATCTTAGACTTGCAAGTTGCAGCTTGTCTTGCCACACCTTATCAGTAATTGTTATTGTTGAACTGAAGATATATAATGGGTTTTCTCTGCTGACGGTTTACACGAAGAGTTTGATAGACAATTATTCTAAGTTAGTGATTTAATTATAACATCTTACGCAATTGCATTGCATCTCTAACTAATTTGGCTTGCGATAGCTAATCCCCAAATACTTGTATTTCAAACGAGCAGCTGTAGAATTTTAAATCTCACAACAAATAATACAGGGACGTTTCAAAAATTTCACACATTACGATGCACGTATCTTCCATTAATCTATCCGCTTAGATGAGACTCCGCTGTTTTAGATGAGACTCCACTGTTTTTCTTGCTTGTTTGACGTCTTACAGAGGCCTGTTATGTTACGCAATGAATATTCTCGAGATGATATTGGTACGTAAAATATGTATGGAATTTATTATTGTTTACGCCCTGTTACGAAATCGTACATTCGCTTTTTGTATAACAACAATGTAATTAACTGATTATGTAATTCCCGTTAACTGTTTTATTATGATATAGAATTTCTTAAAGGTTAACAGCGTATTTAAAACCAACGGTATATTTGATCTCTATCTTGATTATCTTTTTTAATATCAAAATGGGTCGATTGTTTTCTTTTCAATATCTTCTAAATTGAGCACGTGCTTAAACTATGCATTAATCGTAACAGGTATAAATTTTGATACATGTATTTTCGGGAATACTAATGTGGTCATAATTATTTATTTTAAGCAGTAGTTTTGTATGTGTGTATACGCTGTATAAATACTTCAATATCCAGTTCTTCAGCACATAGTGGTTATTAGAATAGCAGTCTGATTATGATACTGATTGAGGATGGTCATTTTGTTTTGCCTATCCTTGACTTTTTAAGAAAGGATTTGAATGAATAACCGATTGTGACTTATTACCGGATTTGAAGTTATTTATTTTGTTTTTGGGTTGAATGTGTTTATTTTTTATTTTTGTGTGAATGTGGTCGAGATCAGGAGGCAGGCGCTGGATTGGAAAGGGTCACGGTTACCAGACCTCTCAGCGTCATTGGGTATTGTCCCTCGCCTGTGTGTGAGAATAGTGTAGGTGGTGATCGGTGTAGGTGACCTGAACAGCTTCAAGGACAGGCCATGTCACGGAGGGTTGCTGCTCACCCTGTTTTAGGTTCGAGAGCTCTCGGCTGTACCGTATTGGCAGTGAGGCGGCACAGTTGTGTGCAATTATCGTTGCCTTTGTGATGGTGAGTGGAGCTTATCCATTCTCCACCACACACCATTAGTGGTGGCTCCTGAGGCATGTACTTGTGGGAGTGTATATTTATGTGTTGCATGATTGGAACGGAAGTTATGCAATATTGATTGAAATGTTTTAAATAAATTCAGTACTATTGCTGTTGACTCAAAAAATATAATATTCATTAAATTAGTAAATAATATTCGTGTATCAATGTGTTTTTAATTCCAGCCCCTGGAGGGTAGCCAACCGTGGACACGCTTAACGTATCTTAATTGCCTGCTTCTTTTCAGATGCCATTTTCAACCCCTTGGTGACGTATTTATGGTCCTCATCCTATAATTAAAGCCCTTTTGACAGTATTAAGAGGCTTTTGTAAGGTCCATAATCATACCGTCATAATTAAAAGTGATAGGAATAGCAAAGATTCATTATTTCATGTTAATTCGTTTTAAACCAGCAGAATAGGCTAGCCCCCGCGTAGGGTGCGGGGACACGCTTAATGTATCTTAATTGCCGGCTTCTTTTCGGGCGCCATTTTCAACCCTTTGATGACGTATGTATGGTGCTCACTCCGTAATTAGCGCCCTTTTGGCAGTATTGAGAGGCTTTTTAAGGTCCATAATCATAACGTCATAATTAAAAGTGATGGGAAAAGGAGAGATTCATCTTATTTCATGTTCATTTATTTTAAGCCAGCAGAATAGGCTTCTTAATAGCCAGCTTCTTTTTAGGTGCCATTTTCAACCTCTTGGTGACGTATTTATGGTTCTTATCCTGTAATTAAGGCCCTTTTGGCAGTGTTAAGAGTTTTTAAGGTCAAAAAATATCGAATCGGAGGAAACATTTTTAAAAGTAGAGTCGTTTGTTTGTGACACCATCTAGTGGTGTATTTTTAAAACTAATTAATGTTGCCTGTAATAGAGGTTGATCATGGCCCCAGCTAGTAATACATCTTAAAAAGTAGATTTAACGGTTATGGCGGGAAATTTGAAATAGTATGGGGCCCGCATACTATCTCATAAGACACTGTCAGCAATCCTAAACGTGTCACAATGTCTAAACCCCACTGCGGCTCCCTTGCTTGTGTGCGCGGTGCCATCGATTTATTTTTTAAAAGTAGATGTAGATTTCTGTAATTATTATGGAGTGAACACTTAATGTTTAAAATAACATTCTAGTACTGGGACCTCCATACCAACTCATAAGACAGCATTAGGCCTCCAAAAGTTGTCCTGGAGACATACATTGCACGGACACCCCTTTTCCCAATTGATATAGCGGAAATAAAAAGATAAAAGGTTTTAATAGTTTATTATATGTGAATCAATAACTACAAAGTTTAAATCCACAAATACGTGCCCGCTAAATAGCGCAACTCTCATACCTTTATTTAATTAGCTAAACAAATGAGCTGAAATAGAGTCTATAGAATAATAGTTGACGCTATTGCAGAGTTGGTTTATTACGTCAACATATAAGGATAATAATACATTAAAATCTTTAATAGTATTTTTGTGAATAATATCAAGTATACATACAGGGTGTTTCATTAAGGCTGGCCACCGGCCATATTTCAGAAACTAGTGGACATAAAAAGTGGAGAAAAAAATTCATTATAAAAGTCGCCACGAGAAAATCCTGGAAATTATTTTAAGTTCCGTAATTCATCGCAAGGGGCGCAATTGAAAATTAAAAATAAAATTATAAATTTCTCCGAAAATTCCACATTAAGGCATACCTTTGGTAACATCGTTAGAAAGCTTAGACAATTCTGCATCATTTTGGTCTAAGGCTCATTGGCGTACCGACCTTAATAAGAGTGGGGAAGCTATTGAATGTGTAATCATTTAAATCGCTGTTATTTTTAAACGACTTATCCGATTGTAGTAAACCTAGGCTTGTTTAGAAGAAAAAGGTAAGTACTTTTAACTGTCGCATCCATTGGTACGCGATAGCTCATAATAAAATTGTTAGAGGGCGCAATTTGTAATAATACCAGTATTTTTGATTTTATTCAGAAAAATTAAATCATACGGTATAATTATGACATCATAAGCGGAAAGTAGCTTAAATTTGTAACAAAAACGTAAATAACGCAATTTGGTATCTTTATTTGTTCCAGAGTTATGGCGAAAAGAAGACTTTTTAACCGTTTAATTTAATAATTGATTGTTGCTATGGTTTCTTAAGGTGTATAGGTTGGATTAGTAATGAGGAATCTGCATTTATCATAGTCTGTGCCTCCTTCACACTCTATCTAGGCTTAGGACTAGTCCTAACTAAGCAAATTGCAAAATTTGGAGCGCGTTTAGAGGCCAATGGGCCATAACAACGATATCAAAGTAATGATTGATTTTTGTTTAAGAAACTTTTTAATAGAATGGTACAAAATCATGAACAACTGTTAAAAAACAAGTGAAAAGCTATAAATGTTCAAATTGACGCCGTTTTGTAAAATACAACTATTAATTCTTCTTCTTGTACTGGAAACAGCTGTTTCGATTTCGTCTCGTGGAATCGAATTTATTGCAATTTCAATTCGGTGAATCATGTCCTCTCGGGTGGTTGGTCTCGTTTCGTAAACAATATCTTTTATTCTTCCCCACAAGTAGAAATCTAATACAGTTAAATCCGGGGATCTAGGTGGCCACGGAAACAAACTACCCCTTCCCATTCAGCGATTTGGGTATCTAACATTTAAGAAATCACGGACTCTTCGGGAATAGTGTGAAGGACGTCCATCATGTTGATACCACAGGGATGCTCTCACGTCAAGGGGAATGTCTTCTAAAAGATTGGGCAAGTCATTTTGTAAAAAGTTTAAATAATATTCACCATTTAGGTGTCCATGAAAAACAAATGGTCCGATAATTCTGTCACCTAAAACACCACACCACAAATTTACACTCCATCTGTTTTGGTGATCCACTTCGCGCATCCAGTGAGGATCTGTTTGCGACCAATAATGCATATTGTGCAAATTAACTCTGCCGCAGCTAGTAAAAGTAGCCTCATCGGTCCATAAAACTTTGGAAAGGAATCGAAGATTTTCACTACACATGTCTCTCAGCCAATAGCAATAGTCGAGCCGCCTGTCAAAATCAGTGTCTGATAAAGCCTGGTGTAAAACTAGATGATAAGGATGCAGCTTAAAATCCCTTAAAATTCTGAACACAGAAGCAACACTTACACCTAGTTCTGTGGAAATCTCCTGATGCTTACGTGAGGCTCCGATTCTACGTACGCAAGAACATTAATACTATTGTCTTCATTTCTTATGCGACGTCTTCTGACAGGAAGTGGAATACGTCGTACATTTCTTTTGTCTTAAACGTGTTGCCATTCGCCGAAACACTTTTCTAGTGTAGTGCCTTCGATCAGGATATCTGATAGCGTATTGTCGTTCCGCAATAGCTGCATTTTGAAAACATTCATAATACACGGCAAGCATGTCGCAAGCCTCGGCATTGGTATACGACATTTTGAAGGATAGCACTAATTTCTGATAAAGTACAATGAAACCCAAAACTAATGAAGGAAAAATTTTACAACACAACATCAATCAAAATTAAGTAAGTTGACAACTTTTCAATTTGTTTACCTCCATGGAAACGAGCCGACTTTGTTCCGCAGCAAATTAGATTATTATTTTAAAACACACCACATTAGAATTATGCCTTAGAAGTTTTATATGATGTTATAAACGTACAGAAGAAGAATTAATAGTTGTTTTTACAAAACGGCCGTCAATTTGAACATTTATAGATTTTCACTAGTTTTTAACAGTTGTTCATGATTTTGTACCATTCTATTGAAAAGTTTCTTAAACAAAAATCAATCATTACTTTGATATCGTTGTTATGGCCCGTTGGCCTCTAAACACGCTCCAAATTTTGCAATTTGCTTAGTTTGGACTAGTCCTAAGCCTAGATAGAGTGTGAAGGAGGCACAGACTATGATAAATGCAGATTCCTCATTACTAATCCAACCTATACACCTTAAGAAACCATAGCAACAATCAATTATTAAATTAAACGGTTAAAAAGTCTTCTTTTCGCCATAACTCTGGAACAAATAAAGATATCAAATTGCGTTATTTACGTTTTTGTTACAAATTTAAGCTACTTTCCGCTTATGATGTCATAATTATACCGTATGATTTAATTTTTCTGAATAAAATCAAAAATACTGGTATTATTACAAATTGCGCCCTCTAACAATTTTATTATGAGCTATCGCGTACCAATGGATGCGACAGTTAAAAGTACTTACCTTTTTCTTCTAAACAAGCCTAGGTTTACTACAATCGGATAAGTCGTTTAAAAATAACAGCGATTTAAATGATTACACATTCAATAGCTTCCCCCACTCTTATTAAGGTCGGTACGCCAATGAGCCTTAGACCAAAATGATGCAGAATTGTCTAAGCTTTCTAACGATGTTACCAAAGGTATGCCTTAATGTGGGAATTTTCGGAGAAATTTATAATTTTATTTTTTAATTTTCAATTGCGCCCCCTTGCGATGAATTACGGAACTTAAAAATAATTTCTAGGATTTTCTCGTGGCGACTTTTATAATGAATTTTTTTTCTCCACTTTTTATGTCCACTAGTTTCTGAAATATGGCCGGTGGCCAGCCTTAATGAAACACCCTGTATATATATAAATATTTTATTTGGGATTTTTAATGGTGTATTTAAATTATACAATCTAAACGTTTCGATATAGTTGCTTATCTTTCTCAAAATGTTTTTAAAGATGTTAAGTTATGTATAATTTTTCAAATTTGAAAAATTCAAACTTACTATGCTATTAATATAACATTTTGAAGAAACATATAGTCTACTGACGAAGATAACTGTAAGTGTTATCGAAACGTTTAGATTGTATAATTTAAAGTACACCATTAAAAATCCCAAAAAGATAAGTATTTTATTATGAGTGTTAATGGTGAAAGTTTACATTTTCATAACCCTGTATATAGTATATATATATATATATATATATATATATATATATATATAGATTTATTAAAATAATAGTCATACCTTCAGACGTGTTTTCTTTCTGCTATTCTAATAACTGTGTTGGAGAACTGGACATTGAAGTATTTATACAGAGTATACACACATACAAATCTACTTTTTAGTATTCCCGAAAACATATGTATCAAATTTATACCTGTTACGATTAATGTATGGTTTAAGCACATACTCAATTTAGAAGATATTGGAAAGAAAACAATCGAAATTGCTGTATTTTTGGAAAAACAAGCTTCAACTTGCAAGTCTAAGATATTGATTTCAGATGTGGTTTTAATGGTTCATACAAAGAAGGCAAGATCAAATTATCCCAAGAGTTTGATGATTTTTAATAGCATTTCATTTTAAAGAATGTAACAAGCATTACACTTGGTTATTCCATCATTTATCAAATCATTCCCAATCAATCAGTTCAACCCCAAATAAATCGATTAATTAAACCAATCAGCCAAAACAATCACAATTAAACCAATTAATTAAATCAATCAATCAATCGTTAAAAGCGGCTGCCTAAGTATAAACACTAAAACTGGGCCAACTTATAACATTAAAAAGAAAGCGATGATGTAATATACAATTCGTAATTGATCGAATGATCTTAATTAATATAACAAATTACCAAATAATAATCGCTACTGCCATCGGCTCAATCGGAAGATGAAGATAAGGGAGAGTTCTAATATACTGAGTAGTTAACCTACCTGAAATGCTACTTGCTTCCCATCTGCTTAGTTATTTTCGCTTCACTTAATTCATAAAAAAATGTTATCTAAAAATTATGAAAAAAATGATAAAATCTCGAGCGCCATGTTGTCTTTTTTTTTTTATATATATAGGAATAACAAAACCTAGTTAATGAATAATAATAAACAATTTATCAAAATGAAAATAAAATAACATGATATACTTAAGTTTATTCAATATCTGATTGAAAACGTAAAAAAATCAGAAGTCTTATACTATTCTAAAATTATATAAAAACATTACCTTTGAACGGTTCTGTCCATAAACTATAACTGGTAACTATGAAGCAGAATGATGAACTTGGTGAGGTCAATGTCTTGCTTATTTATCCTTAATATATTGTGTCCATAAATTTATTGAATTTCTTTGAAGTTTAATTCGCCAAATTTATTTATAAAAGTATGTAGAACTTGCGTTGTAAAATGTAATTCAAGTAAAAATTGCCATTTAAACCAGAAAATAATAGAATAGTAAATTACTGACTTATACGTGCCATTAAAAATAATTATTATAAAAATGCCATATAAAAGTATACATTAAAAAAATATTAGTAAAATAATTGCAAAATAAGTGAAAATGGAGTGCAAACTAAGTGCAAAATAAACGAAATAGGAGTGCAAATTAAGTGCCTAAAAAAACAAACAAATGCTTTAGTTTTAAATATAATGAATTAGAAAATAACTTACCATCAAAATCTGATGGCACCAAATATAAAAAAATTAGGTAAAAACCATGCTTACTGCTGTAACATTCAGCATTATGTGAATTAAAAAAGGCTTTCAGAATAACTCAAATGAGTATTCCCCCTAAAAGTTTTCACGCGTTGCGCGGATACAATAATTTAAATCCAATTTTTTAAGAAAGGGAACTATAACTATTTATGTAATATTACACCCAAAAGATATGTTCTAGGAAATCCAAATTAAGTTGCCTTTCTCAATTCTACATATTAATAATTGAAAACTTTTCTAATATTACGCCAAATAAATGAACGATTCTTAAATTAATGTACTTTTTAATACAACCACAAAAAAAGGTTGTTACAAATTAAAATACATAAAAAGATTTTCATTTACATCTCAATTTAAATCTAAAAATAAATTAGAACAAAAAATCAAGATGTTGAAGTAAAATCGACTTTTACCAAAAACATTGTGGTTATTTCGAGTAAAGATAAATCTCGCTACTTGAAGAGTGCTTTTTAAGATAGCCCTTAAAATTATTTTTCCCGATGTGTTGCATAGTATTTTGTAGATGGTCATTGAAATTATTTTTGTCATGTGCTAAAAAGAATATGATTAGATTGAGTGGTGATTCCCGTTGCGTCACCACCAGCACCATATAAGGATTCTGGTACGACCTCTCCGTCGATACTCTGAAATTAATTAAAAGTAACACCCCAAATCAATTAATCAAATCAATCTCAAGTACCACGAATCAAAAATGATTTTATTTATTAAGTCAATCGCATACAGCACCAGAGTGAGCGTTCTGAGTGGTGGGCTTAAATCCTTTCTTAAAAAGTCAAGGATAGGCAAAACAAAATGACCATCCTCAATCAGTATCATAATCCGATTTCTTAATCTAACTTACACTATACGTCAAATTATATATATATATATATATATATATATATATATATATATATATAGGGTTTTCCAGTTAAGTCAGCAAAGTAGTGTTTTTTACGCTGATTTCGATGGTGGAAAAAACAACTGAAAGTCGCATTCTCAAAAAATCGACGAAAATATACTTTTTTTCTAATGGAACACCCTGTATACAATATTCTCAGTCGATAGAGAATTAAATTCTGAGCAAAAGTTGTCATAAATTAAAAAATCGGCAAAATCTCCCTTATTTTTTACTGTAGGATAGAAATGCATATGACAACTTTTGCTCAGAATTTAATTCTTTAGCGATTGAGAATATTGTATACAGGGTGTTGCATTAGAAAAGTATGTTTGTCAATTGTGTGTGTTGTGTGTGTGTGTGTGTGTGTGTGTGTGTGTGTGTGTGTGTGTGTGTGTGTGTGTGTGTGTGTGTGTGTGTGTGTGTGTGTGTGTGTGTGTGTGTGTGTGTGTGTGTGTGTGTGTGTGTGTGTGTGTGTGTGTGTGTGTGTGTGTGTGTGTGTGTGTGTGTGTGTGTGTGTGTGTGTGTGTGTGTGTGTGTGTGTGTGTGTGTGTGTGTGTGTGTGTGTGTGTGTGTGTGTGGTGTGTGTGTTGTGTGTGTGTGGTGCGTGTGGGTTCTAGAAAAATAAAGAACACGTAGAAATCTGTAGTGGCAAAACACAAAAAAATAACAATTTTACAATCTTCAACCACCAAAATAAATCACAACAAAAACAAAATGCTCGCCACACACTCGCATCACTTCAAGAATATCTAGAAATCATCAAATCCCAGCTCTCGCGCCAGTACGGTATTTCCAACGGCAGTCTTGCTAGGGGTTGGAGAAAACGTTCCAGATTGCTCTTTCCACAACCTTTTGATTAGTCTCCTCTTATGACAAGCAGTTGGCCTTTGCTGTAGGAAAAGTCTGAGGCCGTAGGAACGGCGTCACAATTTTCCTACAGCCAACAAATAGATACAAACTAGTCTCATATAAACTCAATACTAATAAAATCATGCTGAATTCAGATTAACAAAAATAAAAAATATGACCAATCAAAATGTTTCACCTCAGCAAACTTGTTGTATGACGTCATTCTTATAAACAAACTAACCACTTCGCGTGCCTCCTCGATAAATTGTGTTTGAACAAAGAAACGTCTTTACCAGGTTATAAAGAACGTGCAGTGCCATTTTGTACAAATACACCAATTATAACTTCCGCAAATTATTTATTAATTGTGACACTTTTGACAGCAGCTGTTCATAGCACAAGACTAACATGTTATAGTCGTAGGTAGTGTGGGTTGCCTACCAACATAAAACTCCGTAACTCCTTTATTTGAGCTTATGTTATACAAATATAAATGTATCGATGCCAGTTACAGTTATCTTCATCAGTATTAAAACAATATTTCAGGATTGTTTAAGATATTGAAACAAATCTATGTTCTTTAAATTATATTTTCAATTAGTTATAAAATCACATTGGTCACATTTACATTGGTACATAAGATTAAGGTTTAAATTTACATTGCACTGTTGAATTTTGTGAATTTGTATCGCTATGACTAACCACACGCCAATCTTTCCTCAATGTTTCTAAAGATGTAAATAAAAAGGAAAATTAAAATCTACATTAACCTAGGACCTTTTCGGTGGATTGTAGGGTACCGTAGCCATAATAATAATTCCCATTTTGGCATGTGGATAGTCACAGCCTACTATTCGTACTGGGAATTTGTGTGAATTAAACTATAAGTGTTTTAAGATTTGTTTCCATTTCGTTATAAAATCACACTGGTCACATTTAGTTTTATATAGAACTTGAAGTGTGTTTTACAAGATGACATTTTAAATGACTTTTCACAGTAGTTGAATAATTACACTGGTCACATTTGTACACAGCACCAGTGTGTTTTCTAATATGGTTTTTTAAATTACGTTTCAGTGTTGATGAATAATTACACTGTTCACATCTGTATCGAGAACTTGATGTGTGAATTAAACTATGCTGATTTAAACATCGTTTCCATTTTGATATATAATCACACTGATTACATTTATATAAAGATTTTGAAGAGTGATTTATAAGATGTTGTGTTAAATAGCGTTTCATTGTTGTTGAATAATTACAATGGTCACATTTGTATACCGAACTTGAAGTGTGTTTTATAACATGACGTTTTAAATAACGCTTCGCTTTTGTTGAATAATTACACTGATCACATCTGTATTGAGAATTTGACATGTGAATTAAAGTATGGGTTCTTAAATATGTTTTCCGTTTGGTTATAAAATCACACTGATCACATTGGTACCCAGAGTTTGAAGCGTGCATTATACTGTGCTGTTTTAAACTGTTTTTCCATTTTGTTACAAAATCACATTGATCACATTTGTATCTAAAATTTGAAGTGTGTTTTACAAGGTGACATTTTAAGTATTGTTTTCGTTTTGTTATAAAATCACACTGGCCACATTCGTATACTGAACTTGAAGTGTGATGTTTAAGGTGATCTCTTAAATAACGCTTCACTGTTGTTGAATAATCACAAGTGTCACATTTGTATAGTGGACTTGCATGTATTAGACTATGCAGTGTTAAATATTGTTTCCATTTTGTTACAAAATCACACTGGTCACACTTGTAAGCGTGTGTCATAAGATGATCAGTTAAATCATGTTTGAGTGTTGTTGCATAATTACAATGGTCACAAATATATTGAGAACTAGATGTGTGAATTATACCATGTTGTTTCAAACTATGTTTCCATTTTGTTACAAAATCACATTGGCCACATTTGTACACAGAACTTGAAGTGTGAATTATACTGTGCTTTTTTAAACTATTTTTCCATTTTGTTACAAAATCACAATGATCACATTCGTATACAGAATTTGAAGTATGTTTTACAAGGTGACAATTTAGGTATCGTTTCCATTTTGTTATAAAATCACATTGTTCACATTTGTATACAGAACTTACATGTTTGATAGTATTATGCTTTGAAGCTATCGTACCAATATGACTTATTGCATTGTCTTCTTTAATATTTGCAACATCTTGAAATTCACTGTCAAAACTAATTTCTTGTTTTATTAGATCACTATTTACAATAAGATTTTGTTGAGTTATATTTATTTTTTGTTCCTCTTGAGGTTCGAGTTTTACAAGTTTTGTATCAGCCTCACAAAACATTTTCAAGAATTGGTATTTACTAATAAAACTTATTTTAAAACTATAACTATGTAACAATGTAAATTCATGAGTAATAGTTTAATATTCGATGTAAAGTAATATAACAAAATTACTCACTTTTTGCTCTCTCGCTCAATAGTACATATTAGAAAAGGATGGCATAAAAACATAAATCCCAATAAAATAATAGTAACGGGTCCCAGATAGTTCAAAGAATGGCAATGCATAGAATGTCTATTCGTAGAATGACAAACCCGTAGAGAATGCAAAGCTTAGATTAGGAAAGAGAGGGGATACCGTTCGTCGTATTTCGCAAAGGTTAACATTCTGTTACCCAAATCGGTTAGACGCCATTGTTTTGGTGGAAAACAAAGGATTTGGTACGGTGTAGTTTTCTTGTGATTTTTTGTGGTTCTTAAGACTTTTCCATTTAAAATTATGTTGTAAGTAATGGTTGGATGTGCAGCTTATGGCTGTAAAAGCCACAGCAGTTCAAAAGATCCTGAAATTTCCTTTCACAGGTAAATAAAAATTTGCATTCTTTCACAAATATTTTTTATCTCGGATATCTAGAAAATTATATTTTATACAATTACATTTGAGGAATATAAGTATTAATAGAGATATACGAAGCCGATTATAATATTTTGGTTTGAAATCTTATTAAGCATAATGATTAAATTAGGGTTGTCATGCTTATTTTCACTCTGTCACCAGTGGCGTACGGCTAAGATTAAAATAACAAATAAGAATTTTTAAAAATCAGTGTCGACAGGAGGATTCTGTACGAAGCAAATTAACGAAATTAATCCTATTTAAAGGTCAGTAAAATGTTTTTTGTAACCACAATAAAACTGTTTTTCTATATGGGTGTTTTATTAATTCCTAAACCTGAGAACAACTTAATTTTATGGTTAACGTAGCCTCTACGCTACGCCACTGACACTGTGGCATTGGTCCCAAATGGTAACAGATTCTTACGCTGCATTATACGTCCACTATTATTACCTAGTCTAAGATGCAAAGCATATAATATTTATTTCATAGAAAGTATAATTCATAGAATATGTAATACACATAAAAGACGATTCAAAGAATACGTAAATTATAGAACACTAAATTCATAGATTGTTATTAATTTGACATATGAATAGGAATATGAATTTGAGATTTTATTTTTTATAAAATACATACACACATCGTGATAATTATAATTTTTCTGCATCAGTATCTAATATAATTAGCGCACCTTCCCAGAAACTCGTTTGGTTCTTGTGATATCACAGCTTTAAATGATATGAAGTAGCCGTTGGTTGGCTTGTTGATACTCTAGGCGCCGATATAGCGGCACTTGTTCCCCCGCATCCAATTTAACGGCTAAAGCATTAGCCCAAAGGTCTTCTTGAAGATATCCTTCCAAAAATTTAAAAAAATTTGGATGCAGTAAGAAGGTCTTCTGTAGCTGGCTGTGCCAATATTCTACGCTACAAGTGGTACGAGGAAGGCCGAGCTCTGTAATTTCTTTGCAATTCCACATCTCTGGTCCAAATAGTGGTGTACGACGTGGACGGCCAACCCATGTATTTTCGAAAAACTCAATAAATTGTTGGTGTTCTTCTGTATCACCAAAACTCAACAAGAAGTCGTCCGCTAAGGATTGAAAACGTTCACTAATATCGCCAATATTGCAAAACGCCAATGCAGAAAATTTCTTTACAGAAATTTCGTAATTAACATCCTCGACATACCTTGCTTGCATACCATAGCGCTAAACGGCTCGCCAATGTGCTTGGCAAAGATGAAACCAGCAACCATGAATATGAGCCGTATGCATTTTGGAGCGAAATGCTTGTTCTGCACTTTTTTCAAAATCTATTATAATAGTTTGAGGTCGATAGTGTCTTTGTTCCACCTCATTCATTTTGTCGATGCCGTCAATAACAAGTTGAATAAGTTTATCGTACGTTAACCTGGAATTTTTTGGTAATAAACATACCAAGAACGGTATAATACGATTTTGATATAAACCATGCACTGAATAAATTTGGTAGAAAACATCTGGTGATGTACGAAAGGTCCCATCACATAACCAAGTAGAGCACCGGCTTAAACGTCTAAGGTTTGTTTGAGATCCAAGTATTACGATGCGGTCGGGATCATCAGCACCAGTGTCAGCAAAAATAAGATCTTCTTGTAGCGTGGTTCTACTTCGGCGTAGTTCATCTGGGAAATATATCTCAACAAGTGAATGCGGAATATCCTCATTAACTATTCCGTGTTTACGCTTCCGGCGGACTGCTTTCTCTAGCGATGCCAATTTTGGAAGGCTTACAATTGCTGCGTCACTAGCCCCTGCAAAACACTCGTTAATAATGGCTCGAGGGCATTTCTATTTCGCAAGTCTACAGCAGCCTCTTGGATTTTGCTTCGTATTTGCTTTGCCTGAACTGTTACGGCAGAAGGCGCGTGCCCATGATGACATTTTGTAACGGTGACTGCATTGTTTCCATCGGTAATGGCACGTCCAACACATTTTACTGTTGTATAGTACTTTCACAAATCCAATAACGACGTCCTTTGCCTGGATATTTGTTTAAATTGTAAATGAATCCTTCATAAACCATTTTCTGTTTTTGTCGCTCGCTTGTAAAAAATGTAACTATCGTGGACGTAGTTTATTGCTCAACAAATACGATAGAACTGTAATTTCCGAAAAAAGCGGCTTTATATAGAGGGTGATCATTGTACTTTCACCATATCTTTGTAATCATTTTTGGACAAAATTCCTAAGACTTACAAATTGATATCTAATTATACCTAATGGACATTACTTTAATAAATTTCTTAGTATTCATATTAACAATCATGTAATGAGGGTGTAATTATGTTTGGACCTATTAAAAATTGATTACCAAATGGTATTTATTAATAATGAAATCAATACACTTCCAAGTATTTGTCAAAAGTCATTAATTTCTATATTTTTATATTTATCAAATAGTATTTCAAACTTAGGTGTCGTACAATAATGCTTTATTTAAATGTATCGTCTCTATGGATTGTACTACACACATAAAAAGTTCGTTGAATTTGCGAGTCGATGGATAAGCTGTAACGGTATAAACGGGTGGTAGAACGGGATTACAGATAAATTGGCCTTTTTGCCCCGACTAGCCAGCGTATGGGTGTAGGTCAGAATTTTGCGCATCCAGAATAGTAAATCTTACGTAAGTCACAATAAGGGTTGAAGACAAAATCGAGGGTTTGGGCGCCAGAATGTTTGGTAGTCAAAATAAGGGTTGTCGTGCCAAAATTACGAGTACATAGCGTGTCTAAACATACAAAAAACATACGCTTACCTATCCGTAATCAATCCCAGGTGTGCTGGACGGCAACTCAGCAAACTACCTGAAATCGGGCTTCAAAGAACACTGCACGCTTGTCAAATAAAGCGTGATAAACACTCAATAAATTTACGTTACTACACCTCAGTGTAAATAATTAGACATTAAATAATAATCAAAACAAAACAAAAAAAATCTATAAAATGAACTCTAAATGAATTAATACTCAACTAAAAATCAAATAAAATACTAAATATTAATAACGCTATTACTCAATAAAATAAAAAAACTAACTTCGTTACGTTAAAAACTAAAACGCCGGTAATTTGCAATTTGCAAAAAAACTCTTATGTAACACAAAAGGGTTTCCATAGAAGTAAAACACATTTATAAAACCTAACAAACTATAATAAAATAATAAAAAAATAATAATAAGGATAAATATAAAAAAATGTAAACATACGATAATGCGTATAAACAAAAAAAAAATGCTTAAAAGGCGACAGGATGTCTGATCAGAATACTGCTTTTACTCCAGTCTAAATCGTTTAACCTAAGTATATAATTCGTGGATAATATACCCACACTACAATAGGGTCAATTGCCCTTTAATACTAAAATAACAAAAGAAGAGTATGAAGGCGAAGTGTCAATAATATAATTACTTAAAATAATTAAATCTAAAGCAAACAAAAAACTTAATTCAATAGGCAAAACAACTCCGCTTTCAAACTTTCATCAACACATAAAAAAAAATAAATCGAAACACACAAAAAATCTTGAAATATTCAATAAAAAACAATATTATGTTACCTTGAAGGTCTAGAATTACACCACTCCTGTGTTACAATATATGTGGAAGATAACCAGGTGGTCGGTTACGGCTATGACAGAAATGAAATCTCCCTGCTCTGGCAAAATGATGAATGAAATGTTGACTATTGTTCTATGATACACAAACAATTTCTTGACTAAACTCGTTAGAATGTTACTGCATAAGTTCAAAACTTCTTTTAAAATAATAATAATTTGAGCGTTCACAATTACTTGATAACTTTTAGCTTTTAATTGGTTTTATTTCCACTAATAATCCAAAATGTTTATAACTGTTTAAATAACTATAATTTTTAATATATTGCGAAAGTTTCTTTATCTTTAAATACGCTTTGTACGGTAAATAAGAGGCACTTGGAAGAACGATGATGTTAATATCCGCAGAAGCGATATAAACCAAAGAGGTCACTGAAGCACTATACAACACGACGATGTCCTCTAGGTAACTTTACGTAAAACCGAAATCGGCACTAGGTATAATCCTTTGGTGATGAACAATTTTAATAAATCCCTTTCACAGGTAATCTTTCAGGAGTAGCTAAACTACCCTTACTACACAAAAAAGTACGTTCGTTAAACACCACAAGGTCCCAAAATATCAACGTTCTAAACCACCCCTTTAAAGCGTAACAATAAACGGCAACGTATACTACTACTCGATAGCGCAGTCAGATTTAGAATCCCAAAAATTATTAACAAATTCCATCTTGGATTTTACATCCCACTACTCATAAAAAATCTTATCTACTTTAATTCCACCAATTAAAAAAACGGAAGGGGAAAATAAGGTACCCCGATAAACAAATTCGTTTCCGTCCGTAAGGACTCGGTAAATGTTGAAAAACTAAACGTCAGCAAAAAATCCTGTACAGCTTCTGTATGTTTACCTTAAAGTACGAACAATAAGGCCCACATGCAATCTCTATGAATCAAAACCAAAATACCTAATAATAAACTGGACAACTATACTTAAGCGTCTTCATGTCGCTACCATGACATCATACGCCGATAATTCCACACTACTTATTTAAATTACTTAACTTTCTATTATATTTTACGGAAAACAAACGAAATGAACCTTAATTAAACTTATAGACAACTATTTACAAACAAGCGTTAATCAAACTTCTATAAACGGGAAATAATAAGGAAAAACAACCTAAATTACAAAAAAAATAATTCACAAACTAAAAATCTAAAGCTCACCACACACCTACCATCCCTAAAGCTCGCTACACACGTTAAAACAAATTTACTATAAAACATAATTTGACAAAAAAAAAATGTATATACGGAATCTAACTAAGTACATAAGACTACAAACAAAATTACGCACTACGTATACAGGGTGTTCAAAATACCCTGACAAAGCCATTCTACGGGTCGAATACTCTATGGTTAGGCCACTCTAGGAATAAATTATTCTATGAATCAGATAGTATATGAACGCCACATTCTACCAATTATCGTTATATGAATTGCCTTTCTAATAAATTCGAGTTTCTATAGATTATCTGGACCCCGAATAGTAACCTGGTAAAACATACGTTGCATAGAAATCAGGTTGGTAGCATCCGGCCCATTAATACGTTTTGCGGGGTCAATCTTTTACTTTAAAAAGTCTTTTTCGTAACTAACTGAAGGTGTTATAGGTAAATAGATAACAATCTTGAACCATTTATGTTAAATATACAAAATTTTTAGGTTAATCATGCTACGAAATAAGCATCTAAATTCTCTAGCACAACTGCTTGTTACGAACGTGCACCTCCCCCAATCACCTACTAAGCAGATGTTGAAAATTGTGTGAAAGATGCTGTTAAACGTAAAATTTATGAAATGTATGTATAAAATTGGGTAAAAAATGTTTATATAAATATATTTATTTTCCTAGTTCTCCATGTTACATTGGCGTCATTGCAAAAAGAATTAGCCGAATGTGAAGTTTACTGTTCTAGTAAATCCAAATTGGCTTTACATTTAAATTAGACAATGGTAGGAAAGGTTTACTTGAACAACTGCACATTGCAGCCAATCATGTTTCTTAAGGGAATATCATAAAAATAAATAGAAGAAATTGTACAAACCTGTATTCCTTGATGAAACTTTGATCTCATAAAAAAAGCCACCATGATAAATCTAAGGAAAGCCAAAAAAAGAAGCCACTGGGCGAAGGAAAAAGGTAAACTACACCACAGTAATTATGTTGTTTTGATTAATTTTAGATTTATAGTCGTGCATGCAGGGAATGAGGATGGCTTCATAACTGAGGGCCATCCTGTTCTTGACAAAGTGTAGATTACCACGGAGATATGTGCAGAGTTGTTTACGAAATGGTTCGAAAATACATTAATTCCAAACTTAAAAGAACCTTCCCTTATTATTCTTGATAACACTAGCTATCCCTCGAACATTCTAGAAAAAGTTTCAAATACATCATCCAAAAAAGAAGAAATATGCCAACATTTATTAATATAAGATATTGTGTATGATTCAAATATGTTTAGAAAAGAACTGTTGCAATTAGTGAATGATAATCCAATACCAAAAGTCTACGAAATAGATGAAATAGCAAACAAGTCTGGACACAAAGTGTTACAATTGCCACCATAACACTATCAACTTAATCCAATTGATTTGGTGAGGGCGAACTGCAAGGAGTACTATAATAAAAACATTGGAAGAAATAACTTAAAATTTTCTGATGTGCATGTTAAAGAGATATGGATGGAATCTCTACAAAGAATTGTTGTGCCGTATTGGGAGAAATGTATTAAACATGCTGAAAAATGCATACTAGAATAGTGGCAATTAGAAAAACATTTTGAAGTTATTGAATCCTTTAATAATCTCTGTCACCGTTTCATCTACGGAGAGTGGTACAGAAACAGACTGCTGTAAATAATGGTTGTTTTAATTAAATGTGTAATTACAATGCAATGTAAATTATAAATTTTGCATAAAATATTAGTTATTTTATTTTAATAGGATGTGTATGTCATCCACTTACGTATGTATTCTGTTTTAATAATTGCAATATAAAACCCATTGAAGTGCCTAATTTTTTCAAAGTTCATTGATCATAAACTGTATATAAATCAAGTACTACATCTTTTTGCAACGAACTGTTTATACATATTTTCTCCCTGAAATAGTTTTTAAATAAACCGAAAAGTACTTGTACAACGTTTTTATAGGTTATGTTATTATCCTCGCCAGAAAAGTTTACCACTATATGTCTTATATACAACCATATGGTGTGGTATGAAAAACATGAGTCAATAGTATGACTTAATAAGTGTGGTAAGTAGCCTATTGCGCATTAGCGTATTATTACGATCACGAGCGATCAAGTGTTGTTTACACGAGTGTGTAATAGGCATTACCACCCAAGTTGTGTACTATGCTTTTTCTACTCCTCTAAAGTATAAAACAGTGATGTATGAGTAATACGTAACTACCACTCATTGAGATTCTTACGACCTTTGAACGTTTTATACACGTACCTATTATTGTAATGAACTATCCTATAAAAATAAATTATTGTAGGTATAAATGTATTATAGGATTGTATGGCTTCTTTCAATTACCACGTTAAAAGTTCGAAAACTTCGAACTAAAATAAATAGAACACTGGTTTTTTAGTTATCCTGAAATTAAACAAATTAACTTCACTTTTTGTATGGTTAACGATGGATGAAATTTTATTTTATTAACAGAAGTTATTGCTCTAAAGTAATAATAAATGTAAATGTACTACAACTGTTACTTAAAGGTGGTATATATTTTTGTGTTTTAAACTTGAAATTTATTGAACAATTTTTCAGTTTATAATAATGGACTATTTAACTCTGAAGTAAATTACTTAGACCTTAGACTAGGGCTTAGATAGATACATGGGTTTTAATGTTGACACACTGCTTTCAATATATTCTATGCACTAAATTATAGTGGCAGTTGAGGCTTTATTTAACACAAAATTGGCAATTCAGCTTTCTGCTACATTTTATGACTTCATGCTATTTAAGTCAACAGATTACCACTTGCAGGGATTAAAATGGTGGTGGATGAGTAATACCACAAGTTAAAATAACCTAAATGTAATGATTATCTCGTTACATTACAATTAAACACATGTTCAATGTCTTCTATAATAAATACTGAATATCGTTACCACCTCATAAAATTATTAACATATTCAAAGCTAGTTTTATTTCAATTAATATAACAAAAAGTTACAGAACCAATGTGTAATGAATAACATTATAAGTAATTAATGAACCAAAAGTAGGTAGATGCTTATTTTCAAAATAACTAAACTCATAAGCTGTATTATATTGTTCAATATCTGGTTTAAACTTTATACATAAATGTTGATGCAACATATTGCTAGATTAAATCATTTCCAAAGTTATCTAACAACTGATCTTTTACGTACTAAATAAACATGCCTTCAACTGCAACGGAAAGCTTATAATGCATTATTAACTATAATAAGTTTTTGTTTTATATTTGACAGAAGATTGGCAAATTGTAAAATCATTAATTCACTGAATTATCAATCTACTAAATGTTGAATGTATTAAATATTTTGCACCATCCCTAAACGGTATTTCCGATGTTATTTCTTTATGTCCTTCACTTTTCTAAAATGAAAATTATAATTTAGTGGAGAGTGACAATATGTTCTTAAATGGTGTTTAAAAGTTTCTTTAAATAATAATATCAATACATGTTTTCATAAATTCACATTTTAAAACACCTAAAAATTGTAGTGGATGCTAGGTTAATAGAGCAAATCTGCTGGAACTACCAATTAAGTGTTGTTACTACTACCATCAATAGAGTATATATGTGCTCTATGCAACTGTAATATGTAATAATGTTTTCACATTGGGCTTCCTACCAAACAATACAATGAGATTAACTCAGTGAAACTAAACTATTTCAGGGTTACCACATTAATAATTTTTAATTATTAATTAATTAATTAAATTATATATATATATATATATATATATATATATATATATATATATATATATATATATATATATATATATATGTAAGTTTATTAACTTAGTGAAATATTTAATATTATATGTATTTCGCCTCGACTAGCAACTCAGGGGATAGTGTTCAAGGAATCAGTTTTGAGGTGATAAATAAATTATTCATATTAAATTTTTTATAAGATAACTCAATTACTGTCTTGCAATTAAATTTTAATTCAACTTAAATTCAAACGCCTTGTATTATAAGCAATTATTCAACACATTGCGCGCATGCGGATATCTGTTTTCAAATAATGTTAAATATGTGCGTTGTGTTAAAATACTTATCTTTTTTGGGGTTTTTAATAGTGTATTTTAAATTGTTTATACAATCTATAACGTTTCGGTAAACATGTTAAAGATTAATCATGTCTTGCTACAGTAGTAATAGTTTAGATTAATAAATTGTTAAAGATTTGTAAACAATAATAGTCATAAAGTTAAAAATTATCAAACATAAACATCAGCCTGCTATTAATATAACAGTTTGTAGAAACGTATAAAACCAACTATAAAATTACTAATTTTAGTAAAGAATAACTAGGTCATTAAAAATTAAATAAATTATCCAGACCAGCCATCCACTGTCATTAAAATTGGTGTAATTAAATCTTTAGGTAGATTACGAGCAAAACCGTCTAATCTTGTACCTTCTATCTTTGAAGGATGTTCAAATGATTGAAATATTATATTCACTTACAGATATTTAACCTACATGAAAATTAGCACCTTCTAAGGCGTAACCTTAAAGAATTGAAACCAGTTCTTAATCTTGGTACTGCTTTTCTCTTATAGCTAATGTTACAAATAGAATTGAAAACATCCTAATTAAATATGGCATTAGGACTATTTTAAACCTACAATAAAAACTCAAGAACATTTAAGATTACACCTAAAGATGTGTCAAACCCTTTGTCATCTCCAGGACTGATAAGTTAATCTTGACTTCAATGTGGAAAAGTATACATCGTAACCACAAAACGTATGATTTGATACAAGTACGCAATGAACATATGAGATTTTATAGATTAGGACAACCAGAGGTCTGCTGGTGACCATGCCCTGAATAATCTAAATCATGACATTCAATTTGCAGTATGGAAATATTGTCAAGACAAACTCATTATTATGTTCGTTTGCAACGTACTTTGAAATATATAAACACCCTAAATTTTAATAGACAAGAAGAAAATCTCCGTTTAAATAGGTTTTGGCATCTTATAATTAAAAAAAAGCATAATGATACGTCTTAATTTTGATTTTAATTTTAAATTTTGGTATGTCTAGGTTTTTTGCTGTGTTTTTCCTAGACCTTGAAGCAAATGCTTTACCAATTATATGTTAAATTACCACAGCACTATAATTTAACATAAGTAGTTGAAATTAAATTAAAATTAAAAATTGCAAAAAACGTTCTCCATTATGCCTTTCATTGTTAATAACACTTCCACTTATTGATAAAGATATCTCTTTGTTAGATTTAACTGGGTTATTTTATTTGATGTGATGTTTGGATTTGTGAATGCTTCTACCATTTTCAAATTGAAGTTTTTCACAATTTTACACTTACATCATAACTCGATTAAATTTTGTTAAATGTGTTTTTTAGCTGACAGATTTCATTGTTAGCTTTCGCAGTAGATAGTGTTCTGATTTGTCATCTTTAAGGCAGTTTAACAATATTTAATTTTTAATGACCTAGTTATTCTTTACTAAAATTTAATTTTATAGTTGGCTTTATACGTTTCTCAAACTGTTATATTAATAGTAAGCTGATGTTTATGTTTTAATTTTTCAACTTTGACAAAATTGTGTACATCTTTAACAATTTTTAACAAATATTACTACAGACGAAGATAACTGTAAGTTTTATCGAAACGTTTAGATTGTATAATTTAAAATACACCATTAAAAACCCCAAAAAAGATAAGTATTTTATTATGAGTGATAATGGTGAAAGTTTACATTTTGATATGTGCATTGTGTGTTCCATGGCTGATCAACAAAATAAATCACATTTACTGTAAGTATAATTTGATTTTTTAACTGTAGTAATATGATTATGTAACTTAATGATTCGCGTTGCTGACTGGTATCTAATTTGTTTATACATTCTGTACACATGTAAACATCGATGATACGCATAATTCAAAAACATAACCTAGATTACTAATATGAGATTCGTATAACTTACAGCGTTATTAATCTTCCTTCTGTTGCGGCAATCTCCAATTGTTAAAGTCCCGTGCTCCAAATCAGCTATATTATGGATCCCACGAAGTATGCTGGCACAACAGTGATTGCTATCGACCATGAGCTTCTTCAGGTACGTTACTTATTAACTTTTTCCATAAGCACTTTATATTAATATTGCATAATTTTAATGCAATAATTATCTACATTCAATTTTATTTATTGACTTTTTTCATAACATATTGTATGCATAATTTTAAACACAATAATTATCTGCATTCAATTTTAATTTATTAAAACTTTTCTAATTTCTATGAAATTAGTAAACTCGATTTTTGTCTTTAATTAATTATGTTTATATTAAAAAAAAAATATTTCATAATTCATTATAAATATCAATTTAACAATTCACCTGTTATTAATTACTCTAACCTCACTTTTATTTTAAGTAGTTTAATTTTGCGAATATGTTTTGTTTTTATATGAATTAGGTTAGGAAAAACTTACCAATCTTAAATTTTTATTACATGTTTTAAACAAAACTAACATGCTTTCACCTTCAAGATTAATAAATGTAGTATTATCTTTTTCTAAAACACCAATTTTGATTGGACCTTATACACATACAAACAAATCTGAACTTAATTCTGATTGGTTGATCATATTTCTAAAATTTACAATTTATTAATTTTATAAATATTTTTGTTATAGAAGGATACATATTAAAAATATTATAAGCATTAAATTCTATAAATCCTTTAAAACGATACCCCATTTGTTCTATTTCGCTTTGCTATGATAATTATACTATTTATGCATTTTCACATACTGAAATTTACTTATATCTAAATTATTCTAATCTCCACAGGAAAACTTTGGTTATATTTGGATTCTCTGACCCGAAAAACATAAAGTTACACTAACTTTAACTCCAACACAGTCAACAATGTAAAATAATATCTCACAAATGGAGTTTAAAATGTCCATAACCTATCTTCTTAACATATTTAATTAATTTGCACCAACAATGTTAATTTATGTGGCTACACTTCCTTTTAACACAACTGTAAGTTACTTTTACACTAATTGTATAGTATTATTCTTCATAATTTCATAAATTATATGAATCTTTCTAATATTAGTCTTTATCGCTAACTTTAATCATACAATTTATTTCATCAACATGTTATCTAATACATACTATTTTCTTTTATTTTATAACTGAAGCAGATTATAAGACATACACAGAAAACAATGATTAATAACAACTATTCAAATAAAATTTCTACAAATTAAAATAATTAAAATTGAAATATAAAAAACATAATCATATATATATATATTAACGAAAGTATATCAAACATACTAATTAAAAAATATCTTTATAAGATACATACCACATATTAACACCACACACACACACACATAACACACACACACACACACACATATATATATATACTATATATATATATACTATATATATATATATATATATATCATACATATTTAAATTACTTAAACATATAAATAATTCACTACACACACACACACACACACACATCATTTATAATAAATTACTTATACACACACATTATGTGATTTTAATAGCATGATTGGACCAATCAGATATAATTATTACATAAATAAATAATGATAAATACACAACATATGCAAGTAGTAGTTACTTTAGTATACTAATAAAACCAATATCCATATATAGTATAGTAAGTTTATTACAAGTATAATTTTCCATATAAACATAGTATAGGTATAATAACAATAATGTTAGATTAGTATGGACAATGTCAATTCACATGTAGGTTACACAGCAGTTATGATTAAACATTCGTACAGTGAAACACGTAATATCAAGTGCTAAAACTGAATGAAACAGAATGAATACATATGTATATAACATGAAACATAAATAGTACAGCAGTTCTGAAGTTATTAGTCATAATTAACATTTACAACTTAAATTAGTACAATCACACAATTCATACAAGTCTATAAAACTTATGACTATCAGAGATGAAAATAATATAATAGTCATAACAATAAGACATTTACACATTCACAAACATTAATGCTACAGTAAAACATCTAACATAAAATACTTATAACAGTACATCATTTCTCTAACAAACTTAATACAATGACAAACATGGCACAATTCACAACATCAAATCATACACAGACACACAAACAAAAGTACCCACATTTCGAGTCACAGCACACAAATAGACACAATACACACAGACATAGTTTAGACAACATAACACATGGTTAGACAATAAAGACTACAGACAGCAGATCACATATACAGGACACAACACAGACACAGACACAGCAAAAATAGTACACAAACACAGACAACACAGACACAGACACAGACACAGTTACATACAGTCAGACAAGGACTTGACTATTTACAGACACAACACAGGACATTCAACACAGACACAGATTACAGACACAATTACAAGGTATAGACAGTTATACAGACTTTTACAGTACAATTAAACATTGACACAATTATCAGACACAACACAGATCAAGATAACACAGACACATGTAGTGTTCACAGACACATTGACACATTGGTACACAGACATTCAGACAAATAGACATCTGACACAGATTCACTGACTATTCATTGGACACAGACACCTTGAGTACACAAGACAAGTACACATTACACAGACAAGACACAGAAAGACACTAGATACAGACAATCACAGTCAGATCACAGTCGGTTACAGACACAGGATACACATTGACGACAGACACAGTACAGTCAGTTACACTAGACACAGACATTCATGGTTATCACAGACACAGATACAAATATTCACAGACACAGTACATCTGTACACAGTTGTTTCTTGTATATTTTTTACTGTTTACAGTTACACAGACACAAACAGACACTATATCACAGTTTACATTTAAAATTAACTCACATACACATGACATTTCAGACAATTCATTTGACACAGACACAGACACAGTAATAAATTGCAGATCCTAAACAGTAAAGATCAACATGACACAGACACAATAGAACTTACTGAAGGAATAAGTCATCATAGACAGACATTAGACATTCATGACTTTTACAACGGACACACACGACTCAGACACAGACACAGACAATTATGTGCAGACCACATTTGTACACAGTAACACATGACATTAATCATATTGTAGTTAATAGTCATATTTGAATAAGTAATTGCAGACAACAGATAACAAATGTACAAAGGAACAGACATTAGCTAATAAATAAGGTAAATTTATTTAAGTTAGGTGTAAACATACTTACTAGATTGTGTTTTCAGTATTCGTTATTGAAAGATTAATGAAAGCGATTCTAGCATTCAAGTAACATTAGATTATTTATGAAGAGTGACACAAATAGTGATGCAAACAAAATCACATTTCAGTATCAAAAGACATTAATCTAAAACAGAACATAAGTTGCTACAGATCAATGAAAATTATTCAGACATGTTTTAAAATTACTTTCATACACTTAATTATAATTATCTTATTTTCCAAATTGATTCACGCATTCAACCACATCAACATCATAAATTAAAATAATTTTTCAAATTGATCCCTATCCCCTTGAAGATCTTAATGTCCGACTTATTTTAAAGCTAGCTAGGTAATAATATAATAAATAATATATTTAAAATAAATCAATATATCAAAAGTCCTCAGCAAATATACTAAAATATATATTATATATATATATATATATATATATATATATATATATATATATTATATAATATACATATAATATTCAGGTTGAGCATAATAGTAGTTATATTATTTTAATAATAATCTTTTATAAGATAATTTACAACATATTAAGTCAGATTATATATATCTACCGTATTATTAACATTCTCCCAACGTATCAATCAATTTTCTCGGTACTCTACGTATAAAATGTTCGGCTTATAATAAAAGTTCAACTAAGTCCGTAATTCCAACATCATTATAGACTGTAAATACCAAATATTCAATGTGATCGAAATAGTGACGGAACAGATTCAGGATGTATATGAGGGTTGGATACTTTCCAACAAGCATTTGAAGTGCTCTAACATTTGTCATAATTAGAATTGAGAGAGCTAATCCTGAATGAAAGACAGGTCATGACATAGCATGGGGTCTATTTCCAAATAATATGTAAATATCATTATGTTCACATATAGCTTACATTGCCTGTTTGGACTTACTCCCAAGACATCAGGTGAATATATTGTCCCACCAAACTATAAATGTCTTTGAGTGAAGATTATCTTCGCAGGCGTGCTGTTATTAACTAGCACTGTTTCTATGTCATATTCACATACAACAGCCTTTTCGTGCGTAAAATTTGGTAGAGGAACTTGATTGTGACCATGATAGCATTCAAGCAATCCAGGATTTAATTGTAAAACTTGATTTATGTTGTTCTCGCTCAAAATATGAAATACCCAAGCAAGTTCTGAACTTTTCTATAAGATTTCAGATGTATGAACATATCATTCATTGTACTTCCACTATACTGAGCAACTCTAGTTGATGGCATAGAATTTTCATAAAATGTTGAATTCAATCTGCTTCGTCAAGAACTAAAGGACTCCTAAGATCCATAAATATAAAGTGCGTTGAAATTCGATTTTGTAACACGTTAACCATTTTACGCGTCAACAGGATTGCATCTTCACCTAACAATCCATTACGACACTTAATGGCTTGACTCGGTTAAACGAAAACAGATAATTTAGATCGTGTAAATCTCGTATTATGTCTACTGGAATCATTCCAGTGTAATAAGGTTAAACTTTAACAATTAAGTAACGAAATTACAAAAGAACATATAAGAATATAATTATCTACAAGCTGAATATTGAGTGAATCAAAATTTTGTTATTTCAGAGCCAACTTATTTAATATTAGAAAAATTATGATATTTATCAATAAATTATATATAATATATATATATATATATATAAGTATATATATTATAACTATATTTACAGTAACTTCATTTAACATATTGTAGAATAATTATGTGATTCGTGTTACTATATAGGATAGAAAAGTAATATTACTTCAAGAACTATCGATATTAGATAGTTAATAAGCATTAGTACATAATGTTGTAATAACCAATGAATTTTGCGATTTATCTAACAGTTTCAGATTAATAACATAACTACGTACTCTAACAAAGAAATTTATGACTAATGAACCTCCCATATCGTGAATTGGCGACCAAACCACTTGAGCATAAGTGCTTTACCATTTTGATGTTGAAACTGTTATTTGAAGTGATATAGTTTCTAAAATATAAATTGTTAAATTAATGATACACCGAATTTATGAGATAATTACTTTTATGTTTGAGCTGCACAGTTTTTTGTTATATAACCTTCATAATTGTGTTTGATAACTCTCTATGGGTATTTCGATGTAATTGGTAGAAAATGAACGTTATGTTGTACTAATAGAAATATGAACTGTATGTTTATGTCGAAATAGCTATTTAGGATTATAAAGATTTATGACCGACCAGTGTTTTGGTAACGGATCGTCATTGTAAGGTTTGGGAACAATATCTGAAAGTGCTACTTTTGTGCATATTAATTGTATATACCATGTGTAAATAGTTCATTTTAGTTTCCAAATTACTGGGTAATACTTTAAATTTACTTTAGTTTAACGAGATATTGTGGATTGAATTTAAATATAGCATCTAATTCCGTGGTCATTTCAAAATTAAATTATGATCTGAAAATTCTAAAATATTTATAGAGGGTTATTATTATTATTCGGTGCGTATCTTAAACAATGAAAGAGTCATATGCTTTTTATAGAAGAAATTTATTCAGTAAATCTTTGGTAACGGAATATAGATCTCATAGAACGAGATTTAGGATATTTTGAGCAATTTGATCGAACGTTGTTATATTGTTCTGCTTCAACAAGAAAAAGAGTTGCTCTATTACTTCTAATGTGAATGTACCAATTTGAAATTGAAGTATATTCCATTAACATTGAATAACTCATATTGTGACAAGTAATTAGTGCATATGTTTGATAATAAGTTTTAATGCTTTGATCAACTTTGTCATAACAATGTCAGAGACATTACATTGCAGTATATAAAGTTGAAAATGTGTTTTAATTTAGTTGTAAAGTTTACGTGTAAATATATACATTACTTGCTGATGAATAATGTGTCTACTTACTCAAGTATTTCTTATTGAATGATTAAATCGAAAACAGTATTCTTTACGCATGCTAGAGTATACATTTTGATAGGATCTTATTCATTATGATATAGAGGTCACTACATAGTGATAGACGAATACTAAATGATTATATGACGACTATTTTCAGTATACTGTGTCAAGAAGATATTCCGTAGCACTTAAAGGAATAATTATATGTATGCTATTATATCATATGATATATACTATTCGAATATATTTATAATATATTAATTATCATATATATTGTCTACATTCAACTTTTACAATTATAATTATCTTATATTAATACAAGAACGTTGATTCAATTCGCTTTTTCTGTTAACCTTACGATCTAATCTATCATGTCACAAATTGTGGTTAAATCTCACTCTATTTTGTTCTAACATTTAGCATTTCCTAACACAATTATTCACCTGATATGAAGACGTCGCTAATCTACCACGACAAATGCTTTATGTTTAAAGCTTAACGCTAGCTGTTAAGCGTAACTATATTCCATAAATAATATATTTAACAATAATACTCAATATATCAATGAAGTACTTACACAAATTGATCAGTTAATAAGTATATATATATATATATATATATATATTATGTATCTCAGGTTGATAACTAAGTAGCCGTTCTTTATATATGTAATATATATATTATTTTGTACTGATAAAATTTGAATGCATGATGTAAGTCATCATTATAGCCTATTCTCACGTTATTATTAACGACTTTCCTCCCAACGTTCATACATTTTTGTCGTGTACGCATTAATTTGAGTAATACTGATAATACGTTTCGGCCTACTCAAATTAAACGATTCAATAAGTTCTTTTATTTTACGCAATCATTTTGATGTATCAATTACCCTGTTCAATACTTTACGTTTAGATTATCTATGTGTTGATCAGAACATATTGACGTGAATTCCAATATCAGGATGTTGGACGGGTGTGCTACAATACTTCTCAGACCCAACATTTAGAAGTTGCTCTCTTTGGTATTTGCAATGTTAATTGAAGTCGATTGTTCCGTATGAAAAGTATGTGCCGATGGGTCCTTTCATTCCCAAATACTTTAAGATGATTCAGTTTGATTCTAACATATGCTCTACATTGCTTTGTTTGGTTACTCCATAGCAATTTCATGGTGAATGATACCTTCCCTCGTCCTACCAAATTCGTATAACATGTTTTGTAGGGTGAAGATTTCACTTGTCTAGTGCTTGTTCATGTGAGACTTAGCCAGTTTAGGTCTATGTTATATTCACATACTTTATAACACCATTTCTTGTACGTCGGTACATTATTTGGTTGAGGAACCTTGATTGTGACATGAGTGCTACGATTTCGGCAGAGCAAAGTTTGCAGCGACATTGTGTAACGTTCATTTATGTTGTTCTCGTCAAAACGTGAGATACCATACAAGTGTTGAACTTTATCTTAAGGATTTCAATGTCGAAAATATCATTGATTGTGTCAATTTCCATTACTGAGCCACTCCATAGTCTGATCCTGGATATTTTCATAAAGAAGTTAAGATTCAATCGCTCTTGTCGAACTAACAGACTCCTAAGATCCATATATTAGGGTTGAAATATTCCGATTATTGAAACGTTTAATATCCATTTTCAGTTGAAATCCTAATCATGCATTGCATCTTCACGTAAACATCGCAAATCTCACGAGCAGCTTCATGGCTTTGCACTGGTAAACGTAAAAAGAATTCAATTCGTATTCTGGTTGTTTAGTACTACTGGACATTCCATTATAATAAGGTTAAACTTTAACAATTAAGAACGAAATACAAAAGCACACTATATGACAGAAGTACTAATTATCTGACAAGCTGAATATTGAGTAATCAAAATTTTGTTATTTCAGAGCCAACTTTTAAATTAAAAAACGCCATTATTTATGCATCAGCCTTATATATATATACATATATATATATATATATATATAATATATATATATATAATAATATATATATATATATATTACATAACACTTCTAATTTACACATATAGTAGAGTTTTGTGATTCGTGTTACGTATATAGGAGTAGAAAAAGTAATAATCTACGTTCAAGAACCTATACATAATTAGAATAAAGTTAATAAGCATTAAGTACACATAGATGTTGGTGTGTTATATAACCAACTGAATTTTCGCGATTTATCTAGTTTAGATTAGATAACAAAACTACTGTAACCTAACAAAAGAAATTGTATGGACCGGGAATCGAACCTGCCCCAACTGCGTGCCAGGCGACCACAACCACTAGACCAAACGTGCTTTACCATTTTGATGTTGAAACTGTTATTTGAAGTCGATATAGTTTCTAAAAAATAATAAAGTTGATTAAATTAATGATACCACCGAATTTATAATGAATTACTTACCTTTGTTTAGGAAGCTGTCTTCTACAGTTTCTTTGTTAGTATAACCTTCATAATTTGTACGTCGTGTGTAGATAACTCCCTACTGGGTATTTGATGTAAATTGGTAGAAATATGAACTGTTATGTTGTCTGGTAGAAATATGAACTGTTATGTTGTCTGGTCGAAATAGCCTAGTTTAGGTTAGTTATAACAGGACTTTTATGAACCGCACCCAGTGTTTTGGTAACGGGATCGTCCATTTTTAAGGTTTGGGAACTAATATCTGAAAGTGCTACCGTTTGTGCAGTAGCATAAATGTTATCATACCGCATGTGTAAATAGTTCTATTTATACGTTTACGTCAAAATTTAACGTGGGATAATACGTGTTTAATTTATGATCAATGAAACATTAAGGAGCCTGTCTTTTTTCATGGTCGTATTTCATGTATTTCTCGATCACTTGGTTAATAGTTTGGAGGTGGTCCATGGTTGAGAAGCCACTCCTGAATCCAGCCTGTTCCACTGTTTGATGCTCTTCGAGTTTTCCCGTTATCCTCTTTTTTAATTATTGTTGAACATAATTTATACATCACTGGCATTAAACTTATTGGCCTATACATTTTAATTTCATTTCTGTTTCCTTTTTTATGGATCAGAATCATTTTTGCTTTTTTCCAACTAGTTGGGATCTCTCATATTTCTAATATGCTGTTAAACAGTTTAAGCATTATTTCTTTTGCTTGTGTTGGTAGATCTTTTATTAGTTCGTTAGTAATTTTATCTTCTCCTGGTGCCTTTCCTTCCTTTACTTTTACAATGATCTCCTCTAGTTCTTCCATTTCGATGGGTAAGTATATTCTTGTTTCTCGCCTCTCTTTGGTATTTCGCTGGGTTTTCAATCTGTATTACTATTATATATATTTTTATAATATTTGGTGATTTCCTTTACCATTCCATTCCTATCTCTTATTATTATTCTCTGGTTGGTCTTGATTTCTACCATCTATCGGTTTCCCATGTTTGTTAGTTTATTAAGCTCGCTATATTTTATAAGTTTCCTTGTCCCTTCAGCTCTTCTCTTTTTCTTATTAGTTTTTTTGTGTTGGCCTATAGTTTTTCGACATTTTTCATTGTTTGTTTCACTGTTGCTTTTGCTTTAGCGCACAAGATTAGCTTTTCCAGCAACTTGTATACCCATCTCTTGGTACTCTTTCCATTGTTCTGAGTCTGATAGCTTGTTCCTGATATTCCTCTTTGCAAAATATAGTTTTTTGGTTGTCCTCATTTTTCTTCAACCATTCCACTCTTTTGTTGTAAATCTTAAGTAACACCGTTGCTCTATGATCTGAATTTATTTCAAAGTGATTGAGTACTTTGACTTTTGTTATACTTTGTCTATTGTTCGTAAAGATATAATCAATCTCGTTTTTGCATTTCCCATTTGGAGATCTCTATGTCCACCGTCTTCCTATCCGTGTTTTAAAGAAAGTGTTCATAATTGATAGTCAATGTTTTGGCGCAAAGCTGACCAAAGCATCTCCTCTAATGCTCCTTTCACCTTTTCCAAATCTTCCTATAGCTTCGCCATCCTCGCTTTTGTGCATCCCTATTTTACAATTAAAATCGCCTATGATTAGTAGTTGTTTTATTCCCTTCCTGCAGTCTTCCATTGCTCTTTCTATTATATTATAGAATTTCTCTATTTCTTCTTCTGGGGCTGTTTCAGTGGGTGCATGCACCTGTATTATTGATATTAGTTGTTCCTTGCTCCACTCCATTATTAAAACTGCTATTCTTATTGAGTACCATTTTATGTATTTAGTTACTCTCGTTTATGTAGAATCCTACGCCCAAAGTTCCTTCTTTTTCTCCATAATAATACCAGATTTCCTTAGACTTCCGTTCCATTATGTACTCGCCTTGTCTTCTTATTTCTTCTAAACCTATTATATCACATTTTAATTTCTTCAAGGCTTCTTCTAATTCTATTACTTTCTTATGATTTCAAAGTTCTTATGTTTAATGAGCATATATTAACCCTTGGGATAATCTTATTTATTCTTTCTTGACTATATTTATGTTGACCTTTTGGGGGGTTTTTTTTTGGTCTCTTACACCCCTGTTGACCAGACTGCTGTAATAGTAATAGTAATCGTAAAAGCGTTCTTTTATCAAATTTCAAATACTGTTTGCATGATTAAGATTCAAATGGATAACAAATTCGTAGATTTGTAAAATTTTTAAAAAATAAATTGTCAGTGATAATATATTGTTATTCAATGTAAGTTATTGACGTAAGTTTAGGTAGATTATTTAGGTTTTAAATGTTAAGAGTATCTACAATTAACTTAAATTCTGTGTATTAATTTTTTTAATGAATTTCGTTCTTGATTAACATAAACATTTTGTTATTAATCAGTGCCAATATTATAGTACGTACCTAGTACTAAACAAAATTAAATTAAAATAAATTAAAAATGTACTCAATAACATATTTTAAATATACAATCTGTGTTCCACTTCGATGGACAACACGTTATGTATTCATCACCTAAAAAATGTATTATTATTATTATTATTAACAATCACACGATGCTATATGCTTTATAAAATGCACTTAAATCTGTATCAGATTATTATATTTGCATTAGTCACATTTGTAATGAGAACTTGAACTGTGGTTCGTAAGAGGATTCTTTAAATCACGTTTCACTTCCGTTGAATAATCAGATTGCTCCGATTTGTACGGAAAAAGTGATAGGTGCCTTATAACGTGACGTTTTAAATTTAGCTTCACTGTTGTTGAGTAATTACAGTGGTGACATCTGTATTCAGAACTTGGTGCATGTTTGTTGGCATAATGATTCTTTAAATACCTCTTCACTACAGTGGAATAATTACATTGATCACACGCATATTGAGGAATTGATGTGTGAATTAAACGGTGCTGCTTTAAACTTTGTTTCCATTTTGTTATGAAATTACATTGGTCACATTTGTATTTGGATGAAGTGTGCATTATATTATGAACTTTTAAATTTGGTTTTTGTCTTGTTGTATAATCACAGTGGTTACACTTATATTCAAAATGTGAGATGTGTTTTACAAGATGACTCTGAAAATACCTCTTTACTGTTGTTGAATAACCACAATGGTCACATTTGTATTCGGAACTTGATGTGTGTATTACACTATGCTGTTTTAAACTTTGTTTCCATTTTGTTATAAAATCACATTCATCACATTTGTATTCAGTATTTAACGTGTGCTTTATGCTATGGATTTTTAAATTATTTTTCCATTTTGTTATATAGTTACATTTGTCACATTTATAGTCACAATTTAGAGTGTGATTTAAAATATGCTTTTTTAAACTTTGTTTCCATTTTGATATAAAGTCACATCGATCACATTTGTATACAGTATTTGAAGTGTGTTTTGTATCATAATCATTTAAATTATATTTCACTTTTGTTGAATAATTATATTGATCACATTGGTGGTGTACATCTGTGGTACGTAGCTCAAAATTTTTTTTATCATCTGCATCAGTCGTACTGACACCATTTACAGGATAGGAGTTGTCTTCTTCTTTTTTAATATTCCCAATGGCTTTAAATTCATTGTGATATGGTACATTAACAGAATGGTAACCAACTTCTTGTTTTATTAGGTCAATATTCACAAAATTTTCTTGGGTTAGAAATGTACTTTGTTGCTGTTCCTCTTTAGGTGTCAATTTAATGGGCTTCTGATCAACTTCATCAGACATTTAGAAGATTTTGTAATTAATAATTAAGTGTATTTTGTAATTAAATATTGTTTGTTTCAGAATTTAAAACTAAAAATTGTAACTTTCTACGTGACACAACAAATGCATATTAAACTACTAAATGTTTTGAACTATTTTATAATGTATTGAGAATATATAACCAAGAGTACTCGATCCAAATAGGTAGTACAACCGCGCTCAAAGAATTTTGGGTGTGTACATTTGGTTTGACGGCACATAACCAATTGCGTTAGCAGACTATGACCATGAAATATCAAAGTGACAGTTTCTAAGAGTCTTTAGTCTATCAAATTTGCCAGTTTGACAAATGCTTAACCCCTACTTAAAAATCGTGAAATGTCCGATTTACATACAACAAATTTCTCTACATCAAAATTTGAATTTTGGAAGTGTCTACAGTAACAAGCTGAGCAGAATTTTTTGAGCGGGATAGTATATATCCTATATATTTTTCGCAGAAAATTTAGTGCCTTAAACAAAGGAACCTATGAAATTGCCAAAATATCCCTGTTTCGATTAGTATACATGACCTTTACTATTGAAAAACTACTTAGTTAATAACTTTTCTGCTCCACCACAATATTACTTCTTTAGAATTTAAATATAATTGTTTATCTAATCATTGTATACATATGATTATGTCAACGGGTTACTTCTAGACCACGTGTACATGTGGCGTGCGTATTCGAAGTCAAAAGACAAACATTATACGCTTCCGTAATTTAAAAAATGTAGTTAAGATACATGCCGGTGTACATATTTGTCTCATAAGCAAATATATACTTTATAAAATTGTTTACATTATTAAACAATTCGAATGACCTCGCCCGCAGTGAGTCATGATCCAGAAGTAAGCCACAGTTGTCGTTGTAATACATATACAAAGATCTAATTTACAACGTCGAGGTAACGATACAATTGCCGAATGAATATATGCATATATACATACATATATATATATATATATATATATATATATATATATATATATATATATATATATATATATATATATATATTGTACTGATTTAAAACCCCACCAATTGATATAATCGTACTTTAATTATATTTTAATTAATATTATATAATTATTAATTATTAATTATTGTTGTTATAATTTTAACATTGGCTAAAACTCTTAAAATTGAAAATATATTCGTCGGTAGAACTATATTGGTAGAACATGAGACGCATCAAAAGGGATAGGGATCAAAATTTAGAAGAAACTCTACTTTTAAAATTATAAAATAAATGATTATGAATTTTGAATTATATTGATTGTTTGAATACAATAATCATAGTTAATATGATTGAACCACATTGAGTTAATGTCCTATTTATTTTATTTTATATAAATTGATTAAGTAAATTGAATTATAATTTTAATTCTCATTAATACCTGTGTTACACCCTGTACATAACAAAATTCTTTTAAAAATATACGTGGGCATGCGCTGTGAATACGCAAACATATGATTTGACTACAACTAAAATGAAATTCGACATACAAGTAAGTATAACTACGTTTGAATAAACAACAATATTAATATAAAACATTTAAATTTTTAGAACAAATAACATTCCTTTGGACCTGCATACCTGTTGTTGCACATCATGGTTATTACAAAGGATTGAAATTATGAACATAACAATAAAGTATCAATGTCAACAATAAAGTACTCACATAAAATGTCTTCCTTTGTGGGTTACTGCTATTGAAGTTGATTGAAGACAACAGCTCCTGCGAACTGCAACTCTGCTCCTCGAACATCCAAATTTTCTTTTAAATGAACAGCTTATTCACTTAGGCAAGTTTCACTATTGTTATTAGAATATTGACGAATCTTTATTTTAGGCTCATCACTTCTTTTAATTAACTTCAAAATAAATTTTGAAAAGCAAGGATCGTTGAAGGTTGTTGTAAATTAAACACACTTTTGATAAACAAGGTGTACAATGATAAAAACACGAAGACAACACAATTAAATATCCATACCAACATAAACAATATAAATTTAAAAACAAAGTCGAAACTGCGGAAAATTTTTTATAACTTATCGAAAACATCCGATTTGAAATTTAAAAGGTAAACTAACCTTAATTTATTTATTTCTCGACAAAAGACTATCAACTGTTTCGTTAACACTTCCGATACTAAATCGCACTTTGTTAAGTTACCGAAGTGACGTTAATTTGTTTTAAAAAATTTGGCAACAGCTTACTTTGGCAAGTTATTGCAAAAGATGAAAATTAAGAGAGATTGTGAATCTAAAGCACTTGTATTTATATGATTTTGGTCGACAACCAAATCATCGAATGTTTTCTACAGTTACGAAGAATATTTCCTGAATTCTGATTGGCTACTGTAATTTTCACATTACGATATTTCTTTGAAGCCCTATAACGTTCGCCCCTTTAACATTTCTTAAATCTAAAAACATTTCCATAATCTACATAATTTTATCTATAATTTGAAACCAAACATGGACTAATTCCTACACTTAATAACTACGTTAATTTTACACTTATTTATTGAATTTACACTAATTCTAAGGATTTTACAGGCCTGAAATTACCTCTACATGAATAGGGATGCTACGACACCCAAATATTCATCTTAAACATGCCTACGGCCAATTTGAGAGGAAAATTATTTAAATTCTACCCATATACTTAAAAACTAAAATTAACAAAATGGACATAAATATAAGGAACTATAACATAAAATTGAGGCTACCTTACTATTTTTGCCTCTAGTAATTTATTTTATATAAATTGTCTCAATTTAAAATACTTTTACAAAAATTTTTAAACGAGGATAAAACATAACCTCATATTGTTTATATAATTTTAATGTTAAATTTCACACTTTTAAACACAATAACTGTTAATGTAAGTGTTTAAATTTAATGTTCAAGTCACAAATTAATTTATTTTACCACTTTCGTAGGTTCATAAGTTCTTCTACGACTAGTGTCGGAATGTTGTCAATCACTAGTTTAAGGTCATAAATTGTTGATTACACACAATAATCCCAGAGCTGCTGCATGATTTATGTTTTATAGTCACACTAATGTGCTCGTTCTGTTTTTTCCTAATTTTGCACTACTATGTGTTTAACGCACTAATACGAATGTTTTCACTAATCTTGGCTACGTACAAGTGAATTGCGACATTGATACCAGCCTAAATCTAGTTTTAACATTATTTCTGTCAACCACAACCTGTATTACATGTCGTCGGGGAATATTGTTTTAAATAAACTTACAAAACTACATGAAAACTTGAATTAACTCATAAATGATAACATACCCTATACTTCAATGCACTGTGCTGTCGATTACTTATACTAACGTTATTTAAATTATATTAAGAAATATTTAAATTTTAAAACATCTCAATGTTTTTAATCATTCTTATCTAGAACTATTTAATGAAATGTAGCATTTCGTACCAACTAAAGAAATACTTTACTATGCAAATTACATAGCTACTTGCACGTAATTTGAATCATCTCAACATATATATATATATATATATATATATATATATATATATATATATATATATATATATATATATTACACACACACACACACACACACAAGGGTGTATTTTAAAATCACCGACAAACGAAAACTAGAGATTCTATGATTCAAAATAAGACAAAAATGATCATAAACGCTTTTCCGAAAATGCTGATTACTGGAAGCATCTCTACATGGACCTCTCGGATAATGGATTAAGTACTGTAATTTGTAAGAACTGGTTTTAGATTTTGTTTAACAGATGATCAATTATCTTTTAAGTTCATTCTTGCTTGTTAAGTTTCAATAATTTCTTATTATAGGTAAAAAGGATAATTAAACCTTATCTATTTTGATGTGTTTAGTATATATAAGATTTTGGGGGAATTTTTAATCTATAAGAATCGATTTTTGTCGTGCTTTTGAGGCCACGTGTTAGTACACGCAAATTGGTCAATATATCTCCGTTATTTAAATTATTTTTGTTGTTTATTTGTGTCAGCTGAGATAAAAATTTTAGCATTAACCTGTGTAAATTTACCTAATGGGTTACACCTACTAACAATTGAATTAATCTTTGCTTATTTTTGAGCTTAATGATCGATTTGAAATTGCGTAACGAGCCAAATCGATTACAAAATGTAACTATTGTGAATTATTTGACAGTCAGTAAAATACAGAACACGAATAACAATATTGTTATAAAGTATAAATTATAGATTTGAAGTATTAGCAAAAACCTATTGACGAATGTTTAAATACGATTTTTAAAGAGATAGTATTTATAAAATGTATAGATATGACCGTGATATTTTAAATTTTTCGGTAACAAACGAATATTTTATTGATTTAAAAATTATTAAACAGACTTTTTATTTTGATTCTTTTCTAAATTTGGTAGTATTTATTTGATTCAGAGTTTCGTCACAGTTAGAAATATTAATTTATATGTATACAGGGGATACTTAAAAGTGTTCAAATTAACGGTACATGACTTGAAATTTTCATATGTACGGGGTATTCTCAATAAGTTTACGACGACTCGTGTATTTCAAAATTTTCTTAAGCTTTTGGATAAATTTCTTTTTGAGTGTGATTGAATTTTAGTTATGAATGGTTTTAGAAAAATTTAAGATTCTGGTGGCGCCTATAGACAACTTTTCCTGGACTGAGCGTCGTGAGATTTATGGTAAGTGTAAGGTGTTTGAAACTACCATTCAATCATTTTACTCTTTATATCGCCCACTTCTACTGTGGCTGGATTGACTACCCGCTTACTTCCGTAAACTTGCACAACGCCTAGTGAGGTTTGGACATGTAACAACACACACGCGCGTGTGCGTGTATACATAATGAAGGATCACAGTCAACTTTTTTTGTATGCGAATTACGAGCTCACATGACATACACAAAAAGTTGACTGTGATTCTTCATTATGTATAAAAATTGTAATACATCGTAACCAGGGAAGTACTTACAGTTTACGTTTGAATCGATTGTGACTTGCCTCCTCGATAGCTCAGTTGGAAGAGCCCCACTCTAGAAAAGTAGTGGTCGTGGGTTCAAGTCCCACTCGAGTTAATCTTTTGATGTATGTACTTTAAAAGTCAATTTTAAATAAAAATGCAGTTAATGATTATATATATATATATATATATATATATATATATAAGCTGTATCGTAAAAAAACCCCAAGCTGTAATTTCGTTATTTATTGGCGGATTTTAAAAATTCAAAAAAACATGAATGGTTTGATATACTTTTTTATCTTTGCCCTCAGTGACAGCGATAGTCAACTTTTTTTTTCTTAATAGAAACATGTGTTTATTTTTACGTCATACAGTAGTCAATTTTTTTTCTGCATTCAACAGAATTAACATAATATAATATTTATTCAACAATTTCTGGACATAATAAAAAATTAAATAATTAAGTGATCGGTAATTATTAACAAATGCTATTTAAATAACTAGTGAAATCTGCATCACAAATATTGTTTAAATTGTCTGCCGCCTTGATGAATACACAGCTCGCACCTTCTAATTACTCCATAAGTAGCGTTCATTATAGCATTTGGAGGTATTTCTCGACAAACCTCGATTATTCTTCTTCTGAGGTAGTTTTCATTCTGGGACTGGTTTAAATAGACTTGGTCTTTAAGGTAACCCCAAAACCGAAAGTCAAGTAGCGTGAGGCCAGGGGAACGAGCAGATTTGTTATTTAACAAATTTAAATTCACATTTGCATATGTATATATATATATATATATATATATATATATATATATATATATATATATACAGGGTGTATTTTAAAATCACCGACAAACGAAAACTGGAGATTCTATGATTCAAAATAAGACAAAAATTATCATAAACGCTTTTCCGAAAATGCTTCCTAACCGAGATACAGGTTGATTAAAAAATAATTTGTTTAAGGTTTTTTAAGATTCCTCAAAAACTACAAAGGTATTACACTGAGATTTGGTACACCTAAACGTCTAATTAATCAGGTGTGTTTGAGTCAACTGGCTCCATCCAGTGGCGTAGAATATGTTAAGTTAATCACTTTAAGTAAAAAAAACGCACGTCCCTGCTTTTTTTGAAGAAATATTTTTTTGTTAAATTCAACATTTAATTCTGCAAATAAAATCATACTTAGTATTTTTTCGATTCGGTACCCGTTTTTGAAATATTTGCATTAACATAAACGACTACATTATTCAGTAATAACCAAATTAAATAAATCATGGATTGCTTTGCATTTGACAGTTACGTATCTTATGTTTGCTAAAATACTTGCATTTACGCGTGTTTTGTAATTCATTGTTTGTGTCTAACTACTGTGAAAAAATGAATTATTCCAAACGAGAACTGGTCGATATGCATTTATGTTATGGTAATACTAATTGCAATGCTCGTGTGCTGCTCGACTTTATGAACAAAGATTTCCAAATAGAAGACATCCACATTATACTACGTTTAGAACCGTTCATCGCAACTTGTTAGAGTATGGAAGTTTAAAAGGAAAGAAAAATTCCGGACGAAATGCTCGTGTACCTCGTAGAATGAATTTTTGCGAATGGTTTTTAAATAAAAATGCTGAAGATGTACAATTTGTTAAAAACTTATTGACCACTGATGAGTGTATTTTTTCCCGAAATGGAATAATAAACTTGCATAATTCCCACAAATGGTTAGATGAAAATCAGCATCCAACTGTAGTTACAGCTCACCAACATAGATTTAGCGAAAATATTTGTATTGGTATACTAGACGATCACCTAACGGACCTATCCGTTTTCCTGAGACTTACTGGCGAATTCTATTGAAATTTTTTGAGAGAAAATTTGCCAAGAATTGTTTGACGACGTACCCTTAGATGTTAGAATGAACATATGTTTCATGCATGATGGTGCACCACCACATTCTACACGAAACGTCAGAGAATTTTTAAATGCATGGTTCCCTGTACGCTGGATTGGACGAGCAAGTGAAGTACCGTGGCCGACACGATCGCCAGATTTAAACCCATTGGATTTTTTTGTGTGGGGGGTATCTGAAAACTTGTGTCTATTTTGTTCAAATTGATAATCGAGAGCAACTTTGGAATCGCATACACATGGCATGCGATGAGATTAGGGCTATGCCACAAATTTTTCAGCGTGTTAGGTTTCATTTGCTAAGGACACAAGCTTGCATTCAAAAGGAAGGAGGACATTTTGAACAATATGTATAAAAATAATTATTAGTTTGTTTTGATTCCTTCAATTCTCTTTAATAATGTACCTAATAGTTAACTGCGTTATTTTTTGTAAAATAAAACAAATTTTGATTTTTATTGAATAATGTGATCGTTTATGTTAATGCAAAATATTTCAAAAACGGGGTGCAGAATCGAAAAAATACTAAGTATGATTTTATTTGCAGAATTAAATGTTGAATCTGTCAAAAAATATTTCTTCAAAAAAACCAGGGGCGTGCGTTTTTTTAAATTAAACTGATTAACTTAAAATATTCTACGCCACTGAATGGGTCAGTTGACTCAATCTTAATTGTATTTAATTAAACATTTAGGTGTACCAAATCTCAGTGTAATATCTTTTGTAGTTTTGAGGAATCTTAAAAACCTTAAAAAGTATTTTTAATCAACCTGTATCTCGGTTAGGAAGCATTTTCGGAAAAGCGTTTATGATCATTTTGTCTTATTTTGAATCAGAAAGTTTGTTGTCGGTGATTTTAATTATATATATATATATATATATATATATATATATATATATATATATATTAACTGCATTTTATTTAAAATTGACTTTTAAAGTACATACATCAAAAGATTAAGTCGAGTGGGACTTGAACCCACGATCACTACTTTTCTAGAGTGGGGCTCTTTCAACTGAGCTATCGAGGAGGCAAGTCACAATCGATTCAAACTTAAACTGTATGTACTTCCCTGGTTACGATGTATTACAATTTTTATACATAATGAAGAATCACAGTCAAGTTTTTGTGTATGTCATGTGAGCTCGTAATTCGCATACACAACAAGTTGACTGTGATCCTTCATTATGTATACACGCGCGCGCGTGTGTTTTGTTACATGTCCAAACCTCACTAGGCGTTGTGCAAGTTTACCGAAGTAAGCGGGTTGTCAATCCAGCCACAGTGGAAATGGGCGGAGTCGATATAAAGAGTAAAATGATTGAATGGTAGTTTCAAACACCTTACACTTACCATAAATCTCACAACGCTCAGTTCAGGAAAAGTTGTCTATAGGCGCCACCAGAATCTTAAATTTTTCTAAAATGTATATTCTTAATCCTATCTGACTCTGGACGACAGGATTGTAGCTTACTTAGTAAAACCATTCATAACTAAAATTCAATCACACTCAAAAAGAAATTTATCCAAAAGCTTAAGAAAATTTTGAAATACACGAGTCGTCGTAAACTTATTGAGAATACCCCGTACATATGAAAATTCCAAGTCATGTACCGTTAAGTTGAACACTTTTAAGTATCTCCTGTATACATATAAATTAATATTTCTAACTGTGACGAAACTCTGTATCAAATAAATACTACCAAATTTAGAAAAGAATCAAAATAAAAAGTCGGTCTAATAATTTTTAAATCAATAAAATATTCGTTTGTTACCGAAAAATTTAAAATATAACGGTCAGTGCTTTCATCTTAAATAATATTTATACATTTTATAAATACTTTCTCTTTAAAAATTGTATTTAAACATTCGTAATAGGTTTTTTTAATACTTCAAGTCTATAATTTATACTTAATAAAAATATTCTGTTATTCGTGTTCTGTATTTTACTGACTGTCAAATAATTCACAATAGTTACATTTTGTAATCGATTTGGCTCGTTACGCAATTTCAAATCGATCATTAAGCTCAAAAATAAGCAAAGATTAATTCAATTGTTAGTAGGTGTAACCCATTAGGTAAATTTACACAGGTTAATGCTAAAATTTTTATCTCAGCTGACACAAATAAACAACAAAAATAATTTAAATAACGGAGATATATTGACCAATCTGCATGTATTAACACGTGACCTCAAAAGCACGACAAAAATCGATTCTTATAGATTAAAAATTCCCCCAAGATCTTATATATACTACACACATCAAAATAGATAAAGTTTAATTATCCTTTTTACCTATAATAAGAAATTATTGAAACTTAACAAGCAAGAATGAACTTAAAAGATAATTGATCATCTGTTAAACAAAATCTAAAACCAGTTCTTACAAATTACAGTAGTTAATCCATTATCCGAGAGGTCCATGTAGAGATGCGTCCAGTAATCCTTTTTAAGTTTGCACCCACATTGGCACAAAACACAGAAGACGGCCGTATTGGCTGAATAGACCGGCGTTAAACTCACTAACTAACGCAAATGTCCCTCGTTCACATGCATTACACATGAACTCTTTGCTTTAATTTAAGGTTTGTCCTTCAATGTAAATGTTTATCAAATGTTTCCATATAAATATTAAAATTGTTAGCTGCCTTTATACAATCGATTTTATAATACTAACGATTGTACATATGTACTTCATTCCATGTCAATGATGACACCATTGTCAACTAAATTCATAAACTTTTAATTCCGTTACTTGAAGGGTTACTTCAGGCTTTATTTAATGGAACACGCGCTTACTGAACACTTAACTGAATATTTTGCTGTTTTATTGTTAAATCTGCTTTAGCACTTTTTAAATTTCTTGAAAGGAAATTACTATTATTTTCTTTGAATTCACACTTAAACTGTTTATTTCTGAATATCCCATTATGGGTTATTGCAGTCGCTTATATACGTGCTGCTGAACTAAATTTTCATAAACAAAATCCAATACTGAGCATTCTGAGGTCCCTTCAAAAACGCACGCGCGACCTGTCTTAACTCCAGCTCTAACCGAGCAATTCGATCCTTTACTTCAGTTGGGCTCTCGCAAAACTACCATCCACCTATCACAATCGTGTATTTCGTGCTTTTCTTTGCCGAGTGGAAGTCTGGATGAACCCAACGCAAACGAAACTAAGAACAACGTAGCCATCTTCAATTGACTTTGTAAATTCACCCACAACTCTCCGAAAAAAACATTAATTGTAATTATATCCACTCTGTACATTATCCAGACGATAACTCAACCTTCTATGAAAATTTCGCATGTGGGCGACCTCTATTTCCGTTTAATTTAACCAACTCCAGCACATTCCATCAACTTCATTCTTGGACTTGCATCATATTTTCCATGATTGCACAATATTACAAAATTTCAACAAACAAAATTTGCATACGTATTCCTTATTGCACATTAATGCAATATTAATATATCATACTCTCACTCACTCATACGTCTACAATCACTCCTTTAATTCGAATTCTTTAATACACAGCAGCAAAAGACCAGTGACAAACTGACAGTCTTACCAGTGCCGTCCTGGTAAAAATTTACCCAACCAAATTTAATGCTCTCAACATGAAGATCTTTCTACAACATTCAAATATTCTTTTTTATATGACATCTAATTAAAAATTCCAGTGGCGTATCATTTACACAAATTTACATTCTACATACACACAAAAATTTTTTTTGTGCAAACCCATTTCATTTACATTCAAAATACGTTCTATACGTTATCAAAATACTGCATATATACGATGCGTCAAAATAACCTTACAATGTGTGTGTGTGTGTGTGTGTGTGTGTGTGTGTGTGTGTGTGTGTATGCGGGTGTGTGTGTGTGCGGGAGTGTGTCTATGTCTGTATGTGTCCGTGTCCGTGTGTATGTATCCGTCCATGTGTGTATGTGTATGTATGTTAGTATCCACGATAACTCCAGAACGATAAAACTTATGTATGGGGTGGGAAAATAAGCGAGGTAAGCGGCTGTATCTCAGGACTTGCCAATCTGACAATGGGAAATGCTGGAAATTATTTTAAAGTTCCGTATTTCACCGCTAGGGGGCGCAATTAAAAACTAATAATAACATTCTAAATTTCTCCCAATACTCCTTTGCTTACATCATTAAAAAGTCTAGACAACTCCACATAATTTTGGTTTAAGATTCATTGGCGTACTGACCATAACAAGAGAGTGGAGGAAGCTGTTGAAGGTGTAATCGTTAAAATTGCTGTAAATTATAAACCACTTTTTCAAGTTTAGTAAAATGGAAGACATTGACAGTGTTACACAATAGTTGCTAATAAAAGGGCGCAATTTATTATATCAGTTTTTTTCACTTTACTCCGAAAATTTAAGTCGCACGGTACATTTTTGATATCGTATTCGAAAAGTAGACTGAATTTGCAAGAAAAATATAAAAACCGCTAGGGGGCGGTAAGGATACAACAATACCTTTTTTCCGCTTTTCCTTTAAAATTTTAATTGCATTGTTATAGGTATTTATTAATCAAAATCAAAAAGTGATTTAATCTGTCATAAAAATGATACAAGATTTATTTTAATATTGTTGTTGTAGGTAGCGGACCGAGAAAATTTTGTCGTAATTTGATAATGTTTTTCGGGATATTTTATTTTATGTATTTTATATAAGAAATATTTGAATGTATGTAACTAAGGGTTACAAAGAATAAGAAGAGCATATGTCGGTGTGTCTGCTCGAAACCGCCGTGACGAATTGACGAAAATTGCTATGCACACTTTTGGGGGTAAAAACGTCGTAATGAATTAATTTCTTTGTTTATTTTAAAAATTAATACTTCTTTTAGTAATAAATAAAAATATTCTCACGTAATACTTCTTGTTTTTTTTGGTAACTTTTCAAAACGGGGGTGGATTTGTGAAGTAAAAACGGCAGTTACGGTTACGGTTACTGTTGTGTCTATAAACATTTTATCGTGTTATTTTTAATGTAATTTTTCACAAAGTGACCGTGTAAATAAACGTATCGCTAAATATTCGGTTTGTAATAAGCGGGCGTGTAAACAATATATCCATAAACAATCGTTATCGTCTTGGGTTTAAACAGTGTATCTTAACCCGTTAAATATTGGTGAATAACTGTTTAATTAAAGGATTATATTCAAACGTAAGTAGGTATTTTAATGTAAATTAAAGTTCACAGCAAACAATTCTGCAAGTCTACGCAACTTATTAAAAATCAACCATTGCTTTGCAAGAAGTCTCTATTTAATGACGCAAGCGCGCTCATAATGTTGAAATCTGTTAAACTAAAAGTACTCCGCAATCAGACAGTACAGAGTCCCCTCCCTCGCTGCTTGTATATGTTGACATTGTCGACTGTTCACTAATATTTTCTCCCGTGTAAGTAGTAAGGCGTGGACAAACGTGGTACGATAGATCACGTTCAATTGTTATAAACAAGGCCACGGTTTACCGACACGGGTCCAGATGACTTTAAAATCACCTCGAATTCTATTGTTACAGTTAAACTAAACCGTTATTGTTTTAAATGCAAGGAGGTGTATAGATGAATGTGTAAGTTGAGAAAGGGATGCTATCGTTTGTAACGTAGCCACTTGCGGATAGGTTATCGGTCCCTTTATTATGATTTATTTGCACCTTACCCTTGCAAGGCTTTGTTTTAACCAGTTTTTTTGTGTCTTGATCAGCCAGCTTATTTCGAATTGTCTGTCCACGAACTGATTTTTCTTTATACACTATTTAACGTATTATAATTGTACGTAGGTATTTTTTTGTGTGCTTTTAATAACCACACAATTGTGTATGTGTAAAATGCTTGTCTATTTTTTTTGTTCTTATCTAAGTGCAAACTGCATTGCAGTTACCTTATTTTACCCGTTTATCTGTTTGGAATATATTTTTTATGTACCGTAATCTGAATTATTATTTTCTTATTTGCTTATTTATTTAGATACCGGCATGATGGGTTGTATTAGGCCACATGTTTGATATTACAATTTTTATTCTTATACAGGGTGGCCCACCTATCTGGTCTCGGAATATAGCTCCTAAATCAATAGAGATTTATAAAAAATTACAACGGTATGTTATTGGAGACTAAGAGAGCTGCTTTTTAAAATTATTTTTGTGTGTACAGGGTGCTCCATAAATACGTGGCAAAAAATTTAGACATTTTTTTTAAACGGAACGCCCTATATATTTTTGTATGTTTGTTTTTTATCTTGGGCGCAGGGAGCACACCTTTTCCTCTTGTTTGTCGAAGATCCAGTTTCCACAGAGGGATCTTCTGACTTACATGTTCAGCCACCAACTCCCCAGTAAGCTGTTTCAGAAAAAATCTTCTTTTTGGCATTTAATTTCCGTTTCCTTTGTATATAACTTTGGCATTTATTCCAGCGATATTTAGCATCGTGAAAAATGTTACTAGAGGTCAACGGCGTGTGTTTCTGTGGACATTATAAGTTGCACACATTTGATCCAGCAAATCAACGCCCGCCTTATTCCAGTTATGTTCCGTTGTAATTTGCGACTTACGATTACCTCCTGTTGTTTCATCAATTGAGTCATCAAAATGCATGCTTAATAATAAAATTACAGTTTTGCCGTTTTTAGGTACATATGAAACTAACGAAACATCTTTCTGAAAGCCAAATAAACTTGGTTGAAACAAACTCGGGCGGAAGTTGTCGGTTTTTTTTAATGGTATCTACGTAAGAAAGTCTTTTTGGATTGAAGAAATGATACAAGCTCCAAATCAGTAAACCAGTTGTCTGCTGTTATGTTACGGCGAGTGTTTTAGATAGGTTCTGCCAGTCTCTTGACAACATCAGCAGGCTTGAAGCTTGTCTCGAATGGACCTTCTGGTTGTTTTCCTGGGTATATTTCCAGATTGAAGGTATACCAGACTCTTGCATCCACTAGGGCAAAAATGTTAATGCCGTGCTTATTCGGTTGGGAGGGGATATATTGCCTAAACGGACACCTTCCTCTGACACCAGCAAGCATCTCATCAATCGTGACATTTGTGCCAGAAGAGTAATTGGCTTTACAGTTTTCAACAAACGATGTAAACACTTCGCGAATAGCGCAAGCTTGTCAAATTTTCTTCGTTCTAAACGAGTTGTTATATCGTCAAACCGTATACACCGAAGAAGAAACTTAAATCTTTTCAAGTTCATAACTAACCGAAACATTCCCACTTCATAGTCAGCTCTTCTAGGCTTTGCCTCTTATTCTGTAGCAGATCTGCCAGATACAGCAATCCTATAAATGCTTTCAGCTCGATAAGATCTGTATATTTGGCATCTTGTTTGTCAGGGTATTTTGAACACTCTGTATACGTATTGGTTAGGTCTTTATCTATTTAGCTAGATTCCGATTCCTTTCTTTTCTTTTCTTTCAATTTTAGTTTAAGAGCTTACTGTAGATAATGAATGTTTTGCTTGAATAGGTCGCGCTGTATGTAAAGGAATCTTAGGAATGTGCAATTGTGCAATATCTTTACTCATTGTAGATAGGAGTTGCGTTTTTTTTGTGTGTAGTTATGTAATTTCATTAATAAAAATTAGTGTAGTTTTTGGGATTTTGAATACAATTTTCAGGTTAATGCCCGAATCATATTTGGGATTTTATTAAGATAAATTCGTTTGATTTTGTTACATAGTTTCATTACAAAGAAGTGTTGTTATCGCGTTGGTGCCGTACTGTCGCATCCGTGCAGAGGACCAATTTGAGAGTCGGAATGATGGTTTCATCCATATAAGTACTATGGGTGGGCGATTGGTTATACTTTTGCAATAACATATCTGTGTCGTGTCGAAGGGAAATGCAGATGTAGCAGTTCCTTCGCCTTCAGTCGAGCTACCATCGTATATTTAGGGGGGGTGGAAATTTTAAAGTTCAAATTGTTGATTGGTTTGTTTAATTGAATTTGTATGGAGGGGAACGTTTTTTAATATGGCGAAAAAGTGAGTTTGAAAGGAAAAGTACTCTTCCCTAAGCTTTTGACGCATGGAGTCGTGTGTGTGGAAAGTCGTTCGAACTAGCGGAATTTGGGGTTTAATAATTGTGCGAGCTCCTAGTGAAATTTCTTTAAGTAGTGTTGAAGACTTGCAAGATTAGTCGAATAAAACCAAGTTTGGAATATTTTGTGAAGTAACATTTCAACTGGGCTCGTTCATTAATTCAATTTATTGGAGAATAACGGCATCTTCGAGTGCATTTATGATAGAAATTTGGGTTCGTGTTTTTTTTGTAGTGCGAACCCGAGGACTATTGAGTTTCGTGATTAACGAGATATAATTAGAGAACCCCTTTCCTAAAAGTTTAGTGTACGTAGTGAACGAATACCCAACCGCACCAACTGATTAAGATTGTTTTGTTTGTAATTAAACTTACTAATTTAAGTTGTGTAAAACAATTTGCTGAGTGTTTTCTTAGTCGAACCTTAACATCTTTGAGTTAGAAGAAATTATTAAAGTGATGTAATCTAGTTACTACTGCTTCAATAAGTTACGAGACATTATTGAATACGCGGTAGCGATCTACTGCGAGTCGGTATTGCCGTCATTAAGGAGTAATGCCGAAGACCGTGGGCCCGCTCGAGCCTTACACGACGCTTTCGTGGAGCAAGGATCATCTTCTAGTTGCCTGTGTGACCTAGGTAATTCAATTTATATTCTGTTTGTTGGTCTTGCGACATATGAGAATAAAATTTGGTTGTGTTTTATGTGGAATATTTTATGCAATGTGTGTTAACGGAGGAACCTGTTGGAAGTAATTATTGTTGAATTTATTATGTCATTTTGTTAACGTTCACGGACAGTTTCCTTTGTCTATTTAGAAGCTATTTAAGATGTTTATGATACTATTAATATTTTATGCATGGAGGTAAATAAAATCTTACCTTAAATTCTTTATGTAAGATTTGCGTACGGACGTAATTCAGGTCTATAGAAATTTTTAGGATACTATTTAGCTTAAGATAGTTTTGCTACTGGCCAGAATTCAATGAGGTGAAAGGTTAATAGTAGACGATTATCATTTTATCCAAATTGACATGCTGTTCAAATTTTTATTGTTTTATTTTGAGTTAATAGATGTTTATCTTAGTTACTGTTTTGGAGTAATTATTTTAATATTAAGCCTTGACAAAAGGTGATGATATATTGCTCAAATAGGAAGCGACCCCGAGTTTTAATGAGAGAAGTTTGGAGTTTTTTTTTTTGTTTTTTTTTATTTGTTACAAAGATTAAGTTGACGTAACGTAGCTTACCAGTTTAGAGAAGCTTCGTAACCGAATTGAAATCAGTTTGGTATGTGTTATTTTGATTTGTTTAAGTTAACGTAGTGGGAACCTTAGTGATTTGTATTGAGTATTGAATTTAAATATTGCTGCACGGTGGTAAGTTTATCAGATTAAGGTGCAGATTTTGAAGCCTTTCGGGTGAAGCAGCATTTCGGACACCTGGATCTATTAGCGTTACGATTTTTTAAGTGGGGTAAGTTGGGTATTCGGGCCACCACGTACCGTCGTTTATTTCGCGTTTTAAAACACCCTGGTGTTCGTTTGGAATATCCTGGCGCCTACCGGACCCTATTGCGACATTTCCCAGATTTCGACCTTGGTAGATGGCGTATCCTACGGAGAAGAAATTGCTTTTCCCGACAGACCCTCACCCGCACGCCGAGCTAGCCGTGCAAAAACCAGGTTTATCGGTCACCTTGTCCTAATGAGCATTTTAAGCGTAACACGTTCTCTGCTGTAATTTGTTCGGATTGTTGAAATATATTGATTTGTAGAATCAACGATTTTGTTCAGAATTTTGTTACTTACAAAACAACCCCAGCAATCGAAAACGGATTTTACATTTCGTGCAGGTCCAATTACAACTGGTAATCGCACTATAATGTTCTGCGGCCGAGTCTTCACACGTTGTGAAAATTTAGTTTTATTCTATTGCGTTTTATCTTTCCCTACGAAATAGTCGCATGAAATTTCGCATTCTTCGGAATCACTTCCAGAGGAGGAGGAAGTCTGATCAGTCTCCGAATTGTCGATCTGTTGCTCGATTTAATCCTCGCAATCGGTGTCAGTTTCATCTTCGAATTCAATTTTGTCTTCATCATCCGACTACAAATAAGCCATTTTTCGTAGTTCTTCGGCATCTACTTCATCCTCTGGATTATAAGGAGGCTATTCTGTATTGTGTCGTTAACTAACGATGTCGTAATGGTAACGACTCAAACGATAGTTACATTCTATATCACTATCGTTAAAGAAATAGTCGTTGGATGATCGTTATAATAGTCGGCAATATGAACATAATTTGTTGACATTAGAACTATTTCAAAGCCGAAAATAAGAAATGTCAAAAAACATAACCTTACTGAGACAGAGAAAAGGTAAAAACGAGCAATGTATTTTGTATTTGTAAAATATAACTACACATTTTGATAAGCTTTTAAGTTAATATAATATGGGATTCAAAAATTTCAGACAAATCATCATGGCTAACCAAACTCCAAAACAACCACGAGCTGGCAAAACAATAAGAGGCCAATACGTACTGTATATTGAGCACCTCAAATCAAACAAGGCCTTTAGGGAGAACAAATTCGACGCTAATCAACCTCACGTCATAGAGGAAACCTGGGAAATATTAGTGCAATTACTAAATGCATCTGATGGCCTGATAAGAAATGTAAAAGAGTGGAAAATGGTATTTGTAAATACATCTACAATTGTATATTACCTAAACATATTCTAGGTTTTTACTGACTGGCGGTCTTAAACCAAACGAAAGGCCAAAAAATTGAAAAGTGCTTAAAGGCAAACTGGAAACAAAGATGTATCCGAATATTCCCTAACAGACATCGAAGAAATACTTATGGACACAATTGGTTGGGTTGTAGTCGACGGAATGTCAGAAACTCTATCTAATAAAAATGTGGCATATTAGCGACTTCTTCGACATCTTTGTCCGTCGATGAAAGCATTGACAATGATATGGAAAATAAGGAGAATACTGCTATTACTTCTACAGCAGCTCCATCTAATGTACAGGAAGTCGGTTCTGAGCACCCTTTGAAAAGAAAGAGATCAACAGTAATCAGCTGCTTAAAAGTAATCATCAATAAAGATGAGAAAAAAGAAGACGAAATCAAAATTCTTCGAAAGATAAACGATAATCTGGAGAAGTTAACCGACATCCAAAGGAGGAGACTAAAATTGCGACAGATGGAGCTTCAGATCAAGTATGAAGGGGTGACCTTTGTATTGGACAGTGATGACGATGAGTGAACTATTTAGATTGTAGCCAAGTGCAATGTATACAGATTTTGACATAAAATGTAAAAATTAGTGTATTTTTGATTGACCAAAAAAAATTTTGAACTAATTGATTCCTTAACATCGTTCCTCTATTTAACAAGGCTTCCGGATCATCAACATCATTACCTTCATCATTAACATTGCTGAATTCCAGGTCTTCGTTCACTGAAACAAACAAATTTATAAATTGTTCCTTAGATAACCATAACTAGATGGCATACTTACTTTCGACACCTCTATTTATCATTAAGTTATATAGTGTCGTACATGCATACGTTATACGAGCTGCAAATTCTGGTTGATAATGTAGGATACAGTGCAACGCCATACTCCCTTTATCAATCCAAATGTACGTTCTACACGATTACGTATTTGACAATGTCGTTGTGTGTATCGAAACTCGGTTGTATCAGGAGCAGCTCCATGAATTGGTGTTAATAAATAACGCAACAAACGATAACCAGCATCTCCAAATAAATATGAGTGTTCGTCTCCTGCGATAAAATTCCCATGAAACAATTCCTTCACTCAACTCATTGTGAAAATAGCAGCATCATGCACACTACCGGGAAATCGAGCATCAATGGCCAATATCTTGCAATTTACATCGCAGATCTTAAAAATTATAACAGGTTACGAAAGTATAAGTAGACTAATTTAAAACATCATTATGAACTTACAAGTTGACAATTGAGACTATAAAAACCTTTTCTGTTCATGAATACGTTAACAGGATATCCCAAATTGATAGGCTGTGGTGTGGCTATACCTATATGTGTGCAATCAATGCAACCTACTATTCCTGGTAATTGAAATTGCTCAAAAAAACTACAAGAATTTAAGTATTACTGACACCCTATTCTTATCGACAACATACACACCCTTGCTTCACGTTGGCCAGATCTATTGCATTTTGTGGGAACCGTATGTAAGTGTTGGCTAAGTGATTTACAATCATATCAACAATTTCGTGTAAATGTCTGCTCACTGCTGGCTGTGCAGAAGACACCAATCTATCTGCACCTACCGGCTTTTGATAGCTCCCATGTGCCAAAAAACTTAACGCAGAAAAAAACCGTACAATAGGTGGGGCTTCTTGTTCGACGACTATTCACATTATTCAAAAATGATAACATTTCCTCCAAGAGATCTTTTGCGGTTTCAATATTCAAACGAAAAGATTGCCTAAAGAATTCCTCTGGTAATTCGAAGGGATTTGATGCGTCTCTTAAATGGCGTCGATAAACGTCTAATTGCCTCCTATAATTTTGAGCTACTTTGAAGAACAACAATGCATTACTTTCACTTGTACCTACCTTCTTTCAAGTTCTTCTACCAACATATTTGCGATTTCTGCATTCATTAGGGCTAGTGAACAAATACACTTTTATATGTAAACATCCGATCTCAGAAAACTTAGGTTAGTTTATTTTATACTGACTCAACGACTGGCCAGGCCTTGTCGTAGAATAACTACAAATTTACCGCCATATTGTAGTTAGTAAATGATCCAAATTAGCATACAGAATAGCGAAAGTCGTTCGCGAACGATAATCGTTGCGTAACGACATCGTTAAGTCTTATAGAATAGGCCCCTAAATCTCTTGGCGACTCCCCATTTTCAAAAGAGAAATATAAAACTGTAAAAAAAAATCATCGTGGCAACGTGAACACTGAACGGGCGCAATGAATCTAATAGATTAGCAACGAAAAAAACTTTTCAGACCAATATAGCAATAAATGTTTACTTACATGTTATTATAAGTACTTTCCAAACCATAATATGAAGCAAGAAGATACACTGTAACACATACAAAAATTATGAGATCGGTCGCAATGAATCTAATAGATTAAATATGGCACTAACCAGCACAGCCGCATGTAACTAAGACTAACTGGCCTTTCCTCAATTCAGAAGACGTAGATAGACGAGCGCAAAGTTGCCAGATAATGCGGAACCATAAATTATTCAAAAATTTGTAAAGCGGTAATCTCTGAGATCCCTTTCACGACATGACGGCGCAGATAAAACCGGCGCGCCGACATAACGGCGCTGACAAAAGGGCGCGGACAAAAAGGGCGCTGCGACAAAACGGCGCTACGTCAAAACGGCGCATATTTTTCATGATGTTTGGGCGCTATGTACTGTAATGGTATTTATCGTTTTTTGTTTGTTTGTTTTCCGTTCTTGTTTTCTATCCTGTGGTACCTACCTATCCTGCTAACCAAAATTATCCTCCAGCCATAATCCTCCACATTATAAACTAATCTCATAATCTACATAATCTACTATTAACTACCATCTTGTAATTAGAATACCATCATTAATAGATAAAAATGAGTTCCTTATGCATAGTATATTAAGATAATTACTGCCATTAGAAAATAAGTTCTTTTTTGGAAAAAGAAACACGGTATATAAAGGTAAGAAATTTAATATCCCTTCAGTCTTTCCACAAAATTGGTGAACACAATGTTGGAATTCGTGGACAGTCAAAAAGGTGCAAAACTTCTTGTTGACGCTGGTTTTCTATACCGAAAGGAAAGGGTACGTAAAATAACTTATTCTTATTTATTATTATGATTATAATGGAAAGATTCCATTTAATGGCATTTTATGCATGAAATTCTTTTAAAACAATGTATACCTTCAAAATTTTATTTATTTAACATTAACTTAATAAATAATGAATTTCAACGAAGTTAAGCCTGAGCTTATATGTTTTTTCTTTTAGAATGGGGCTAACGAAAAAGTAATATGGCGATGCGTAAAACAGCACAGTACAGGATGTAAAGAAAGATGTTGGACGAAAGGCGACAACGTCATATGGAAGTCAGAAAATCATAATCATATTGCCCACAACGATGAAAATATTGCAAGAAAACTTATTTGTGAAATTAAAGAGATTCACACACTGGCACTCCAGGACAAATACTGGGAGAAGAGTTGCAGAATGTGCGAACAGTTAATTGTAAGTTGCCCCAGTCAATGCATTGAAACGGACCATTCAAAGAATGAGAATTGCTGGTGGTAATCAGCGCTAAATTCGCTTCGAGATCTGCAAATAGTTTGATTTCAAGAACATTTAGAGACGAATTTTTTTACTTTTCGATAATTGAGCTGAAGACGAAGATCGATTTCTAATTTTTTCGACTGAAAATAATTTAAGATTAATGTCGCAATGTGAGCATTGGTATGCCAATGGCACTTTTAAACGACTACCACTTTTTGTCAACTTTATACCATTCATGGATTTCAAACAACAATGTTCTTCAACTGTATAGTTACTTCAAATAAAGAAAGGCAACCTATATACGCCTGTTGAAACGCTAAAAAGTTTGCAGGCAATTACATACTTGGTGATGGCCGATTTCGAACCACAGCTTACGGTGCATTTGAAGAATGTTAGTGTCAAATAATTGTTTCTTTCACTTTTCACAGTGTATTTACAGAAAAATTCAAGTAAGTCGCGATCTCCTGCAGTGGCGAAACTACAAAATTTTTCTGGGGGGGGCCAGACCCCACGGGCTCTTTTTGGGGAGGGATGCGTATAAAAATTTTGTTGGGGCGTACACACCACTTTTTTATAGATGTATGCGCATGAAAACTACGTCAATCTTGTTTTCACTCTCAATTTTAAACAGTTTTGGTTTTCATCATCATGGTTTGTCATATACCTACTTTAAGTAAAAGACTTTCTTGTTTTCACATTTTATTTAGGAAATATAACATATAAGTATGAATAAAAAAAACTTCAAACTAATTTTAGTTTTTTATCTGTTTTTATAAAAAAAAAACAGAGAGAACTTGTTCAGCCGACAATTTCTGCTTAACTAAAGCATTTTCGATACAGAGATAAATTTGAAAATCTATCTTGTACCATTGTGGTTCTCAGACATGTTTTTATCCGCCTCATAGCGGAGAAACTTCTTTCGCAACCAGCTGAACTGATTGGAAGGCCTACAGCAATTTGTAGTAATTTGTAAAGATTTGAAGTCAGATCCCCCTTCACTTGAACTTTTAGATTTTCCAACGTGATTTCAACATTTTTATTTTTGAATAAATTTCGTATCACTAAATCTTCAGCTTGAAGTGTTGATTTCGATATTGGCGACGAACTCAACTGCTTGATCCAAATCTAGCTTCATTAAGGAATCAATCGATCTTGCAAGGGGAAGATTTTCAAATCGTTTTTTCATATTGCCAATCACGTTGTCCATGAGTAAATGTTGACTTTCCAGTATTCGGGAGCTGTAGTTCCTGCAGGTATGTCGATCAGAGATGATTTACCCAGAGTTCATTAAGCCTTTGTGGTTGCTTCCTTTTTTTTGAAATCCTTAAAGGCTCCAAACAAATGTCTTGTTCTCCTGAGAATTTTTCTATTTCACTCCACAGGTCCTCAAATTTGTTCCTCTTCTCTTCAAAGCTACTTATAGTGCTATCTATGATATCACTAGCCTGACCTAGTGTGGCATCTTTTCTCTGAAAATATTTACTCAGTACATTTGCGACCATTAACACTGAATGGAAGACGAACAAACAAACGATAAATTGTGACTTTATCATTGATGCCTGTATTTGAAGTGCTTCTACAGAATTTTTGTCTCGCCCTTGTTCAATTTCCTCATCCAGAGCATTTCGAATTACTTGGAAATTTTTCAAAAGGGATTTGCAATTTTCATATCGACAACTCCACCTGGTACTGCTAAGACTTCCCATTTCGCCCCCCGACTTTATACCTAGAGCATCACGGGCGTTTATGAGATGAGAGTGATGACCGGGTTGAGAAAAGTGGACGTATATTGCCTCCAGAGCAATGAAAATAAATCGCTTGTGGATGATCCTCCCTTATTTTGGCTTGCAGTCCTTGGTGTTTCCCAGACATAACACTGGCTCCATCATAAGATTGGCCAATTAATATGGCGTTATTCAACAAACTGCATTTACTTAGATACTTTTTAATAAGTATTTTTAAACTCTCGGCATCTCTAGAAGAAGAACAATCTACGAAACCAAGAAAACGTTCCTCAACTTCCAAGCCTACGGTATATCTGATTGCCACGGACAATTGTTCTTTTTTGTAGCACCTAGCTTCATCAACCATTATCGAAAAAAAACAACATTGCCACACTTCTTCTACAATCTGTTCAATAACAAGTTGAGATGCGATGCTTATTATTTCATTTTGTAATAACTGATATGTCTGCCTAGATGCATCGAAAAATTCGTGTCATGTTTTGCCATAAGTTCACCCAACTCCAGAAAATTTCCTCGGTTAGTAGATGTTGCGTCTTCTCGGTGTCCTCGGAGTGGCAGCCCTTGACGTGTCAAGTATAAAATCATGTCGATTAATTTTATCATATAATCTCGGTTCTGTATTATCATTTCTTCATGTTGTATTGTTAGCTTCTTATGAACATCTCCGGCCTTCAAGAAATGCTTGTAGCCTACAAACCTTTGCATACAGTCACTATGAGCCAAAGAGGTGTCATGTTTTTTCAGCGATTCACTTAGTTTCCTCCAATTACTGAACCCATTAATCGAAGACTTTTCATTTTGATCTCAAATATTTGCATAATGCCGAAAATGTCTGCAGTCAAAGCAGAACGCTTTATCTAACTTCACACTATATTCAAGCCACTGATAAGTATCAAAGAATTGAGACGAAAACGATCTCCGTCTATCTCCAAATGAACTTTTTGGAAAAACAACCCTTGGGCCCCTTGGCTGCGAAGGACCACTATCAAGAGTTCCTCTTTGATTTGTTTCTGCAGATGTAAAAACATCGGGTGTTTTGCTACCTTGCCCTTCTTCGGCGGTTTTATTTACATCTTCTCGTATGCCTCCACCAACATTTTCTATATTTGAAGTGGAAGATTGTGTTAAATCACAAGCTATCTCAATATTTGTTGTTGAGTCACATACTGGAGTAGACGTTTGCCTTGTCTCAGTCTCATCTTTGTCGGGTTGATTTGTGGCAGATTTGAAAAACGATCGTATGTCTTTGAATTTCTTCATGTTCAAACCGCCCACAATCTGCAATCTGCAACGCAAATAAAAACAAATTTATAAACACCGAAGCTAACTGCTCGGACACTGATGGGGAAACAAGTAAAAGGCGTGAAAGAAAATACAAATCAAAATCCCTTTGCAGTTTTAACTTTAAACTATTATTATTATTAGCTGAAACTTGTGATGCAATCTTTCCTTTTTTTTTCACCCATCAAAATTTTAACATCTTATAGTACTCTAAAACAAACATACAAATAAGTAAAATTACCTTAGTCCTTAGTTGTTTGTGGCAGTTGGCCTTGGCAGTGGCTATTTGTTTGCTTTGATGTTTTATTTCACACAGCACTGTGCTGTCAGCACAGAAGACTCAGTACATGGAACACCGAACACAGGTTATATTGGCACTTGGCTCATAATAATAATAATAGTAATAATATTACATAAAACATTAAACATAACTATAACAAGTAGTAACCCCATGAATTCATCGTGCGTTGGAGCGTTGCTTATATAGGTACCAATGACGCAAGCAACCCTTCACGTGTCTTCTAGAAGTTCGATGACTAATAATTTACGTAAGCTGCTGTCTGCGTCTGCCGAGGCATCGTAATTATGATTCATACATCTAGATTGTTCGGAATAATGAGTCACCATTTTCGGTATGTTACACTATTTTTAAGTTTCAAGTCTCGCTTCCTTTATAAAAAGTTATCTTTTAGAATGTTAATGTAAACTGTATGTAAAATAATCTAATCTACTTATCTTTGCGGAGTCTTTATGCTTGCTGGGTTTACTACATCGTGAAAGAGGAACTATACATGCTATTGTTTATGCATCAACACTCAACGCATATCAGTATCATGAACCAAAACAATTCCAAGAGCAGCACAGTCACAGTCAGCAGTCTACCGCCGCGCGCGCTTAGCTAAACAAATATTATTTCACCGATACAACTTATGCTCGAATGACGAATATTCTAATGTCCTTACATAATAAATAATAATTAATAATTGTACTTATCACTATGTCACTATTACTACTAGTTTGTTTATCGCAATGGTTTAAGATTTAACGAATTAAGTTGTTAGATGGAATTTAAGATAAGTATGAAAAATGGGGAAGTGCTCCGTTTTTCTGGGGTGTGTCACGGCTTGCCTGGGGTGTGCCTGGCACACCTTGCACCCCCCCCCCTAGTTTCGCCACTGATCTCCTGCAAAGATATACAGAAAATGTTGATTTTACATTGCAAGTTAGGCAACTTGCAGCTCTTGCGTTTGTACCAGCAAACGAAGTTGTGCAAAGTTTTGAGGCCCTAGGATACATTTTTACAGAAAACTTAAATATTTTGCAACTCTCCTGCATTATTTTGAAGAAACGTGGATAGAAAGGTATGACAGACGACGTGGTAGGTTGCAGCCAATGTTCGATTACGATGTGGAATTGTTACGGCGGCACTCTACGATTTACCGAAAACCAACAATTCGGTGGAAGGTTGGCATAGACGATTTTCATCGCTCATATCGGCATACCATCCGTCGATATGGAAATTTATCGATGCTCTGAAGAAGGACCAATCACTTAACGAAAAAATTGTGGAAGAAAATGTAGCAGGACACCAACCACCTCCAAAACGTCGAACTTACAAACAAACTGCGGACAACATCCGTGCAATAGTGGCAGACTACGGAAGCAGGGATATATTTGACTATTTGCGAGGCATAGCTCATAATTTTGAGTTGCAGGCACATTCATAAACATTATTCATATATTTCAAATCTTGTAAACTTCATTTATAAATATTTGCAATTACAATAAAAATTAAAAAATACATTTTGTTCTTAATCTGGTAAACTTTTTGTATTAATTTGAAAGTATGTATATTTTAAATAATGATATCATCTTGTAAACATATATCATTTATATAAAGCGCGGCGCTGTTTTGTCGCAGCGCCCTTTTTGGTCTGCGCCGTTTTCTCCACGCTGTTCTGTCGCAGCGTCGTTTTGTCGTAGCGCCCTTGTTGTCCGCTCCCTATTGTCAGCGCCATTATGTCGGCGCAGTTTTTGTCTGCGCCGTTATGTCGTGGAATCCTGAGATCAGTTGCGCCCGATGGAGGCGTTCTCGAAAATTAACCGGCAACACTGGTCAGATAATTCAGTAGTGATTAAACAACTATAATTAATTTGTTTATGTTAACAGTTCAACGTTCACTGGTACTGCATGTACCAAAAAAATTATACTTAGGTATATATTATTTTGTGTTACATCTAAAGGTTAAATATAAACTTTTCAAAATGTCTGAGATAGATAAAAAACTTATAAAACTTGAGCCTAAAGAGGAACAAATAATGGATATACCTCTATGCCAACAAAATATTATGGTAAATAGTGAACTAATAAAGCACGAAACGAATTATTGTTCTGCTGAAGTACCGTTTCACAATCAATTTAGAGATAATGTAGATATTAAAAAAGAACATAACTCTTATTCATTAAATCGTGACAGTTCGACTAATATAGACCATAAAAAAGATTGTATGCAACATGCAGATGTACTCTACAGTAATCAATATAATTATTCAACAAACGCAAAACAAAATTTAAAATATCATATAAAACAAACTTCAAGCTCTATATACCAATGTGAGCAGAGTGATTATATGACAAAGCAGAAACCATACGTAAGACAGCATAGTATAATTATCAGTTCAAGTTCTCAATACAAATGTGACCATTGCAATTATTCAACAACAGTGATGAGTAATTTAACTAATCATTGTAAAAAACATAATACAAGTTCTGTATATAAATGTGACCATTGCAATTATTCAACAACACGGAAGAAATATTTGCGGAATCATATTAGAAAACATGTCTTAAATTCTGAATACAAATGTGACCAATGTGATTTTGTAACAAAATGGAAACAAAGTTTCAAACAGCATAGTATAATTCACAAATCAAGTTCTCAGTTCAAATGTGATCATTGTAATTATTCAACTGCGGTTAAGAGGTGTTTAAAGGATCATCTTAAAGAGCATAATTTAAATCTTGCATTCAAATGTGTTCATTGTAATTATTCAACAACAGTGAAAGATTATTTAAAGATTCATCTTAAAAAACACACTCCAAATTCTGTATACAAATGTGACCAATGTGATTTTGTAACAAAATGGAAACATAGTTTAAAACGACATAGTCCCATTCATACATCAAAATGTGAATATAAATGTGACCATTGCAACTATTCAACAACAATGGAGCGTTATTTACACAAACATCTTAAAAATCACGATTTAAGGTGTTTATACAAATGTGACCATTGTAATTATTCAACAATAGTGAAGAGTTATTTAAAGGTTCATCTTCAAAAACACACTTCAAATTCTATATATAAATGTGAGGAATGTGATTTTATAACAAAATGGAGACAAAGTTTAATAAAGCATAGTATAATCCATACATCAAGTTGTCAATATGAATGTGCCCATTGTGATTATTCAACAACAGTGGAGAGTTATTTAAAGAGTCATTTAAAAAAACACACTTCAAGTGTTGAATATACATGTGACTATTGCAATTATTCAACAATGGTGAAAAGTTATTTACAGGGTCATCTTAGAAAGCACTCGTCAAACTCTGAATACAAATGTGATCATTGTAATTATTCAACAACAGTGAAGTGTTATTTACAGAGGCATCTTAAAAAATCACATTAGTAATTCCAAATACAGACATGCTTAATGTAATTTTATAACAAAATGGAAACCCTTGGTTGTTAATACAAATGTGTGTCTATTTAGATCTCTCCCAATGGATTGTAGACTACTGTAGCTTGGATCCTGGGTTACCGTAGATTTTAATTTTCCTTTTTATTTCCATTTTCTAGACAGATTGAGCTTATAATTCGCCAAATTTTGCGTGGTAGAAGACACGGCCAACTTTAACATTAAATTTTTTTTGGAGGGATATATCTAATTATTTAGTAAAAAGAATTTCTTTTTGATAACAGTGATTTTTGGTTAACTTTGACCACTAATATGAAGAGGTCCAACCATTTGAGACCTAGATTAGCACTTCTGAATTCAGAATTGTTAGTATAACTTTAAAGTATATTAAATACAAAAATTTTTGTCTGCTGATAATGATGTCTGCTGCCGAAGATATTTTGTTTGTTATTGTATATTATAATTCTATATTTAAAATTTCTGTTAAAGGTTTAAAGGTGAGTATATAAAGTCAATTTGTCGTTTCATTAAAGGTATTTTCTGGTTTAGTTTATAAATTTCAATTGGTTCCCAAACATAGAGTTTGTCTTTTGTATTACAAGAATGTAATAATTTTGGTATTGTTTAATGAATTCATAAGGTGATTTTTTGCTATAAAATATTTGGCATATTTTGAATTTTCTGTGTGTTTATATTTGTAACATCTAATGTGTTCTTTATATCTAGGTAATATCAAAGTTCCTAAGCGTTTGTCCAATATAAATAGAATTGCAACATGTGCAATCGAATTTATAAATACCACACTTCAAAACGTGGTTAGTTGATTCCTTGGTATTAAATAAACATTTAAGAAAATGTAAACTTTCCCCATTATTACCCTTAGTAAATACTTATCTTTTTTTGGCTTTTTTAATGGTGTATTTATATATTAAAGTTATATAATCTAAACATTTCGAAAACACGGTTATCTTCGTCAGTAGTAACATTTTCAAATTCCACAAAATTATTTCAACTTCTTTAACAATTTTAATAGATACTGCAATGTTTATTGTTATATTTAATTTATAATATTTTAGACTATCATAAACATCTTGTAATGAATTTGTTAAGTGAATATTGCCTCGACTAGTAACTCAGGGGATAGGTTTCAATGAATTAGTTTTGTGATGAAATTATATTAAACATCCATATTAAAATTTTGAGATACATCAATTACTGTCTTGATATAATTTGAATTCATATTAAATTGTTTTAGTCAAACACCTCTGTCATTGGTAATTACACATCACACTGCGCGCATGTGATATCTGTTTGTATATAATCGTGTTGAACGTGTGCATTATGTGCTTCATGGCTGAACAACAAAATAAAATACTGTTATATAATCTGTTTAAATTCTTTACCATGTAAACATAACTATTAATAACATGAGATTAATTTGACTTACAGCGTCCTTAATCTTCTTTCGGCTGCGACAATCTTCAAGGTTGAAGTCCCGTTATCCAAATCAGTTGTATTGTGAATCTCAAGTATGCTGTCGCAACAGTGATTCATATAGAGCTGTTTTGTTTGATTTAGGTTATGTTATAAAATTAACAATCCTAATTTTGATTACATGCTCTTAACAAAGTAACATGCTTTCACCTTCAAGATTGTAAGCAGACTCCCCAGAAAAATTTTCAAATGCAGTATCATTTCTTTCTTAAACACCAATTTTGATTGGAACTTCATATAATACAAAAAAACCTGAATCTTGATTCTGATTGGTTGATTATATTTCTGAAATTTACACTTTATTAAATGTACAAATATCTTTGTTATACTAGGATACATCTTAAAAATATTATAAGCATTAGATTCTACACAAAATTCCCTTCAAAATGATACCTCAACTGCTCATCTCGCTTTTAAACTACTTAGCTATTAATAATTACACCATCTAAGAATTTTCACATAACGAAATTTACTTCTATCTAACTTATTATCTTCATAGGAAAACTATGGTCATAATTGGATTCTATAACCCGAAAAATATAAAGTTACGCCATTTTTAAATCTAACATAGTCTAAAATGTAATATTCTATCTCACTACCGGAGTTCGAAATTGCCATAACCTGTTTTCTCATAACATTCAGTTAATTTGCATCAACAATGTTAATTTATGTTGCAACACTTCCTCTTAACACAATTATGTAAGTTATTTTTATAATTATTGTTCAGTATCATTATCCATAATTTCATAAGTTATATGAATCTTTCTGAAAAAAAACCCAAAAAAGATAAGTATTTTATTTCTGAAATTGTTTTTTTCATTAACTTTAATCGTACAATTTACTTCACCTACATGTTATCTAATACAAATTATTTTCTTTTACTTTAGAACTGAAACAGATCATGCTACCAGAACAGGATTTCCTTTCTCCAAATGGATGTCATGAACAATATTAAAGAAAATACATAATTTATCTTCCAAAGGTGCAGAAACTACTAATGTGAAAATTCTCACCCATGATTAAAATGTAACTGTAAAACTTGAATCATGTAGCTCACAATATGATGTATAATCACATATGTACTCAGTTATGTTATGAACTTATGTAACTTGCGATCTTACATATATGTTTAGCCAATTCCATCACAGTGACAATAATCTGTACCATACTTCAAATTCAGCACTGCACTTACGAGCTGCTGTATTGCACGTATATATATATATATATATATATATATATATATATATATATATATATGATATATATATATATATATATATATATATATATATATATATATATATATATTATATATATATATTGCTATAACTATGCGATGAAAAAAGTTACACAGTTTTGTTTCTCACGGTTTTGGTATTACTTTCAATCCTGATACTTTATATGTTTCACTCACATTATGAGATTAGGGGTCCGAATACATTTTTAAGGGGTATTCTGATGGGATGTCTGATTTTTTTGCATTTTTTGTTATAACTTCAGAATGAAAAGAGCTAAAAACATCTAGTTTCAATGTTACGTTTTATTGAATACAATTCCAAAGTGGGTTACTAAGGTCTTATGCTTCTATTTAAAATTTCGAGTTGGAAAGTTTGTGTGGTCGTAATACAAACGCCCATCGTCAAAGAAATACCACTAAAATAAATTTTTTAGCTGCCACTTTGACGCACGCAAACACTATCGATCCAGATCAAATTCGTTAAAATCGGTTCCGCAAAACGAAAGTTGTTTGCAGTTTTCTCTGACATTCTTCAGTGTTGCACCACCATGTTGATATGGTAACCAGAAGAAAAGTTTCAAACAGAATTATTTCTGATTATGAGGGACCATGTTGCTGGTATTTTCAATAAACTTTCAGTTTGCTTTGCTAAGCAAAAAAAAAATCAGAACTCTGACACTGATGTTTACCGAGATGAAGCCGGTCGACGGGCTTAACCATACACCTGGTACATCAACACGACATGGACGTTATTACATTGTGGAAGGTTAAAACGAGAATGAATGCTTCGCTGCTCGATCAGCTTCGTTCTACATAAACGCGTGAACAACCACTTCACTTGAATGTAGTGAAATACTAAGTGAGCACGTATCACAAACCTGTTATTTGTGGCGTGTATCTATTAGCGAAACCCATTGAAATCAGTGCGCACTGTGTGCAATTTTTCTAAACCATGGTTCATTTTAGTGCAATGCTTGTATTCCATTGGTAAATCAGTGCGATATCTGTCGCTCTGAGTGTAGAAAATTCAGCACGAGGCGCGTGCGTCACCAATTGATCGGATATTTGTTTAATGCACATTGAAATGGCACAAAGTAGGCGGTATTTAACAGCTTCAGTAGCAGTGAAGATGACTACAGCTGCCAAAAATTATTTGAAGAAAGAAAGAGTATGGCTGCATAAAATGATTTGGAAGATGTGATTAATAAGTTTTATGACAATCAGGTATCGTAAGCGGAAACAACTTATAATATTAATACTATTACTTAAAGTTTCAGAAGGCTACAGCACACTTGTTAATTGATAAATTTCAACAATCTCATCATTTTTCAAAAATGACATCGGCGCATCTTCAGTAATTGTAATACATCTGTCACAGTACAAGTTACAAGAGCCAGTTATTGAATTGCTAAATAATTGATATGATTGTGGAAAAATTATGTTTAGCACTCTTGAGCAAAGGCAGTTGTGCTCCCGTCGCTTTAGATGAAACTCTCACGATGCGCTCGCGTATATTCAAATCTAGAGCTCCAGAGTAAATAGCGCCTTTGCTCACTTGTGCTAAAAATAACTATTAATACCAATGTTTTAATTAATTAGAAAGACTGTCTCGTGTGGATGAAATTGGCCTAGATTTGTTTTAATATTAGTATATTTGGACATCATATGTAAGATTCTAAATCAATGTTAGATTACCGTAATTTTATTTTGAAGTTTGTTATCGCATTTGCGTTAAAAAGAATTAAATTTCATTATGGTTATTGAAAACAGGATATTTATATCTCAATTCTAGATATCAGGTTTATTCTTTTCCTGGGAAATGTCTATTGTTCAGTTTTAGTATGGAAAGTTCTTTTTAGAGTGGGGATTAAAAGATGTGATTTTGCGAGACAGAGAACTTTGTTTTTTATTTCGTTTATGTTAGTTAGAGCCGTTGCAAGAGGTAATCGAGAGTTTTGTGATGAAGACTGTGCGCAAAAGTTTGCCTGTTAGCCACTGGGTTATTTGAAGGTATCGTAAGGGAATCAGCTCGTTCACCTTGTTTGGATTATAGAAAAAATTCATCCATCCCGGGGATTTTTGTTTTGTGTTGATGTTAGTGTATTTGTTCTAACGTTCTCGTTCTTTAATTCTGATGAAAGATAAAGTGTAGGGTGCTTTTGTAGTAAACTCGTGCTTAAGCGTATTGTGCTACATTACAATGCGCCCAAAGCATGTTCAGATAGACAAAAGGCTGCTGTAAATATATCGCTACAATAAATTTTGTGTTATATAAAAGACAAAGAACATTGTGTAAAAAAATTAATGTTTGTGTAGATAAACTGGTGAAACAGTTATTAAACTACCTGATCATGGCTTAAATATCTTCTCTATTAAATTTGCGAATATAAGTTAAAGAAATCGGTTAGTTAAAATTGATAGAAAAGTTGCCCAGTCCTGCAGGGCCGTGTCCGTAGAAAGAAAATAGAGGTTCATTGGTATTTTTCGATCAATTACGGATGGTCGATTGTAAATTATATCCAATTGCTGTGAACCAAAGAGGGAAAACTGAAAATTTTGTGCAAATCAAGGTAGCTACTATTTTGTGTTTAATTTTGGTGATTTTAATATTGTATTTTTGTTCTTGATTAAGCGGATGAACACGCTTTCGTTTGTTGTTTAGTACTGTATATATTCCCTTCAGGCGATTGTTATTATCTTACCGAAGCGTATTCAACCGTCTTTCGTAATATTTCGTATTGTATGTTAATTTTATTTTTATTATACTAATATTTACATTTAGAAAATTTGTCAAATTTACGTTTTCTACGGTATCATCATACCGATAAGGTGGTAATTAAAATCAAAGTATTAAGTTAGATGATGTTGGGAATTCTGAATCTTGCAAGCTTCGTCCCGCCGTTTACATTTAGTATTTAAAGTGTTCCGTACGAAAGACCGCGCTTTACTTCCTTTCGGAAGTAAATTCATATTTATGACTTTATAACATTTGTACAGATTAACGTAAAATAGTAATAGAGAAATAAGATAGATGGCTGGTCTTTTAACACATCATTTTATTCTGATTACGTGGGAATTTTTTAAGCTTTTACAGGGAGCACCGGTCTGGGGCTTTTATTTTACCGATTCACCTGGTTTATGCGACGTAAAGTAAAAAAAGTGTTTTATTTTGAACTTTGCTGTGGAATACTCGTATTTATGTGCTTAGATCCCGATATTTTCGATTATAAACAAACTGGCGTTATTTGATTTATAACTTTCTCCTATTATGATTTATGTTTTACGAATGATCCTACGTGCACCCCTAACCGCTGATCTACCGGCCTCCTTCCCTTATCTGTTACATCAGACTCTACTGCCAAAAATAATATTAAAATGTAACATAACTTGAAGTATGTGTACACACAAAAACAATATTTATTGTATGCTGTAACATTCTTCATACACGTCTTCTGAATGACTATATTTACCGAAATTATTAATTTACCGTTACGTAGAGAGCTTTTTCGAGAGACCACTAATCCGATACGTTTTTTCAGTATGCAAAATAGTTTGTTCCACATTTCACTATTACATTTTTTCAACGACTCTTCCGACGTTTGAATTACAGCGTCATCGGAGGAACCATGTGCCTACCATAGTATGGCTGGCAAATTCTCCAGATATTCTGAATCGCATTGAATTGATTGTGACATGGCGGTAATCTGAATATGAAATGCCCGTGTTCGCGAATGACGTTCACGACGTACTGCTTTTTATATTTATGCTGTTGAGCGTGATCCATAACAATTAAAGATGGTTCTGGTGGATCAGGTAACAGCTGATTAACTGGCCGTCTCAAAGGTTGCTGCATCCATGTTATCGTGGTAATCAAATAATTTGGAATGCGCTGCGAATATTGAACTGCTATTTTCAATAAAACCGTCTTGATTTCCGACGTGTAATATGATGAACCTTTTACCGTTGGAAGAATAATTTGCATTCTTTAGTCGTCTTGCGGAAACCTTTTTTGTGATCCTCTAAAGAATACCCTCATTTCCTCTGGAAATACAACGGGTAGAGGTGACGATGATTGCTATTTATGGACGTGAATCCAATATTATTCAATATTTTGGTTATGGTTAGCAGAGATGCTACTAGTAATTCTTTTCTGCTCATGTTTTCCTGAGTGTCTCCAATGTAACCACTTTCTTTTGAGCATATTTCTCATAAATGATATCTCGTATAGTATGTTTTAGACCTTCAAGTATATCGTCTGTTTTAAACTTCTTACGTGGTTTCTAGATAATTTTAGGTAACGGAAGGTCCCTTTTCTTGCTCTCGATGATCTTTACAGCTCTTCCTTGCACTGCCTCATCGTTACGCGATGGTCCAAAGTTATCTTTTACTCGACAGAAATATTCATACACATTAAATACAAGCTCTTGGCAACGTTTGTTTAAAAAATTTCCGGGAATTTTGATATCAAAAACACAAAAGTACAGCCGCAACCAAATATGAATGCTATTCGTCTAGAATTTACATTAAACATTCTTCCGTTAATTATCTTTCAATAACAGTAAAATCACATTATTAAAGATCATACCTAATTACATACTTTGTATTTGATAATAATGAAACTATAATTAATTGCATATTTACGAGTTTGATTTGTATAAAAAATTTAATTAAATTCTACTGATAATCATACTTTTTGGCCAGTTAAATTACAAATTATGAATATACAATTTCTAGTTGTTTGAAATGCAATTCTCTAATTGAATACCATTAGTGCGAAGGAAATTATAGCACTTGTGGTATTATACATGAAAATTATAACTTAATGAGCTTTAAATAAATAAATGTAAGCAGTTGGTAGGTAATAATGTACTTGATTGAATTATAAACCATTTAATATAATGTTATAAATTTATTTGTATGATTTTAAAAATAAACGTAACAGTTCGAGTGCCACTGATTAACCATTTTTAGTCGTATTATTTTCATTGCGTTATAATTACAACTTTTTAACTTAAACGCCATGTGTTAAGAACGATAAAAACATATACTCTGTTGTGCATTGGAAAAATAAGTGCTGTCTCCTAACCACAAAATATAAAATTATAAAATCCCGCCATAAAGGTGTGTTCCATTGGCAGTGCAATCAGCTGACACATCTGAGTGCCAAACTAGTGCAATCCTTTTTTCCAATAGATTTCGGTTTATATTATTCCTAAATAAGGATACCAAAGATTTCCGTTATGTATACAGGCCCTTAATTCCTATATCATAGTACAGGGTAATTAGCCAATTATTAGTAAAGATTTCTTAAAACAATATATAAAGCTAAAAATTGGTAAACGGGTAGCCTTAAGAATAGCAATTCATAATTTCTGGTGTTGTAGCGTGTGCCTGGTGGGGGGACGGATGGAAGTCACTGCGCAGAGCGGCAGCATTGCAGCAATTCAGTTTTCCTCGGTACTAGAGGAAGTTGCGTCTAGTTTTCAAATGGGGCGGAAATTTTTACATTCTGGTGTAGAAATAACTGTGTGTTATATCCCAATATGGAAACTTCGGAAATTTGTGTTCTGTGTAAGAATGAGTGTTCTTCGATAATGTGCATATACTGCTTGAAAACAAAGATTCCGTTGAAGTACATACAAAATGTAGATATATGTATATACGGCGTGTAAAAGAGAAAGAGCAGGAAGCCAAAGAAGAGCCTCATCCGGAATTACGGCAATTATACTTTCAGTTTGACTTTAAAACCATGTGTCTTTTTGTGCCGAAGTCCAGTATAACCATCCGAAGCGAAATCCATTTCATTAGCCTCAGCTATGAAAATAAAAGACAATATTATCAAAATTTGTAACGAGCGTGATGACGAATGAAATCAAGTTCTGGTACGTAAATTCAGTTATAGACTTAGTAGTGTCCGAAGCCCGATACCATTTAACCAACATGGGAGTAATCCCATGGGAAATAAGTAAAAATCATGTGATAATAAAAACGCTTTAAACTTGACAAAGCATAACGCATTTTATGAGCTGTGTAATTTTTTAGAAAATAATGATGAATGTCAGTATGACATAAAAGAATTGATATCAATAATGAAAGAAAATTCCCCCGACGTAGAAGTTTATTCTGAAGAATATGTTAAAATGAAACTAAAGGCTCATTATGGTGATGCCATTTGTATGACATCGAAAAGTGGAAAATGGACTGTATGTTTCCGTGGCACAGTTTCTCGTATCCTGAATGATAAGTGGTATAAGGACAGATTAAATAATGGTAAAGACGAGCGAATGCGTATCGTTGAAGCTGCTGCAATGATAATCAAAGAAGATATTTACTCCTTCACCTGTGAATATGATAACTACCCTTGCGTTGAAGAAATAGCCTCAAGAGGTTATAATCTTATCCCCGATAGTTTGAGATGCTTATTGCAATTTGTTATGAAATCCAAAGGTAAAAATTCGCAGCCCTCAGACAAGAAAATTGTTACTGTGGCAAATTCTATAATAGCTGCGGCCCGACCAAGAAGTTATTTATCTCCTTTGCACGTTGGCTTAGGAATATATGTGATAAGGTTGTGTTGACGCACCATGTATGTAAGATGTTATAATGACGTGTATTACGTGTTTTGAGTACGGGTGTATTGAGTTTGAACGAAAAAAATAATTTTTTTTTTGTGTATATGCATAATGTATGTGGGTGGGTGATACGCCACTGACAATTTAGGAGAAATATCATTCAGTATGCAGATACGTGTATTTGAACGTCATAGAGACATTGGTGTTGGAATAAATAGATTCTGATGAGTGTAAATGTGAAGAGAAATGTGTCGATGGGACGATAATGTTTTGCTACTGTTGACTACTGAGTAACGAATGGAATGTTGGAAGATAAAGGAGTAATCTTGGCCCGAAGATGTGAATGTATAAGTATAGAATGTTTTAGAAAATATGTAGAGAAAGATTTGGTATGTTTAATTGTTGCTTATAGAAAGTTCTCGTAATGTTGTGCAATCAGTTTTGAGAATACATGTACGTATATGGATTTGAGACCTTAGACTGTACTTATTTTTGCAAATGTTGCGGAAGGAGGATGAGCGCATGTGAGAGATAAACGTTGAAAGTTGTGTAATGGTCCAGAGTGGCCACTGAATGAATGTGATGACGAGAAATTGCTTCTTCATAAAGTAATTGTAAAATTTGCAGGTAAGAACAAACATGGCGATGTATTGTAATTACAAGCGTGTTTGTACAAAGGGTAGCATCAGTCGGCACTAAGAAAGTTTGAGTGAATACCAATGGTGAATATAGCAAGGAAGTAAGCCATGTTTAAAGATGGATGGCTTGAGGTATAAATAGGAAAGTCAGAGATTGACGGGGGCTTTTTGCTTTTGCTTTTTGCTTTTTGGTGGATGCCGGTGAGAGCTCGGTGGAAGACGCGCGCGCGAGGTGAAGTGTGACTTCAGAATGGGTTGAGTTGGAGTTATATTTGTGAATAATATTGAAGGCAGTCATTGTTTAAACAACTGCGTAACCCAAAAGGGGATGAATCGTATAAGACATTCATAAATAAAACAATTAATAAAATTGAGATTGAAGATAAAATCAGTTTATGGTTTTTTTTGCTCTTCAAAAAAAAAGTGCGTAAGCAGATTTATAATAAGATAACAGTTGTTACGTTATAGAGTTGAGTGCGGCGCGTGTGCTTGTAATGATCCTTAGTTAAAATTATTTATGGGACCACCTTTAAGTGAATGAAATATTCGTAGTAAATTGAGCCAATGTTAAAGTAATTTTATATGACATTAAAAGTTTATTTGTGTAAGGAAGGGCTAAATTGTCCTAAAGGTTGCAAGAAACTTTATAAAGGCAACCAAACGTGTACAGATTATTAGGTTTTATTGGAGGAATAACCTCGTATAGTTGGACTATTCGCGAGTACCGAAAGGAATAAGTGTTTGTGAAATTGTGGAGTACTTGTTATGTGCCTTCAGGCAATCTAAGGATACACATGGATTACAAATAATTGGTTTACGGGAAGGGAGAAGTAAGAAAAGCGAAGGATGAATGGACAGTCTTTAAGTAAGAATTACATTTAAGAATTTTGAAAACTCAGTTGAGCACGATTATCTTTTTGTTTAGTTTATTTGCGTATTGTTGTGTAATTTTTTTTTTTATTAATTAATTAGTGTTGAACGAAAAAGGTAATCGGTCTCGAGTTATGTTGTATTGGCTGTTTTAGTAGTAAGAATTTTTGCAAAAACGCAAATTTGTATTGACAGTGGTGTGGTGGGTTGGTTTCTCGACCACGCTATTGTAGTGTATGTAAACATTTGTTTTTTTTTGTGCAGGATAATATATATTTATCGTTAACTTTCATTCTGTTGTTTATTTAGCCAGTTATGAGACACATTTGTGACGTTTACTTAATTGGTGACCTAGTTTTCGACAATTTAAATGTAGACTTTGCATATTTTGGTTTTAAGATTAATGAACAACCTGGAAGGTTATATTTGCCAGGTTAATTTTAAAAAGAAGATTTTCATGTTAGTTTCGTTTAACGCAGTACACTAATGACGGATCAGCTGTTGATTTAAAAATTTCATTAAGTATAACTAAGAGGTGGAGTTTTGAGAACTTACATATTTACGAATGTCCCATACGATTCAGAGGTATCATAAAGGAACAATTATTAAGCCGATAACATTGATTTTCTTTTGGTTAGGAATTTTAAAAATGAATTATCGATCATTGAATGAAGAGCTATTTTATTCATTAATAAGCAGAAATTTAACTTTATATGTATACGAGGTGTATTGAAAAAGTTTCTAATAACCTGGGTAGTACTAAATATATTTGAGTTTGAGTTGAATTGTTCGGGACGAGTGTTTGTTGTAAGACCCTCGTGTAAGAGTTTACTGAGTAAGCACAATCCTACTTTCCACGATCAAGTAGGGTTAATTAACACCCAGCTTAAGACAATTATTTTAGCAAAGTTTCGATTGTGGTGGCGCCTGGAGACATATTTTCCCGGACTGAGCTGTTTGAATATAGGTGTAAGGTGTTTGAGCGTATTAATCATTCATTTTACTTCTTATTTCGACCACGCCCATCTCCCTGTTAGCTGGCTTGGCAACCCGCTTACATTAGTAAGCATACACGACGCCTAGTGCGGTTTGGACGTGTAACAATGTACACAGGAAGTTTGCATCAAGAACACTTATTGACATGTTGTCCAACATAGGAATTTCCATTTCTTACAAAGAAGTGTTAAAATACGAGAATTCGTTAACCGAAAACGACGTTATGAGGATAGATCCCAAAGCATTTTTACAATTTGTATTTGATAATGCGGACCATAACGTTCGAACAATTGACGGTCATGGAACATTTCATGTGATGGGAGGAATTGAATGTGTCACACCAGCTAACCTACTTCAAATTGACTCACCTGTTCTCCGACCAAAGAACCTTACAAACACTGACAATATTTTTTCAAATACGGAAACATTAAGATAAAAATATACAATCACCGACAAAACTATGGTTTAGGTAAACTCATTTTTTCTGAATGTTCTGTGCATGTCAGGTCCTTGCTGTTTTGATATCCCTCTTACAGCTTGGAGTGGTTTTATGGATAGTTCAATGAAAAATCAAAGTCGGGAATATCAAACTTCAGCAATATGTCCCCTACCTTTTGCAAATATGTCACCAACAAATCCATCAACTGTCTATACTTGTCTTCAACATGCATTGGAAGAATGCAAACAACCAGGATAAAAAACATGCATTGTAACATTTGACCAGCCATTATATAATAAAGCGTTAGATATTGTTTTATCAGCCGAAAGTGGAAATCCTTTGTCATCAGTCATTGTTCGTCTCGGTGGATTTCACCTTCTAATGTCGCATATGGACGCTATTGGGTATATAATAGAAGGAAGTGGTATTGAACAGTTGTGGGAACAAGTTTATGCGAAAAATACAATCATTCATATGCTAGAGCATTCCGAGGCCATGTATTAACTCTACTCGCTCTAGGTACTATATTTCTGGAACAACTAATCAAAAAGGAAATCATTTCAGGTGACCAAATTAAGAAGATTAAAATGCATTATGAAAACATATTAAATTCAAGTAATAACGATTCCGATGATAATGCAATTTACAAGGATGCATCTTTAATTGCCTCAGCATTAGTCGATTTTAAAGAGCGAGTACTCCAGAAATAGTACCGCAGCGCTTTGGAGCCAGTATATTGAGATGGTGCAAATATTGCTTACTTTTGTTAGAGCTGAAAGAACAGGCGATTGGCAATTGCATTTATATTCAGTTCAGCGTATGTTGCCTTTTTTACACGCTGCTGGACGTAATCACTATGCAAAATCAGCTCATGCTTATTTACAGCTTATGCTAGAACTTGCCACTCAAAAAGGAGTATGAGAAATTTGTTACCAGTGGATATTTTACTATTCGTCGAACATCAAAATTCTGGAGTGGCATTTCGACGGACCTTACTATTGAGCAGGTGTTAATGAGATCCATGAAAGTGGAAGGAGGACTTACACGTGGCCGTAGTCTGACAGATTCAACAATCGCACGCTGGGTTAATACAATTCCGCCCACTGTAAACCTTATATGTGCGGTAGAAACATTTACTGGGGTATCGCCTTTATACAGTGAGCAACATGTAGAGCTACGCGACTCCCGTAAAATACGAAACACCGCTGATTTTAATAAATTTTTAATTTGGCTTCGAAATCACTTTCCATTTGAAGGCGCTTTCGACGCATTGATTTCTTTAAGTACTGGCCTAGAAGCAGATATTTCAGTAAATTGTGTAACGCAAAAGTAATAGGTCAAATGTCTCAAAACAAGTTTGTTGGAAAACCTTTTGATAAAACAACGTTCTTGCGCAAGGATAAAGTGAAAAATATGGCAGCTCTTATGAAAACAATAATCATCGGCAATGAAGAATCAACATCAATTCCAACCAACTCTTTCATCGAATAGTTTGCAGACCAAGAACTGGAATCATGTTTAAAGTATGAATTAGCTCCATGGCCGACATCCCTGTTTGATTCTATTTCATTGAGAAAAGGGAAAAAGTCATCTTTAATTGGTATCCTAGAAGAATGCTGTCCGACAACTGTCGCATTACCTTTAGAACCTTGTTTTGTGATAGACGGTGGTTACCTTTTGCATAGAGTGATTTGGCCAAAACCTGCTTCGTTTTCCCAAATATGTGACAGTTACATCGACTATATAAAAAGACACCATAGCCCTGATAGTACTATTGTTTTTGATGGCTACAATGGAAGTGAATGCGGTACGAAAAATGCAGAGCATATTAGAAGAACAAATAAGAATAGGAAGTCCGTGGATATTGTAGCTGATTCAATTTTTCCTTCTTCTATGCAGTCGGAGTTTCTGAAAAATTCATCGAACAAAACTAACTTTATTTCATTCTTGGCCGCAAAATTGACAGCTGCTAAATTTAAAGTTCAAATTTCTCCGGGGTGACAGCATTGTCACCTACATTGTGAATACAGCTCTCACATTTTCTAATGAAAATAAGAAAGGAGTTATAGTCGGCGAGGACACTGATCTCCTGGTTATAATGATAACTCTAGCAAAAAGTAATGAAGAATGTTTTATGTTAATTCCAGCAACAGAGTTTAAGCCACAAAAAGTGTTTAATAGCAAGCTAATACAGGAAGCATTTGGAGATGTAAAAAATCACATTGCTTTTCTACATGCAGTTACAGGTTGCGATACAACCTCTTCACTTTTCAATAAAGGCAAAAAACAAGCTTTTAAACTTTTGCAACCGAACGAGACATTAAGGCAAAATGTTTCTGCATTCAATGATACACATTCCACTAAAGAGGATATTGCTCAAGTCGAGGAGTATTTCTTAAAATTATTATACAATGGCCGCGTTTCTTCAGATGACTTAAGCAAAACCAGATTTACCTGTTATAAAAAGTGACAGCTAAACAACCAGTTTATGGAAAGTTTGATCTCTCGGTGCTAACACCAACATCCGGAGCACAAAGCAACACAGCTACAGAGTTTTTAATCAAGTTCAGTCTTGGCGTGGTAGAACTTCCTACTACTGATTGGGGATGGAACAAAAGAGGGACAACTCTTGCCAATTCTACACTTGACCCTCTGGCGAACATTTATTGAAGTTGGTTTTTGTAACTGTAAAACTGACTGTGCTCAAAGAAGTGACTGTCGCCGAGGACGGCTTCCATGTACCGCGATGTGTGGAAAATGCAATGGTGAAACATGCAGCAACAGACCCTCCATGCTAGATGACGAGGAAGAACAGTCGATTCAGGAGTGCTCCATAGATGATGATACTGCTCTAGCAAACGAACCTGGACCATCCAGATTAGCTGACTAAGCTGATCGAACTATCGATTTTTAAGGTATGAAAATTATATTAAATGTTATAGGACATAAATTTAGCAATTGCAGATATCCCGCTCGCAGATTTCAAGCAGTTCAATGCATTTTTTTGTTCTTGGTTAAAAGTGGCTTTACCATATGGCCAACAAGATGGCGGCGCGGCGGCTCGAAATACTTGAAACTTGACTCCTTCCTAGCATTTTTAGCACATTTTTAATAATTTATTTGCTTGATTTGGTCATTTAGTTTTGAAATTAATATTTTTGGCGCATTTAATTTTTTTTCTTTCAACTTCCAAGATGGCGGTCAATAGCGGTTGTCCACCATCTCGCACAAGCTGCAAGGCTATAAGATTTTATTTGCTTACTTATAAGGTCCCTCCAAATAAATTTTTAGCTTTATATTTTTTTTTTAGTTTAAATAAGCCAATTACCCTGTACTATCATTGGATTAAACTAACATTAGTTTATGTATATGTTAGTAGTTCAACGCTTACTGGTTATTGTCAAACAACCATACACCACGTGTGTGAAGATAGCGACGGCCATCTTAGCGACGGAGTGACGTCATCCACCAATATGCGTATAACGAAACGTGCTATATAGAATTACATTGATGGTTTTTATTAATAATTTCAACGCTATTGGAGGTAAAGTAATTGTAATAGCAACCATGCAATGTATATAGCACAGGACCTTTTATAATGAAGTATAAACCATTTTAATAAAGTAATATAAAAGTTATAACTTTGGAAAACCGTACTTACATCCTAGCGGACCATCCACATACATGCCCGTTTTAAACAAACTATTGGTGCTTCTGCAATTAATTAAATTATCAGACTTTCGCAAAAGTATGAAGTATCTTAACCGAAATTTCAATCGATTTCGTTCATAAATAACACAGTTAGAGACCTGGCAACGCTTCAAGACGCGCTCATTCCGCGCAGCGACATCCGTCTCGTTTTAGGAAAACTATTGGTGCTTCTGCAATTAATTAAATTATCGGACTTTCGCAAAAGTATGAAGTATCTTAATACGAAATTTCAATCGATGTCGTTCATAAATAACACAGTTAGAGACCTGGCGACGTTTCAAGGGCGCTCATTATGCGCGGGCAGCGACATCCGTTTCTCGTTTTAGGAAAACTATTGGTGCTTCTGCAATTAATTAAATTATCAGAATTATTTATGACCTCAATGTGATAGATAAGTCGCTTTATCATTGCATACTTTAAAAGTAACTCACGGATAATGTAATGTCTTGCTTTATTTCACGATGAAACTTTCCTGTTTAAATTATTTGCTGAAAATTACAGGGTAATTTGCAAGAAAATTGTGAAAGAAAATGAACAATTATAGATTAAACAACATGCGTTGACGAATTGGATTATGGATGTGGTGGTTACATTAGTATCCTTTACTTATTTTATCTAATTTGTTATTTGACACATGTAATTACCTAAAAGTAATGCAACATGATATATAAAGACTCATTGTTATGATCCATGAAATAATTTTTCTGTTGAAAATGAAAGCAATCGAATTTTTGTATGAATAACTGCGCAAATAGCCTCAGTTGCAATATTGACACTATTACATCAAGTTTCCGCTTTTTTTTCTTTAAAGCAGATGTTGCAATTTCATTATTATAGTCAAGTTAATGTCTATGTAAAATGAATGGAATTTTAATTATTTTTGTAATCCTTGGCATTACCAGTATGCCGATCACTTTAACGTTGAAGGAAATAGGCGATTAGGGAACATTTTATTTTATTAACAATAAATTAAAACTAATGAATACAATAAACTTGAAAATAAAAGCAATTATTAAATTGTTAACGTTTCGATTTATTCTAAAATCATCGTCTGAACTTAACATATGTGCAAAAGACAAAAGTAAAATTAAAACGAATTTATAAAACACATCAAAGTTGAAATAAATTATATGACAACAATGACATGATCTGACTGTCAGTTTTAGAAAAATTATATTATCTAAGTAATTCCAAGAAAGTCATGTCTTGTTGTATATTTAATGTCGGCTTTGACAAAAATATATGAAGAGCTTCTTTAATGGCTAGTTCCGAATTAGAATTTGCCTTCCAATAATAGAAAATCTTTATGGTCAATGTTATGATCGTTTTCAATTTTATGTTGAAAATAGCTGAATTTGGAATTGATTTAGATCGTTTTCCCAATCGAGGGTGATACCTAAATGTTCACAGCGTCGGACATTGAAATGACGTCGGTTTTCCGATGTACATAGCTGAGCAGCTATTACATTTAAATTGATAAATAATGTTCGATGCAAGATCATCAGGAATCATATCCTTGACAAAGAAATGTGATCAATCCTCTCCAAAGTAGTAAAAGCAAATTTAATTTCTAAAAGAGGAAAGGCTTTTTTAATTATTCGTTGAATATTACGACGAATGTATAAAATATGTGGTCCAGTATAAGGCAATTTAATGTATATACATTCTTTGATCTCTTTTTGGTCATTGTTATTGTTAGAAGATTCAAATATATTTCTGAAAAAGCGATTTATACATCTCTATAAAATTCATTAAGTAGCGTTTTTGTCAATATAGATTTCAAAATTCAATCTCTATGTTTAATAAATTAATTTATTAAATAAAGTACTTTTCAATCATTCTTCCTATGTACTCAATCAAACTGAAAAAGAATACTTTCAAGAGGTCTTAATTTTGCATTATCTCCAAGGAATATTAAAATTATCGATATAGTTGTACCTATGGAACAAACAGCACGTATACTTTCAAATTATAATAAAATAAATCCCGATGCATGTTTCAAACCTCCTTGTAGAATAACTTGGGATGGAATAATAACAAGACTTAAAGATATTGCTCTAAATTCATTAAACTATTTTCGACCACCTCCATCAAATTTATCTAAAGAAGAATATACTATATTACGTAAATTACAAGCACACAAAGATCTAGTCTTTATTAATCCTGATAAAGGTAATGGAGTAGTCATTTTAAACCATTGTGACTACATAGAAAAATTAAAACAAATTATTTCTGACAATACAAAATTTATCAATGTACCTTTTGTAAATATGTTTAAATTTATGTTATCTTTTGAAGATGATTTCAAACGAAGACTTAAAGCAGTTTCTGTTAAAATTTTCAAAGAAACTGCTCCAACTGGATCACAACCTGGACGATTATATGGCCTTGAAAAGTACACAAACCTGGTCTGCCTTTACGACCAATTCTTAGTTCAATTAATACAACTTCTTATCTTCTTGCTAAATACCTAGTTCCTCATCTCCAAAACTAACTGAAAGTGAACTTGTAATTAAGGATTCTTTTCATTTGCTAAAGAAATTGTTTCTAAAGATGAATTTAAAATGGTTTTATGGTTAGTTTTGATATAGAAAGCCTTTTTACTAACGTTCCATTAGATGAAACCATTAATATTATTACAAATTCATTTTATTCTGATACAACTTCTTCATTTTTAGACCTTAAAAATCTAAGTTTATTGAATTGTTGAATTTGGCAACTAAAGAATGCTTATTTATTTTGATAAACATTTATATAAACAGACAGATGGAGTTGCAATGGGAATCCTTTAGGACCTGTTTTGAACATATTTTAACATATCACGAAAAGAAATGGTTAACCAATTGTCCTGATACTTTTAAGCCCTTAATATACAGAAGATATGTAGATGACATTTTATAATTTTAAAAATACTAATGATGTACAACCTTTTCTAGATTATCTTAATAACAAACATCCTTCTATGAAATTCAGCAGTGAAATTGAAATGAATGGTATTTTACCTTATTTAGGAATTAATATAATTCGAACACCATCTGGTTTTTCAACTTCAATTTATAGAAAACCAACTTTTACTGGTTTATATATTAACTCGGACAGTTTTCTTCCTAATAAATACAAACTAGGCTTAATTAATATCCTTTTACACAGAGCCTATATGCTTTGCTCAAATTATGATTTATTAAACATAGAGATTGAATTTTTGAAATCTATATTGACAAAAAACGGCTACTTAATGAATTTTATAGAGAGATGTATAAATCGCTTTTTCAGAAATATATTTGAATCTTCTAACAATAACAATGACCAAAAAGAGATCAAAGAATGTATATACATTAAATTGCCTTATACTGGACCACATATTTTATACATTCGTCGTAATATTCAACGAATAATTAAAAAAGCCTTTCCTCTTTTAGAAATTAAATTTGCTTTTACTACTTTGGAGAGGATTGGATCACATTTCTTTGTCAAGGATATGATTCCTGATGATCTTGCATCGAACATTATTTATCAATTTAAATGTAATAGCTGCTCAGCTATGTACATCGGGAAAACCCGACGTCATTTCAATGTCCGACGCTGTGAACATTTAGGTATCACCCCTCGATTGGGAAAACGATCTAAATCAATTCCAAATTCAGCTATTTTTCAACATAAAATTGAAAACGATCATAACATTGACCATAAAGATTTTTCTATTATTGGAAGGGCAAATTCTAATTCGGAACTAGCCATTAAAGAAGCTCTTCATATATTTTTGTCAAAGCCGACATTAAATATACAACAAGACATGACTTGCTTGGAATTACTTAGATAATATAATTTTTCTAAAACTGACAGTCAGGTCATGTCATTGTTGTCATATAATTTTATTTCAACTTTGATGTGTTTTATAAATTCGTTTTAATTTTACTTTTTGTCTTTTGCACATATGTTAAGTTCAGACGATGATTTTAGAATAAATCGAAACGTTAACAATTTAATAATTGCTTTTATTTTCAAGTTTATTGTATTCATTAGATTTAATGGAAAGTCCCTTTCTACATATAATAAATTAAAAATTAAATTTTGCATTAAAATCTATTAAAGTAAAATAAAATGCAGTACATACTTTTAGTTATATTAGTAGTAATTAATTAGTTTAAAATTATAGGTTTATCAGTCATAAAGCGAACAATCGTAACCACAAAATATGAAAATAATGAATACGGGAAATTTAATTAATTGCAGAAGCACCAATAGTTTTCCTAAAAACGAGAGACGCATGTCGCTGCCCGCATGTAATGAGCGCGCCTTGAACCGTCGCCGGTCTTTAACTGTGTTATTCATGAACGAAATCGATTGAAATTTCGGGTTAAGATACTTCATACTTTTGCGAAAGTCAGATAATTTAATTAATTGCAGAAGTACCAATAGTTTTCCTAAAAACGAGAGACGGATGTCGCTGCCCGCGCGGAATGAGCGCGTCTTGAAGCGTTGCCAGGTCTCTAACTGTGTTATTTATAAACTAAATGGATTGAAATTTTGGATTAAAATATTTCAGACTTTTGAAAAAGTTTGATCATTTAATTAACTGCAGAAGCACCAATAGTTTTCCTAAAAACGAGAGACGCATGTCGCTGCCCGCGCGGAATGATCGCGCCTTGAATCGTCGCCAGGTCTCTAACTGTGTTATTTATGAACGAAATCGATTGAAATTTCGGGTTAAGATACTTCATACTTTTGCGAAAGTCTGATAATTTAATTAATTGCAGAAGCACCAATAGTTTTCCTAAAAACGAGAGACGGATGTCGCTGCCCGCGCGGAATGAGCGCGTCTTGAAGCGTTGCCAGGTCTCTAACTATGTTATTTATACACGAAATCGATTGAAATTTTGGATTAAAATATTTCATACTTCATACTTTTGCGAAAGTCTGATAATTTAATTCATTGCAGAAGCACCAATAGTTTGTTTAAAACGGGGCATGTATGTGGATGGTCCGCTAGGGATATAAGTACGGTTTTTCCAAAGCTATAACTTTTATATTACTTTATTAAAATGGTTTATACTTCATTATAAGAGGTCCTGTGCTATATACATTGCATGGTTGCTATTACAATTACTTTACCTCCAACAGCGTTGAAATTATTAATAAAAACCATCAATGTAATTCTATATAGCACGTTTCGTTATACGCATACTGGTGGATGACGTCACTCCGTCGCTCAGATGGCCGTCGCTATCTTCACACACGTCCATACACCTAGAGTTTAACTGTTTGCACAGAACACACAGATCTGTATGTTCTTTGGTTGTTTGTGCGTACCTAAACAAATGATATTTCATATATGTTTCGTTAAAGTTACACAAAATCAATAAGTATTTATTAAATACAAACTCTTAAAAATGTCTTATGAGATAGATTCAAAACTTATAAAACTCGAACCTAAAGAGGAACAAAAAATGCATATACCTATATCTCAACCATTTATCATGGTAAATAACGATCTAGTAAAACAAGAAATGGGGTACCATTCTCCTAATGTATCATTACACAATCAATTTAGAGATAATGTAGATATTAAAGAAGAAAGCAACTCTTACTTATTAAATTGTGATAGTTCGACAAAAAAAAATTCTTTGGAACATTCAGATGTACACAACAGTAATCAATGCAATTATTCAACAAACGTAAAACGGAATTTAAAGCATTTTACAAAACAAGCTTCAAGTTCTATATACCAATGTGATTATATGACAAAACAGAAATCATACTTACACCAGCATAGCACAATTCACAAACCAAGTTTTCAATTCAAATGTAACTATTGTAATTATTCGACAGCCTTGAAGAGGTATTTACAGTCACATATTAAAATACACAATTTAAGTTCTGTATACAAATGTGACCATTGTAACTATTCAACAACAATGAAGAGTAATTTAAAGATTCATCTAAAAAAATACATTTCACATTTTGAATATAAGTGTAACCATTGTAATTATTCAACAACAGCAAAGAGGTATTTACAGGATCATCTTAAACAACACAATTTAAGCTTTGTATACAAATGTGAGCATTGTAATTATTCAACAACAGTAAAAAAATATTTACAGAAACATCTTAAAAAACATGATTTAAGTTCTGTGTACAAATGTGACCGTTGTAATTATTCTACAAAAGTGAAAGGTAATTTAGAGATTCACCTTAAAGATCACAGTTCAAATTCTGTATACAAATGTGACTATTGTAATTATTCAACAATAGTGAAGGGTAGTTTAAAAATTCATCTTAAAAAACACACCGGGAATTCTGTTTACAAATGTGATAAATGTGATTTTATAACAAAATGGAAACAAAGTTTAAAACAGCATAGTATAATTCATACATCTAGTTATCAATATAAATGTGAGCATTGTAACTATTCAACAACAGTGGAGAGTTATTTAAAGAATCACTTTAAAAAACACACTTCAAATTTTAAATATACATGTGACTATTGTAATTATTCAACAATGGTGAAGAGTTATTTACAGGGCCATCTTAGAAAGCACTCATCAAATTCTGAATATAAGTGTGATCATTGTAATTATTCAACAATAGTGAAGGGTAATTTAAAAATTCATCTTAAAAAACATACTTTAAAATCTATATACAAATGTGAGCAATGTGATTTTATAACAAAATGGAAGCAAAGTTTAAAACAGCATAATTATTTACATAGTTATTTACAGGGCGACCTTAGAAAGCACTCATCAAATTCTGAATATAAATGTGAGCATTGTAATTATTCAACAATACTGAAAGGTAATTTAAAGATTCATCTTAAAAAACATACTTCAAATTTTATATACAAATGTGAGCAATGTGATTTTATAACCAAATGGAAACAAAGTTTAAAACAGCATAGTGTAATTCATACATCGATTTGTCAATATAGTTGTGACCATTGTAATTATTCAACATTAGTGAAAAGTTATTTACGTGGTCATCTTAGAAAACATTCATCAAATTCTGAATACAAATGTGATCATTGTAATTATTCAACAACAGTGCAGTGGCATTTAAAACGTCATCTTACAAAAAAACACGTTTAGTTCTGAGTACAAATGTAACTTTAATTAAAGTAGGAAACTCTATGATTAACGTTAGTTCTTTAGTAGCATTTGGAAATTTTGAGTTTGAAGTTGGTATGATTAAAGAAAATCCCAGAATATTTATTTCGAAAGACTAAATTTCGATTGGGAAAGTATGGTTTAATTAATTAATAATAATTTCCTTTTAATAATAGATGTTTCTAACTTAGATTTTTGGTTAACTTTCAGTGTTAATATCTAGAGAGTGGACCTTGTTATTTAAGATAAATATTAATTGACAGTGTTCTTATAAAACCCAGTAATATTTAGTCATGATATAATATTTCGATCATACTTCTTATTGCCATTAGTTTTATAAGAACGCTTATGTCAATAATAAGAAATACAATCGAAATATTATATCATCGTTAAATATAATGGGGTTTTATGAGAACACTAATGTCAATAATACAAAATACGATCGAAATATCTCATCATTAAAAATAATCATAATAACTAATTCTGAGGGAAAGTTCAGTATAGTAAGTGGCACTGCTCTTGCATTTAAACTTAGTTCTGTACTCGACATTACAGAAATGTTTTAAAATAATATTATGACTGTACATGAGTTGGTAATTTCCAAAATTGCGGAAATATCTATTTAGAAATCAACAATTGTTTTCAAGAGAAAAGCAATCGTTTGAAAATATGTATAATTTGTTTTGTAAAGGACTATTCCAGAGTAAAGCAATATTATATGAGAAAGATTGTTTCTATGTATTAGTTATATGTAAAGGTATTGAAACACACATCAACATAAGATGAAGCACATGGGTATGATAACTTATCCCAAATATATAGAGATTTTATTTGTTATTTTATGAAAGCAAATTGATGTGTGAAATTTTCTTGTATTACCCATTGTAACATGTGGATTCCATTAGAAAGCTTAGTATTGTAGTTCGAATTAAATTCCGTTTTGGATTTAAAATTTTTTTTGTATTAATTTATTTGGAATTGAAGTTAACTAAAAAGGGTTTGAAGAAATATAAGATGTGAATATAAAGTTGCTTTTATATCACGTTTCTGATAACTTCAGCTTGAGTCATGTTTAGTAAATGGGTGCTGCAAGTCTTCTTAAAGTTTACCGGATCATTTTAGTTATAATTTGCCGCTTGTAAAGTTTAGAAAGTTTATTGCAGCTATAATGTGTTCCGTTTCGAAACTCAGTTGTCCGATATCAGTTCTTGCAATAAATCTGTTTTGCTCGTGGGAGTTCTGATTGTGCAGTTTCCAAGTGAAAGATTGATGTTCAAAATATGGTTCAATCCCGTGTAAGAGACGATGTAATTACAAAGGTGAAAAAGGGTTTTGGCGATTAATTAGTCAATTTTAAGTTGTACAGCAGAGGCTTAAGAAGCACAAGCTCGCGCGGTGATAGTTTCTGGAGTTAATTGTCGGACCTGGGATATTGAAGTGGTTTAGCGTCCTAGGAATTGTGTTGTTTGGTGGACATTTTGTGTCATTTTCGAATTTCACGAAAGGAGTTGTGTTTAATAAAGTGCACCCTGATTGGGGAGAGTTTATCACTTTTTAGCGGATCATGTTTACTGTAATTAGTTAAGAAGCACCGGTCGACCGCGCACAGCCGTTTGAGGAAACAAAACTCACTTTAGATAAAACCTTTGTAAATATAACAATAGTATTTTGTGTAAACAATACCAGATGAATTAATGTCACCAGGAAGTTGACCCATCGGTTCTCGCATTAGGTCTGTGTAAGTCAATCTGAAATTGCCATTCTTGGTTACTGTATTTGAATTCCGAGTGAGAAGAATATCGAAAGACTGGCTTCCGTTGGACCGCTAATGTAGGGTTGATTCCGGCCAAGCCGTCCTTCGCTGTGGAGGATTCGAGAAGTACTGAAAGCGTAGCGAGGAGGTAAATTATTTGCTTCGTTTATCTAGTTTGTGGTGAATTTACTGTTACGTTACTTGTAAATATATATATATATATATATATATATATATATATATATATATATATTTATATATATATATATGTTACATTTGAACTACTATTATGTTGTAGTTAGCGTAGAGGTGACACGACCTGCCTAGCATTCGGGAGGTAATGGGTTCGATTCCCGTTACCGTCTACCTTGTATGAGGTTTTTTCAGGGGTTTTCCTCATACAGATGTAGCGGCATGGTCACTGCATATATGCACAGTGTGTGCTTAGGAGAATGCTGGGGTAGTATTTTCCTCCTCAGAATTAACGTTCCTTCCGATCCTATCCTGACCACACCCATCCTTAATCGCAGCATGCATATATACGTAATGTATGTATATGTATATATATATATATATATATATATATATATATATATATATATATATATATATATATATATATATATATATATATATATATATTGTGATGAAAAATGAATAATGGTTAATATAATTAACAATTATCTCAATAGGGATAGGGTTCTAGGTTTAGAATTAAATTGTAATACTCATTCAAACTATCAATATAATAATAATAAATTTGTACACCGGACTAGCTCTTATCTCAGTTGGGGATAGGGTTCAGGTTTAGAGGAAATTATTTCTGGCTCGGTAATATTATGTGGATTCCACTTTATAAAAATATCTTATATGAAAATGTATCTGAACAAAATTTATACTATAACGCATGCGTTATAAATTTAATGAATACAATTGTCAAAAATGTCAGGCTTGTTAAATAATGACTTGTTGAATTTGTGATTATAATTATAACTGATAATTGAAATTTAAAATTTGAAATAAACTAAATTTCTGCTTATTTTGCAGATGTTTACACAAGTATTATATAAACATTTACACGTATACATATACAAATAATAATTGCAGGAAATCATAAAATAATAACAGAATAAACAGGGTTATGATCAAAATTAACTCACATGTGCATATTCCAAACTGCAAACGGATGTCTTCATACAGCTGGTTCCATATGTAGATGCAGGCACTTTCCAAAATGATCGAACTTTGATACACGATGTTCACTGCTCAATTCACCCAAAAGCTGCAGACTGGCCTCGGTTGTTGGTCACTTTGCTTCGGTAAATGCTATTATTTCTAAGCTTTACGGCTTCACCCAACCACAAATTTTTAATTGATAATGTTTTATTTAATTGAATTAATGCTTTCCAACTTTATCGTTTTAAATAATATTTAATGATTGTAAAGACTTTAAATTAATGTCACTTTATTTTTAGGCTGCGGCTCAAATATAAATTATTTAAACGATCGCAGCAGAAAATAAAACCCAATTGAAGAAAAATGATTACTATTTTATTTTGGCAAAACGTAACCAGTATTCAAATTTAACAAACGAATTTTAAAACGTTAAACATAAATCGTCACAAGTAAGAAAATGATTCGTAATGAACTTTACGAATGTGAACAGGTATCGGTAACCTAACTTTATTTTTAAACAATTGTAGGTTTAAAAACAATTGCGCCTGATTTTCTCGTCTCCGTTTATATTAAATTTTCCGATAAATATTGAGGTTAATTAACTTACTTGTTGCACAAAAACATTACACTATTTTAAACTTTTCAAACAACTGCAAATTATAGAGAGATTCTGATCAAGGGCAATTCCTTTTATACCCTTTTGTTGGTTACACATCTTCAACTTTTTTAAGAAATTTTAATAATGTAACTATGTCTCTGATTGGTCGAAAATAATTTGAAAACTTAACTAAATTAGAAATTAAGCGATATATTTCTTATACAGCTATAGATTTAAATTTTAATAACAGAAATGAAATCTGTGTTAAAATATGCATAAATCGATACCCAACTTGATATAGTTCTTTTAAATATTATACAAAATGACCTATTCTAACTTAAAATTGCTTATATCTAAATAATCTTACAAACTACACTTAAATTAACTACATATATGTAATCCTGACAAAATTTTGCATTGGAAAACACACATTAAATGTCCGAAATCTTAAATTTAAAAGAATTTTATATTTACCAAGTAAAACTGTATAATCAACCCCATTTCATAAATTTTGCGTTGAAATGCTTTGTACAAATTAAATGACTATGTAAAAATGAGGAAAACCTCCTATTAATCACTTTAACAATCCATTTTAAGCCTAACTTAATCTAAAAAACTATAAATTTGTGAAAAAACATCAAATTTATGACATAACCTAACCTAATTCTAAAAATATAAATAATTTGCGTTTAAAAACGTTCATGTAAATTAAAATGTTATCCATATAACTTGTAATAACTGTCTTTATTATATTTATTGTTCATCTTGCTTGCATTGTATAATTTTATGTCACTTTAAGAAGTCATATCGTTTAACACACTTTTTTAAAATTCTACCATAAAAACGTATCTGCATGTAAATATCTTTGTGTAAATATGTTCTATACACTGTTCTTAATATTTATAATGCATCACTTTGTTTGTCACACATTCGCTTCCATAAATATGTGAGTAATGATCATATTAAGTTCATATTATAACCCTTTCTTAAATTTTACCATATTTCCTGCATTCTAATCTACTTATACAAAGTCCCTAATATAAGTCTAACTTTACACAATGTGTTAAATACCTGTAAAATATTCACATGCCAAAGTACTTTCGATAAACTGAAATTTATTGCAACAAACTAAAATACTGAATCGAATTTACGGAAATAAGTTTATTTAACATTCCTAACATTCTTTAAGTAGCACAATGCTTTTTATGATTAAACCAAAATGTACAAATTTTATTAAGATCGTTTTAACCAAAACAAATCCACTTTCTTGCCATCGTGAACCAAATTACATCAATTAAATCCCTCGTCCATGTATCATGCTTTATATCACCCTTTTTAAAGAAATTACTAGTTTAAACTATCCAATCCCTGTCTTACTCTTATCTAAACATCTCAATATATTATATATATATATATATATATATATATATATATATATATATATATGTATATATAATAATGGAACCTATTTCTGACATAGCCCCAATAGCTGACAGTCTGATAAAAAGTATAAAAAAATAAGAAACATTTTCAAGTTCTGGCAACACTGTGTGTTAATTAGTCATTTGAACTACTATTACGTTGTAGTTCGCGTCTCTGATTTCTTACACAAAACTGTCAGTTGATTTTGTTATGTCACTTCATTGTTATCGACGTTTTAACGAATTTCCTTGGTAGTTTTCTTAAGAATAAAATATTGTATTGAAGTCTACTTTTAGTGAAATTTGTTGAAACTCGAGGTAAGTTGGGTTTTTATAGCTTGAGTAGTGTCTTAGAAGTGACAATTATTACAGAGAAATAGGCGCCTGGCTAATTTGTAGGTTCGAAGATGGGGGTGTCAGCTATAGGTTCCTGAATAATATTCATTACCCAACAGCTGATAGTGACGTCAGGAATTGGTGATAGTAAAATGTAGATAATAGTCAACATTTCCTACCTAAATGTGCATCATTTTTCATTAGAGACAATAGAGTAGTTCCATTTTGTTAAGATTCGTATCTGTTCCAATAGCTGACATCCCTGTCAGGTATTGGGTTTTGCACAATCAGATATTGGCTTAGTACCTACTGGTGAATTGTTTCCATTGAAGGTGAGATTTGAGTTTTTCAGGATTATAATGTACAAGAATAAAGCATGAAATATTCACAAGAAAATCTTCGCATTGCTTTGCAAGACATCGATAACGGTATGCCAATTGCTACGCAAGTAAGCGTTATGGTGTTCCTAGAACAATACTTCTGTGCAAAAACTGGAATAAGTAACCGAGAGAATGCAGAAAGGTCCGCCTACGGATCTAAGAAGTGGTATGCTTCATGTATAAAACGACATCCCAAGTAAGCAATAGGGTATCTCAAAATTTGTCTTCTGGGCGGACAGCTGTCGATGAAGAAAAATTCGTCATTGGTTTAAAGAAATAGGAACTTATTTTGAGGAAAACAATTATATGTCCATCTTAGAATACCCAACCAGGGTGTTTAATGCCAATGAGTCCTCATTTTTCTATCGCTAAACAAACTAAGGTCTTAGTTAGAAAGGGTCATCCACAGTATATAATTTCACAGCTAATAATGATAAAGAGCGTATGAGCCCTGTTAAATGCTAATGCAGCTGGCATGGTGGCACCTCAATGGTAATTTTCAATATGAAAGAATCCTCCACATGTCACCAATAAATGCCACCAGGATGGGCAATTGGTAAAAGTGAAACTGGCTGGATGACTGGCCGAACATTTTACGAATATGTAGGTAACGTTTTTTTTACCGTGGTTAAAAGAAAACGTTACTTTGTCTATAATATTCTTCGTCGATGGACATTCCAGCCGCTTAACTCTTCCCATTAGTGAGTTATGTTCGGAAAATGAGATCACACTGGTAGTTCTTTGTCCCAATTCTACCCATATTGCACAACCCATGGACGTGGCCGTTTTCGTTACCCTAAAAGTGCTATTCAAAGATGGAAAATCGTAAATAATGGTTCTAAGGTAAAAAGAGGATTTCGTTCACATATGAACAAGTAGTTTCTTCATCGGTTACGCCAGATTATTGCAATAGATTCAAAGCTACTAGGCTATTTCCGTTCAGTGCAAGTCTATGGATACGATAAATATTTTAAAACAGGATATGTCGTCAATACTAGGGCAGATATCATTAAAATCTACACCAAGTGTCCAATTCGATGACAAACTATTTATTTTGAAAAGTTCATTGAAAGTGAAACATTATTGAAGTTTCGAAGTACCATGAATGGTCAATGGGATGATGATAAAAGACGAAAGTCTATATTATGTTTGGAACGCCATCACAAATGATAAAGACGATAACAAAGTGCCTCGGCCGAGTGAAACCGAAAATCAATCATCTGATATGTGACAATGAAACCGAAGCAGAATACGAAAATATTCTAGTCGAGGTGCGGGCTAGCAATGAAGTACATATGAAGACACCATCAGATGAACCTCGGGCATCTAGTTCCTTTAATAAAGATGAAGATGTGCCCCAACCGTTTACGTCTGGAATCGAAAGAACTCCACTGAAAGATGTGCCCACTCCATTCAAAAGTTGCCTGTTCTGGCCAAAGTCCGATTCAAGACAAACAAAAAGAAAATCAAAAGAAAAATTGCCAGCTGTAGCAACTTCGAAAGAGTGGAAAGAGTATCATCTAAAAAAAGAAAGACTGAAGGAAGCAGGCGGAAAGACAAAAGCTGGACGAAAACTGAAAAGAGAAGAAAAATTAAAACAGAAACTATCAATTGAAAAAACTAAAAGAGTTCGAAGAAAAGTTCTATCATCGTCAGATTTTGGAATCTGAAGACGAACTCTACCACGACTTACCTCCAATTACCAAACCAGCACAGCAAAACTTTGCTGTTGGTAATTTGTAATTGTAAGGTATGAACACGATTACTTTCCGGATTATTAAGGAAATTAAGGAAAGTGGTGCGTTTGGTATTGTGCAAAGATGTTTAGCAAACACCTGGAAGTGGCCTTGTAAAGAAGATAGTTTATGGTATGAGTTCAAGGAGATCATGGAGATAATAGAAGAACCTTTCAAGGCTAATGAGAGAAGAGGAGCATTCCGTGCCCCAGAATTTTTGAAATATGCAGATTATATCTGATTTACTTTATGGTTCACTACCATTTTTCGCTACTCCCATTTTATAACCTTTTCAGACGATTCTGTAGCTGGGTTACCCAAATGAGTTATCCAGTTGCAAATGTAAATTGGGTAATGCACCTACCAGTTCCAAATCTGTTTGAAACCGGTACTTAGATCAAGGCAATTACTCAATAAATATGTTTTAACGTTTTCCAATATGTGCTAGTTATTGGCTCATCTATTGGATATCTATCAAAATTACTATGTCAGTTACTGATGTCATTGACATGTCCGCCAAAAAATCAAAATAAAATTAAAATTGCACAAATATTCAAAAATGACCATTGTTTATGTTTGATAAAAACAAAAATACAACAGAAGACTAAGTCATGATCTTGCATTTGCCAAAAATCACAAACTGGCAGAAAATGGTTCCACTACCTCAGACGGATGAACGCATTTCTTTCGTAAGTGTATTTATGTATAAAAGTTCGTCAAGTGATTACGATAAATAATGAAATGATTTAATTCGTGTACTGAACGGTTCCTTATTGTTTCTTGTGTTGTTTTGTCTGTTTAATGGTATCCAAAGTTTCAAGTTAACTTTAGCAATCCGAACTGATTCTCGTACTTTCGAGATTAATAAGCAACTTAATATTGAAAATTTAAGATGATCATTAAATTTAGTGGGAAGTCGATCTTGCAAGATTTTTCCGTTGCTTACCTAGTATTTCACGTTGTAAATTTATTGCTTATGTTCAATTGACGCTGGTATAAATTCTGTGATTATTTCCTAATTTTATTAGCTTAATGTATTTGCAGTGTACCGAATTTTTATTTGTATTGTATCTCACCTTACCACAGTGAAAGCAACTATGATGATATTTGAAATTTAAAGATATAAGAATAATGCGATTTTAGTCAAGTTTAGATTTTTGTATACCGAACGTTGTTTATTTTAAAAGAGATCCAGTGGTAAATTCATGAATTTAATTGATACGGTTTTAATAACGTTCGGTTAATAATACATTAAGAGCGTTTCTCAATAGAGATTGTTTAGTTTTTGTGCTTGTGTTTCTTAAAAGTTAGGTTATGATATAAAGCTTTGTTAACAAGTTTTTTGGTCGAGTGTCTAATTTCACAATAATTAGCGAAATATTTAGTGTTTGTGAGTTCATCTTCTAAATGCGTTTTTAGCACAACGTAAAAGTAGGTTAAAGGAAGCTGTTGACCCAACAACTGCTTTGATAATACGCTTTATCGCTTGCAGTCGTGTAGATGTTTTGAAGACTTTACAGGTAAAGTAGATCCTGGACCTTAGATACCATACACCTGGAGGTTGACGTCGCGTAAATGTAAGTGAGTGTTTGTCTGTTTAAACTGGCTGTACCTTGCGTGCGCTCAGGTGTTCTTTCCCGTTTTGATTATAATAACAGACTGGCGCCCAGTATTAATGACAATTTTGGTTACATTTAAAGTGTGACCTACTTATTGCGAGTTATGGTAATCGGCAATTTCCTGACCGGTCGGTATCCCTTTTCGTTATCTACTACGTCCGGTGTTAGTTACTTTTCACACATATTTTAAACATTGTACATTTATTACCTTATAAGAAATGTGTATAGAACGAAGAACGCCATCTATAAATTTTAAGCATACATTTTGTACTCTTTTATAATGTGGAGGTCATACATAACATCACAAAATTAAAATGGAAGTTATATTAAATAAACTCGATTTTGATATAAGCACTTGTGAATTATTAGTCTTATAGCTTTAAAACTGGCCAACCCTTTCGGTAGGAACAATTTTTGAAAGAGTTTATAGGCTTCACTACCCAGTCGACCAAGGCAAAACAAAAATATAAATTACGATTTTCTCAAAGAGAAACGAAGTCTAAAATGAAAGGTATTTATTAGAATTAATAAATAGTAGATAATATTTTAAACATAAATCATGTAATTTAATGAACAATTATGTAATTATGTTTGGTAGAACTAAGTGAATCAATGTTAATTTCGATTTAGGTTGTTTTCCGGATGAACATTAGTAATTCATGTCTTCACTTGTGATTTGATGTGCTTCATCCGACTAAAAACTTTTACAGACGTAAGTTTTCCAAATAAAGATGTCATCAACAGAGAATGTTTGTAAAACGCAGAACAGTTTTTTCCAAATACCTGGTTGAATTTCTCCTTTAACAGTGCATCAATTACATTTCGCAACTTTCCATTTGTAAAATTCCCGGCAGTGAATTCTTGTTCTGAGAATGGCGTTCCAAATACAGAAAAAGCTGAGGCTGTATTTTGAAATCTTGAAATCAGTTTTCGAATTCGGGCTTCAAGTCGAATATCAAGAGTCGTATTTAGTCGATGCCCCCTGTGTGATGTCAAGTTTCATTGTCAGTGTAGGAAAGTGAGTAAAGTTTGTTGTTCCTAATTGTTGTTCCCAAAGTCCAAATTTCATTTCAAATGCGGAGATACGGTCATGCATGACGTTAATCAATTGATCTCTACCTTTCAGACGAGTATTAACGTCATTTAAGTGGCTAGTTATGTCGACCAGGAACACGAAGGCGTAGACCCACTCTTTGTCTTCAAATTCCGGAATGCTCTTTGATTTGCTTTTACAGAATGATTGTATAGCTTGCTTCAAATCAAACACTCTTTTCAACGTTTTGACACACATCAACCATACTTCTGCATAAAATGTAACATGACCATACTCGGAATTCAAGGATGAGAAATTCTTGGGACGGACGGCGATTCAATCATTTCAACTTAATAAAATTAACTGTTTTGACAACTACCTTCATCACATGATCCATTTTGAGCAACTTGGCGTATAAATTCTCCTGATGAATAATGCAATAAAAATTTAGCATTGACGTATTGCTAACTATGCAGGCTTCGTAGGTTGTTAAGTTGTAACGAAAAGCGATTCAATGTCGACATAACTGCCTCTAACAAATCTCGAGATGTAGTGGTGTCCTTAAGAGGATACAATGAGGATACATGAAGATACAATGATCATCAACACTTCTGATAAAAATTGCCACTTGGGTGGTGTATATCGCATTTGCGTTTTAATCCAATGCGAACTCAGATGCATGATTTTTTAAATTATCTTCAATATGTCGTCGACACGGCTAGTAATAGTATGGTAAGACAAGATTTTTTTTTGGGCAAAGAATTTCTACGACGCTCTCCAAACATTCCTTAACCATTTCACCATCCGAGCATAGCTTAGATTTTTTGCTAGTATCTTAGTCACTGGGTAAAACTCGCTTTTACATAGCATGTTGACTCTGATTTCGCTTTTGTAAATGTATTTTGTTCTGCAGAAAGTGTAACAAACCTTTTTAAGTATGTTTAAAATTTACATTCATATTGGCAACTTAAGTGCATTTCGTGTAGCGTTAGTTGCATACCTTATTGGCGTAAAAAAATGTTTTTTTAATAAATTATTTCTATACTTCTGCACATTCCTTTCCGCTCTTTGTCATTTCGGTCATTGCGCGGGGTTACTTTGAGCGTCCCTTTATTCATTGCTTGAACTACGTCTTTAAGTAGAAGTCATTATAGCTTTGTTTTTTTTATGTAGAGTACCACATTTATACGGCGAGTTATTAAATTTATCATACTGAATTGGAGACATTTACATTTCAGACAACTCAATTTTATTTATACTGTTACCACTTATTTTACTTTGGGTTTAATTTTATTTTAACGTTAACTTTGCAAGATGACGCAATAGCTTTGCTAATGCGAAGTGGGTTTTCAATTACCAAATTTTACTTTGAACCAATCAAAATCAATTCAGTTTCTAGGTTTATAAAGGAATTGTTATACATTTGGAATTACCAGCATATCAATCTGATGTTTACTTCAACTTCCATTAAAATTGCGCAATAAAAGTGATGAGTCGACAGCATTATGTCCTTATCTGCTGAAGTTCCAGTGACACCCAAAATGTAAAAGAAATTTCTTCAGGTATTTCATATTGTTAATTAATTCACATTATAGTTTAAGGCAGTTAATTAAGAATTACTAACCTTAGTCCAAATTAAGTATCGTAATAAAACTCATTGTTGTCATTATTTTTTACTTGTTATTTTCATGAGTTTTTATGACTTTTCTATTTTTAAGGTTTATTTGTTCCTTAAAAACAAATTGTCGCCCGAGATTACATTATTTATTTTCAGGTTTGAAACAACACCTTTTTTTGTAAAGCGAAAATATCTAAGCAATTCTATTTTTGTTAATAAGCAAATCAAATGTTATTGAACCTAGACCTATTAATCTACGGATGAGCAGAGTGGCATAAAATCTTCTAGTTATCCATCATTTTCCATAGCTCTGCGCTAGAGGTGTTTAATCATAAGTGGGTGAATCATTTATAAGACACCTGGTAAAGATTACAAAAGTTTTGTTTTTAATGTATTTACCTGGCCTTGTCGACATTGGTCTTTCTATACATTTGCATGATTCGTCTCGTAATGCCCTTTAGAGTTATAGAGTGACTGTAGGTACCAATAATGGACACTCAAGACGAATTTTTCAATTGAAATTTTGCAAACATCCAAACAGTTTAATATTTTTAAACTTTGAAGGGATTATGTAGAAGGTGGAAGCACATAGATTGTGACTAAATTGCTAGAAATTAACTAATCTTTTGTTTCTTCATTTACAATGAGATGGAATCTTCGACCGTCAAAAACACCGTAAATGTACATATTTAATAAGTAATGGATGTGCCATGGATGAATAATGGACACTTTATGAAATAAACAAATTTGTTGATACTCTCTTAGAAACTAGACCCTTCAGACACTGCTTGAATTTGAATTATTATATCAGCTCTGAAATAATATAAAATGTCTTCTGGGGCCATTTCCATGATCCTGCACTGGCTGGAACGATAACGCTCTTTAAGGTTTTCCTAAAAATAGATAGACTGAAATAACAATTAATTGTGTTTGTTCAAGTTAATGTCTACTCAAGCCGTTTCCTATAAGATGTTCAGATAGCTTTAAAATAAAAGTAATATGATGTTAAGTCCAGTTCTTCATCACTTACATCATTATCATCATCTTCATATTGTAGATCCACATCAGAATTTGATGAACTCTCATTATTTGGGGTAGTAGTAGGATCCCAGTTTTTTTAACTTTTGGTGTTTTTATCATTGGATCTTTTTTTTGTTTGTATCCCTTTTCAATTTTTGTTTTGTTTCTCATATTCGTAATTTTGGGAACGATTTCTCAAAAGGTCTGGTCTTCAACATATTGGAATGGCATCTGGTCTTCTTTGTCTTTTTCCGTCTTCTTCAGCGTATTATTTTCTTCATTCTCCTTGTTTTCTGTCTCCACCTCCTTCGCATATTCTATTTCGTACTTCCTTTCATTCTCATTTTTGTTAGAATGTTCTTTATCTGTTTCTACTCCAGGATGCATTCCTTGACAGTCATTTTTCAACTGACATCAAACTTTGTAAAAGTTTATCAATTTTGGGTTCCCTTTCCACCGTTCTCTGTTTACGTATGAGTAGTACACTGGCACTTGCGCCGCTATCTTGGATTTTTGGGGAAAACCCACCATTTTTTTTATATGCCCGCGTAGGGATTATATTTTTTCACCCCTATGGTTTCTTTTCGGAGGCCTTTTTCAACCCCTTGATGGAATTTTTACACTAATTAGGACCGTTTTGGTTGTATTAAGAAATTTTTTAAAGTAGGAGTGTAGGTAAATGCGTGCGCATGCGGTGTTCTGAGTGAAAAAAGATTTAATCTGTTATTAATTAGGTGGTTTTTATCAAAGGAGATTGCATAATTATTATTGCATTTCTTTTAATCCCATCTACAGATTGTGACCTAATTTATTTATGCATTGGGGGTTATATTCTAATAAGGGGTCCTAGTCTTGTAAGAAGGAAATCTGTTCGCGGGCTTCTCAATCTGGTTTATTATTATTAAACAGTTATACAGCTTCATTTTATATGAATTGGAAAGTAGCAATCAGCCGTCGACATCGTGTTAATTAATGTGTTAACAAACATTTCAACATTTTGCTATCTTGGATTTTTGTGGCCTTGGGACACCTTGGCAACCATTTTTTTTTATGCCCACGTGGGGAAATATTAATGTGGAGTTGCGGACATTTATGCATTGATTTTTAATTTTGCAAGATGATAAACATTTTCAAGAGTGTGCAATAATTATAAAAGTTCTAAATGAAATTTGCAAGTCTTCATGTTTACATGCTTGCTGAAGGTCATTACAGATTCTCTTCACGCAGTTTTTACATAAAGTGCTAGCTATTAGACGCATAAATAGAATTTTCAAGGCCACGGGATATCAAATTTAATTTAATGAAAGTTTGAGTTGTAATAACTTCTAAGAACCAACACATGACCTTGAAAATTGATTTCTAAGAATTGTAATATGACACCTCTACAACTATTACTTTTCAGATATCTCGGGGTCACACACACACACACACACACACACACACACACACACACACACACACACACACACACACACACTCGGGTTTGCTTCCTGCAGATTAATAAACTTGAGCAGCCACTCAAAACAGATCAGACACGTATATATAAGAACCATTTAATTTTGACCTACTTTTTAGCATAGCAACCACATCATTGTTGCCATGAGCTTTTTAGATTTGACCTCGACCATTTAACCAGGACCTATTCGTGTTTCCACGAACTGTTTAGATTTTCAAGAATTGTCCTTGCAGGTGACCTTGAAAATTAAATTGTAATATGCCAATAAATTTTGACCTTGAAGAGTTTGACTTAATTTAGCCAAGAACTATTTAATCTGAACCTACTTTTAGCAGGCCAATTAACCTTGAAATGTGATTTCTAAGAATTGTAATAATTTTGATTTCAAGAATTGACACATGACCGTCAATGACCCTTGACAAATTAAATTTCCCACCAACATGACCCGGAAAAATTTGAAAGTTAAAGGTCAATGAACTTGTCCTTGAAAATTCTAAGCATACCCCTGCAGGCCAATTAACCTTAAAAATTAATTTCTATGAATTGTAATAACTTCCAAGAATTAACACATGACTTTCAATGAACCTTGACAAATTAAATTTCTCACAAACATGACCTTGAACAATGTCAAGGTCAAATAATCGCCCATACCTTCAGTGAACTTGACCTTGAAAACTCTAATACCCCTGCAGGCCAATTAACCTTGAAAATAGATATCTATGAATTGTAATAACTTCAAGAATTAACACATGACCTTGACCCAATTAATTCAATGCAGCGTGGCCTTGAAAGTTAAATTCCCGCCAAAATGTGATTCAGTATTACCCTTGTATGTCTACTATGGTAACAATAGCACCTGGTCTTATCGTCAAAATTACATTTCACCGTCTACGACGGAAGAAGAATACGTTGCAGCTTCAGAAGCATTACAAGAAGTGATTTCTATACATGGGCTTACACAATCATACATTGACAACAAAAGTGCTCTTTGTGTAGCCAACAGTTTTGATAACCACAAGAAAACTAAGCACATTGACGTGAAGTACCATTTTATACCACAGTGCATTGAAAATGGTTTCTCATGTACCTAGAGTTAAGCCAATTATGCGATATTCTAACTAAATCCTTACCGGAATTTAAATATAGAAACAACAGCAATGATGTGTATGTTTTACCATAGCAAAGAAAAAGTGGGTGTGTTGGAATGTATTTTGATGTAATTGTGTAACAGTGTTATTGTGTATTTATTTTATATTAAATCATATTAGAGAAGTATGTTATTTTCAATGACATATTTTATTTCTAATTGTGTCATAAATCATAATAAAAATCATAAACTTTACAAAAATAAAAATACATGAAACAATCATATACAGTATGATAAAAGTTATATACAACAATTCTTCGGGTTATAGTTAACCAGCCACTTATTAGAGATTTAAACGGTCAGGTGGTCTTCGACTTCTTGTAGATCTTCGTAGAAAACATGGATTCTCAGGATCCGTATTCGGTTGCTCAGTATTTTGATCAGGTGTGCGGCAAGGTGAAAAACCATATAAATTTGACGTAGAGGTACATTGGTCATTACAGGATGAATCTTCATATGACGTAGGTGAAGATAAACTCGAAGAATTTGAATAATTTTCATTCTCTGGAAATGTCTCATGACTCGACGGTTTTAGTATAGGATTTAGCTTAGTGTTTTCTAAATTTTCAGAAATTGTTGCAGTAGGTTTAAAGATTCGACATTGTCTTCTGCGAGGTGGTAGATAATATCCTATTTTATTTTGCTGTTGTCTTGATTTTCCGTGTTCATCCTCCTCTTCACATTTCAGGGATGTTTCCTTTCCCGTTAAATCTTTATTTAAGACCATTGGCTTATTTATGTTACATGATATGAGTTGATTGAAATGTCTCTTTATTGTACAGCCATAATCCAGTTCAACTATGTAATGTAACTTTCCCAGGCATTGTTGAACAATTCCATATTTTCAATTAATGTTCCGTGATAATTTCGTGATTGTACTGTTGCACCAATCAGAAAAAACTTGTTAAAATTCGGCTGAATAGCATTATTTTTGTCTGGTTGTTGTGGTCTGATTAGATCCAATTTTGTTCGAAGATTTTATCCAAAAGCAATTCTACAGGTGTGTTTCCGCTTGAAAAAGGTGTTGCTCTAAATTTGAGCAAAACGAATGTAATTTTCATGCAATGTACCTGGTTCTGTAATAATTTGTTTCATTTTTCTTTAAACGTCTGCACGTATCTTTCTGCTTGTCCGTTAGTGGCTGGGTGTCCAGAAGCGATAAATCTTTGTCTCATTACATTTCGTTTACAAAATTCAACAAAATCAATTGATTTGAAAACAGATGCGTTGTCACTCACAAAGAATCTCTGGTAGTCCAAAGCAGCTGAAAATTTCTCTGAGGTAATGTATTGTACCAGAAGTTGTTGATGCAACTCTAGACATTTTAATTTCTGGCTATTTGCTCTTTGCATCTACTATTATGAAAAAGTAGTGATTTAAAATGGACCTGAATAGTCTATCTGAACTCGTTGCCAGTTTTTTCGAGTTCTTCCCACTGGTGAAGTGGTGCTTTTTAGGGTTCTTTTAATGTCACCACATGCTTTACAACTGTTCACTACATTTTCGATATCTTTATCAATACCCTTCCAATAGTAGTATTTCTGTGCTAGAGATTTCATTTTATTATTCGTATGTGAGTTGTGTGTAGTTCTTGTAACATTTCCTTTTGAAGATTTTCGAATGATCACTCTATTACTTTTAAAAAGTATGCCTTCCTGTAGAGTAAGTTCTGGATCAGATATATTTCCATTTAGTAATTCTTCTTTAACTGTTGTAATTCTGCGTCTTTCTGAGTTTCTTGAGATATTGTATTAAAATCTAGAATATAAGTAGATGTTTGTTCAATTGGATGAATATTTTGGAAAAATTCATCATCGACGGTAATATCTTCATCTCCTTCTAATGGTAACGGATTTCTTGATAAGTAGTCAGCCTTAATATGATTAGAAGATTTTTTATACTCAATAGCATAATCAAATCCGGATAAAACTGAGCATACCGTATCATTCTTGTAGCTGATAACACAGAGAGTTGTTTTGTTGGGTTTCAAATAGTCATCAGTGGTTTATTATCTACAACAAGTGTAAAATGTCTTTCGTAAATACAAAGAAATATTTTTTAAAACCCAATAGGCAGTTACCTCTATCTAACTGACTATAATTCTTTTCTGCTTTTGAAAGCGATCGTGAAATGAAAAATACTGGTTTTTCTAGACCATTTGGCAGTTGATGAGAAAGTACACCAGAAATACCATATGGACTGGCATCAGTAGCTAATATAATATTCTGGTGAAAAATGCATTGATACTTTTATTGCTGATTATTTCTTTGTTTTGCTTTGATGAAAGCAGTTTCGCTAAATACATATCAAAATTAACAACTTCATTTTCACCTTTCATACTTATAATTCCTTATCTACACTAATTACACGTTGCTTCATTACGATCCTTGATGTATTGCTGAGCCGAAGTCTCTTTATCATCTTATGCATTTCATAAAACCCTACATCTAGTTTCATTATTTCGTTTAGTTTCCTTAGCAGCTCACCTAGACTCTTCTTTCTCTCATCTATGCTTAATACCTTTTCTGTACTTTCCTCTCGCATGGTGCGTACTACTTTGTGATTTCTGCTAAACTGAATCGCGAGTTCCCAAGCAGGCCTTTACAGGGATCCTTGAAACCGCTAACCGTGAAACATTCTTGTGAACTGGTTCTATTTTCGTTTTTAAGAATTGTAGTATGGTCCCGCATGTGCGCATTGACCTAACCTAAAACCGTGTGTTTATTAATCTAATCTAATATTGTAAGTGTATTCGGTCTAACCAAATAAAGCAAGAAACGAGCGAGAGACGGTAGGAGGAGAGGCTAGGGGGCGAGAGAGATGAACTTCTATTATAGAAAATATTCTCTAGTTAAAAATACATCACTAGACGGCCTGCAAATCTGCTTTGAAACATACACTACTAGATAGGTCCACGAGCAACTTCCATTACAGAAAACATGCACTAATTTAAAAATACACCATTAGATGACGTCACACACAATCAAGTCTTTTTTTAAATTAATGCAATCTAATTGGTGGGATTTTGTTACGCGCAAAGAACGTGTACATCATATAATTTGAATCCAATTAGCTTTCATAAAGGTTTTACTAATGTAGGACTGGTATTTTTTTCCATATAGATTAGATGTACTTGAATAGTGAAAGGTTATTATTGCGGTTACATAACTGTTAAATCAGAAAATAATTAGTTTATGCTAATGTTGATTAGAGGGCGATATTATTCATATTGGTAAAATTTTGCGACGCAAGGCTTTCGACGAAGACTGTTTCGGGCCCCTCAACCCTCCCCGAACATAACCTAGATCGTAAGACAATGTAGGGCGTCGCAACTTGTTCTCGGGTCTTCGTCTTGTGATCGAAACTTGCTCGTGGGTCTTCGTGTATTGTCCTGGTACCCTTGGCGGAAAATTTGAATTTGTATTATATTAAGGGGCCTAATGCTAACTTGTAAGACAGGTGTAGGGCTGTGCAACTTGCTCTAGGGGCTTTGCCCCCTTTGCGAGGCCCCATTGGCCGAAAATTTGAATTTGTATTTAAGTCTATGCAGGTTATGGCTGGAAATATGAATTTGTATTGTAATAAGGGACATAATGCTAACTTGTAAGACAGATGTAGGGCTCAGCAACTTACTCTCAGGCCTTCGCCCCTTGACCAAAAATCTGAATTTGTTTGCGGTGCCATCCATGAGGGGAAATTTGAACTTGTATTCTAATAAGGAGCCCTAATGCTAACTTATAAGATAGACATAGGGCTTCGCAACTTGCTTCCGGGTGTTAGCCCTCTAGTGGTGGGAAATTTGAATTTGGATTTAAGTCTACATTGTGATTGTTTATTGCGAGAAATTTAAACTTGTATTCTAATAAGGGGGCGTAATACTAACTTACAGGTATAAGGCCTCGCAACTTGCTCTCGGGCCTTAGCCCTTGCTCCCCTTGGCGGGAAATTTAAACTTGTATTACAACAAGCGGGCCTAATGTTAACTTGTAAGACAGGTGTATGGCTTCGCAATCTGCTCTCGGGGCTTCACACCCTTGGCTGTAAATTTTAATTTATATTCTGATAAGGGGCCCTAATGCTAACTGGTAAGATACGTATAGCGTTTCGCAACTTGCTCTCGGACCTTCGCCCTTTGTCGTGCCCCCCACAACTCAAATTTTTAATTTGTTAATAGCGCCATCTACTTGTGTATAGACTAACAAATGTTTTCTGTAATACAGCTGGCGCCACCTAACGGTATATTTTAAAAGTACATACAGGTCCCTGTAATGGTTATGGTGGAAAATTTGAAATAAGGGGTGTAACACTAGCTTTTAAAGTAAGACGTCTGCGTCTGGGTCTCAACCAACCGATCAACCTCGATTAAGCAACGGGGGCTTCGCCACTTGTCTTATAAGTTAGCGTTAGGCCCGATTATTAGAATAGTCGTAGGTTCATATGCTACTCGCAGCAAACTTTATTTATTTATGTTGTGTTACAAGTTGGCATTAGAATCCCTTATTAGAATACAAATTCAAATTTACAGACAAGTGGCTAGGATAAGGGGCGAATCACCCGTTGTTTGATCGAGGTTGATCGGTTAGTTGAGGCCCAGATGCATGCGTCTTACCTTAAAAGCTAGTGTAGCGTTAGACCCCTTATTTCAAATTTCCCACCATAACCATTACAGGGACCTGTATGTACTTTTAAAATATACTGCTAAGCCCCGAGAGCAAGTTGCGAGGCCTTACACCTGTCTTATAAGTTAGTATTTGGCCACCTTATTAGAATACAAGTTCAAATTTCTCGAAATAAGCAATCAGAATGTAGACTTAAATACAAATTCAAATTTCCCACCACCAAGTGACCAGGGGGCTAAGGCCCAGAAGCAAGTTGCGAAGCCCTATGTCTGTCTTATGAGTTAGCATTAGGTCCCCTTATTGGAATACAAGTTCAAATTTCTCGCAATAAGCAAGCAGAATGTAAACACTTAAATACAAATTCAAATTTCCCACCAAGGGTGCGAAGCCCCGAAAGCAGGTTACGAAGCCCTATACCTGTCTTATAAGTTAGCGTTAGGTCCCCTTATTAGAATTCAAGTTCAAATTTCCCCTCATAGATGGCGCCGCAAACAAATTCAAATTTTTGGTCAAATGGCGAAGGCCTGAGAGTAAGTTGCTGAGCCTCTACATCTGTCTTACAAGTTAGCATTATGTCCCTTATTACAATACAAAGTCATATTTCTAGCCATAACCTGCAGAGACTTAAATACAAATTTTCCGCCAAAGGGTCTCGACAAGGGGGCAAATCCCTGAGAGCAGGTTGCGCAGCCTACACCTGTCTTACAAGTTAGCATTAGGCCCCTTATTACAATACAAATTCAAATTTTCCGCCAAGGGTACCACGACAATACACGAAGGCCCGCAACAAGTTCCGATCACAACAAGAGGCGAAGACTCGAGAACAAGTTGCGACGCCCTACACCTGTCTTAAGATCTCGGTTATGTTCGGGGAGGGTTGGACTGGGGTCACGAAACAGTCTTCGTCGAAAGCCTCGCGTCGCAAAATTTTAGCTATATGAATAATATAAAGTGCTTAGAGCCCTCCAATCATCATTAGCATAAAGTAATTATTTTTTTATTTCAACAGTTATGTAACCGCAATTCAAGTACATCTAATGTATATGGAAAAAAATACCAGTCCTACATCAGTGAAACCTTTATGAAAGTTAATTGGATTCGAATTATATGGTGTACACGTTCTTTGCGCGTGACAAAAATCCCACCAATTAGATTACACTTAATTTTAAAAAACAGTCCTGATTGTGACGTCATCTGGTGATCTATTTTTAAGTAGAGAATATTTTCTATAATAGAAGTTGATCTCTCCTCTATTTGCAGGAAAGGATTTAAAATTGGATCATTTACGAAAATTTGGTGCAGAAGCATATGTACTTTCAAAGAAAATTTGAAAAGAAAGCCAATGAGATTTTAGTTGGTTATGATGGGAATAGTCCGAACTATAGGTTGTACCAAGCAAATATAGAAATGTTACATTTAATGAAGCAACCTGTTCTGTTTATACAAGATGATAATGACGAATCAAATTTGTTCTTGTAAATTGAACACACAGAAGATGAAATGAGTGGCTCAAGTAAAGAATTACAGAATGAAGTTGAGGGTTCAGAATTAAGTGACGACAAAGCATGTAGTCGTCAACTTGGAAATTGCAACACTCTTAATGTCCAGTTCGTTATGGTTATGATATCGAAATAGTTTGTGTTGCTATTTTTAACAAACCCCCGAACTTATACAGAAGCAATTACAGGAGTGAATAAAGAAGAATGACAACATGTGGTGGTTGATAAAATGAATTCACTCAAGATAAATGAAAAGTGGATAATTGAACCTTTACCTTCAAATAGGAAGAAAATTCAGTGTGTAGATTTATAAGATTAAACACAAGCCGGATAGAAATGTGAACAAATACAAGGAAAACGGTGTCGATTACAAAGAAATCTCTTCACCAGTGGTCAGGTATGATAGTGTAAGGTTGCTGCTGTCAATAGTGACTGCCAAAAATTTGAATATTTGCCACATTGACGATAAGACTGCATTCCTAAACTGTAGGGAGAAATATATATGGAACAGCCTGAAGGTTTTGTATGCAAAGATTCGACATTGGTGTGCAAATTAGAGTTTGTATCGCCTAAACTAATCACCACATTATTCAAACCAAAAGTATATACAATTTATTTCAGAGTATGGCTTCAAATAATGGGTGAGTGGAAATCTACAATAACTCAAATTTTAGACGATCTTCAGAAAAGATTTGAGATTACCATTTGTAATCCTGAATTTTATGTTGGAATTGAGATAGAAAGGGATGGTGTTAATAATAGCGTTTTTAACCCAAAGAGGATATATTACATTTTGCAATGTATGAATGCAATGCTTCGTCAGTAAATGCACACTCTAACTTGATTTTACACTCAAACCCGTTTCTGGAGTCAAATTGTTTTAAGGAAGCAGTTGGTTGTTTAATGTTCTTAGGAATTATAACACGCCCAAATATTATGTTTGTTGGAAGCCAAGTAGTCTTTCCTATCTAATCTGAATAAAAGCCATTTAAAAGGATTTTTAGATATTTAAAGGGGACGATACATTTTGGACTAAACTACATTGGAGATAAATTTGAACTGAAAGCATATTAAGATGCAGATTTTGTAGGTGATGTTGATACAAGGAGTTCAACAAGCAGATATGTCACAATGATAATAACAGCACCTGTCACCTGGTCTTATCATCGTCAAAATTGCATTTCACTGTCTCCGACGGAAGCCAAATACGTTGCATCATGAGAAGTGATTACTATACAAGGGCCTACACAACTATACGTTGACAACAAATGTGCCATTTGTGTAGCCAACAATTGTTATAACCACAAGAAAATTAAGCACATTCACGTGAAGTACCATTTTATACCACAATGCATTGAAAATGGTTTATTGCACGTTTCTCGTGTTGAGTCAAGTGGCCAATTATTAGATATTCTAACTAAACCCTTACAAACAACAGTAAAGAAAGAGTGGGTGTATTAGAATATCAAGATACTTTGTTTAAGTGTTGTTTGTTGTATTTTTGATGTAACTATGTAACAGTTTATTTATTATTAGTATCTGCATAAAAATAAAACAGACAGACAACTTGGTTTAGTTCAAACACATTTTAATATATATTTCCTTCTGCGTTAATTAATTACAATAATAAGAGACACCACATTTATCACTTCCATTGTTTTCTTTGAGTAGAACAAGAAAGTTCTTGTATGTATTTAAGCTGTACTATTGCAAATGAAATTTAACAGTTCCGAACCAATATTCTGGGATTTGTTTTAACTGTTCTAAATTCAAACTCAAAATTCTCAAACACACTAAAAGTTAACAATCATACACTTTCTTATTTTAATTCAAGTTAAATTTGTTTTCATAACTACAAGTGATTTCTTGTAAAATGACGTGTTAAATTCCTCTTCACTGTAGTTGAATAATTACAACAGTCACATTTGTATACAGAACTTAAATCATGATATTTAAGATGCTTGTTCAAGTAAGTCTTTACGGTTGTTGAATAATTACAATGGACACATTTGTATTCAAAATTTGAAGTGTGTTTTCTAAGATGAGAGTATAAATAAGTTTTCACTGTTGATGAATAATCACAATGGTTACATTTGTATACCGAACCTAAATTACGTTGTTTAAGATGATCCTTTAAAAACCTTTTCTCTACGGTTGAATAATTACAATAGTCACATTTGTATACAGAACCTAAACCGTGTTTTTTAAGATGCTTCCTCAAATAACTCTTCACTGTTGTTGAATAATTACAATGATCACATTTGTATTCAAAATTTGAAACATGTTTTCTAAGATGACAGTATAAATAATTTTTCACTGTTGATGAATAATTACAATGATCGCATTTGTATACAGAACTTAAATTGTGTTTTTTACGATGAGCCCATAAATATCTCCTCACAGTTGTTGAATAATTACAATCATCACATTTATATTCAGACTCAGAAGGATGATTTTCAAGATGTCTCTGTAAATTATACTTCAGTTTTGTTGAATAATCACAATCGTTACACTTGTATTCAGACATCCAAGCGTGTTTTTGAATATGATACTTTAAATAATTCTTCACTTTTGTTGAATAATTACAATGGTCACATTTATATTGACAACTAGATGTATGAAGTATACTATGCTGTTTTAAACTTTGTTTCCATTTTGTTATAAAATCACATTGCTCACATTTGTATATAGAATTTGAAATATGTTTTTTAAGATGAATTTTTAAACTACGCTTCACTATTGTTGAATAGTTACAATGGTTGCATTTGTATACAGAATTTGAACTGTGTTCTTTAAGATGAAAATCTAAATCACTCTTCACTTTTGTAGAATAATTGCAACGGTTACATTTGTATACAGAACTTAAATCATGTTTTTTAAGATGATCCTGTAAAGACCTCTTCACTGTTGTTGAATAGTTACAGTGGTCACATTTGTATAGAGAACTTAAATCATGTATTTTAAGATGTAACTGTAAATATCTCTTCACGGCAGTTGAATAATTACAATAGTTACATTTGAACTGAGAACTTGATTTGTGAATTGTATTATGCTGGTTTGTCATTTGATCACATTGATACATAGAACTTGTTGAATAATTGCATTGATCACTGTTGTGTACATCTGTATCTTGCACATTATTTTTTTTATGAACTATATGGATCGTACTATCACAACATAATAAATCAGAATCTTCTTCATCTTCATTATTTATAAATTGTTTGTGAAATGATACATGATCAGAATGGCAACTCATTTCTGGTTTTATTAAATCATTGTTTACCATAATGGTAAATTGGTGTATATCTATATTTTGTTCTTCGTTAGGTTCGAGCTTTATAAGTTTTTTATCTACGTCACACGACATGTTAAAGTTGGTGTTTAATAATTAATTATTTGAATTTAATATTTGACATAACCTATGATTTATAATACGGTATGAAAGGCCGTGACTAGAGGCACGTTAAATTTGGCGAATTATAACCTCAATCTGTCTAAAAAATTTGAAATAAAGGGGAAAATTCAAATCTACGGCAACCTAGGTGGATTGTAGGGTAACGTAGCTTGGATCCTAGGTTACCGTAGATTTTAATTTTCCTTTTTTATTTCCATTTTTTTAGACACATTGAGGTTATAATTCGCCAATTTTCACGTGCCTATAGTCACTGCCTGTATGAAAGGGCGTAACACTACTTCAGAGTCGTAGCGAAGATATTTTTCTGAAGGGGTTCATATGTTACATATTAATAATATCATTATGATAATACATACTGTATTTTTGATGATTTGTTTAATACAAAGCCGTTTAAGTCATACAAATTTATTTTTATTATTCCGATTTAAACTCGGAAATTTCGAAATAAAGTCAGAAATTTCAATTTAATTTCGCAAATTCCAAATTGAACTGGAAAATTCCGACTAAAGCCTAGTTTTCATAGAATTTCGTATATTTTATATGAAATCCGGGCAACAGTTTAATCAAATTTGATTATTAACAAAATTGTTAACATAAGCCCACCAGTATGACAGCTTAATTCTTTGTGTTCAGAGACGAGAACGTCATGACAAGACCACCGCCGACCGGTTTCGTCATTGTTGTGACTCATCAGGAGCGGGTAGATCTGTTATGGAATATCTCGACTCTGAACGTATAATATCCGTTTAATATCCGGGTACCATCGAATTTCGCAGAAAAGAATATGTAACGGAAGAACAGTATTCTATTTTAACCTAACTAAAAAAAAGGAACTGAATCTACACTAACCTGAGAACACAGTGTCATTTTCACGATACCTAATAAAAGAATGCGCGTAGTTAGTATAATTTCAGTACCTTTTTCTTTAATTGGCTAATTAGACAGGGGGGGCTTAAAAAAACTAATGTGGTGACAAATGAAATTATTCACAGCAGCAGTTGTAGGTTAGGCTTGGAAGCGTTAAGTTTATCGTTACGACGACGTTTTACCGCGGAACAACGTTGATCAAGAGTTCGTGTTGAAGAAACTACCGTAGCAGGGTGTTCACTCCCTCACATTCCAAATAAGGGATCATATAATTGTTCAACCTTCACGAGACCAATTTACCGCTTTGTGCAGTTGGTCCATGGGACTTATCAAGATCCAGGAAGGCGTTTAGTGTTTAAAGTTACCAAGTGCTCGTCATTCTCTAGAGAAGTTTCGCTTTTTAGCAGAAAAATACGTTTGTTCCAAAGTTTCTAACGTACAGTTCATAGTGCGCTATTAAACAAATAACCTGCCGTAAATACAGTTTTTCGTAATTTAAGAATGTTAACAAAACTTGTACATTATTAGAGTAAAGATAATCAGTAATGCGCTGTAAGTAAACCAGCTTTTGTGTATAGTTAACTAGTATAAAGTAACGTAAAGTGAATGAACTTCGTGTTAATATAATTATTAGTGTACACTCGCTCGATTGAAATTTCATCAGAACGCAAGTTGAAAGAGAGGCCGGTATTAGCAGAATTGTAAAGAAAGCTGCGAGCGTCTTGCCAATATCAACCCTATAGCATATAGCCGAGGTACATTCCGTATGATTGTGTAACAAAAGGGTATCTCCATTTAAGGTAACATTTCTGTGTTTTTTTATTGTGGTGGATGACGAATGGCAATAAATTTATGGCGTGCAATTTGTATTATTTTTGTTATGTGTTTGTGTAAACGGTTGAATACGCCTTTTCTTTAAAGATTAACCGTTCTTTGCTTTTTATTAACGCTTAAATTTTAATACAGGCGTATTCATCCGCATTTTTATCCAAATTTATTTGAAGTTTTTTTTATTAATGTTATTTAAGCTGAAGAACTTTTACATCGAAATTTTTGGGCTCTGATTTATTTGCTATTTTTATCCATTTACATATGTTCAGGTTATTGGACTTATTTTTCAAATGTGAACCTATTATTATGCAGCATCTGACGACATGCATATTTAGTATTCTTTTTTTTTAATTTGGTCACTGAAGTAACGTCATTACATTGGGTTTAGACTAAACAAACAATTAAGGCCGAAAGGTTTTCAACTGATTATTTAACTGTAACGTACATTTAGAGACCGATGAATCATTGCATTATTTTCTTTTATGAGTTGAGCATAATTAATTACTGTCTGAGGAATTTGATTTCAAGCGATTGTGTACAGAATTAAAGCGTTTTTTTTTTGTTGAAATGAAATTACCTTAAATATTTTAAATATTTTTGGAGTAACGTAATGTAACTATAGTTTATTGTTTTATTAACAACTTTAGCATTTATTTTAGTAAAGCGTGCAAATAGTTTTGAAGCGTTTCAGGTCCCAGGGCCACCTGCGGAGATTACGTTTAGGTAAGCAAGTTATTTGAGTATTTTGAGCGAACTGTGAACTAACGTAATGGGAAATTTCAACCCCTATGGTGACATTTCAAATACTCTGGCACCCTTTTCCGGTTTTGTGTCGTTTCAACCCCTATTTGGACTTATATATGATAAACTATTATATGGTACGCAAAATTTAGTGCATCTTACCCACCCAGACCGCTGGTTAGTCGTGCAAAAAGCCAAATTGATCTGTTACCTCGTTTTACTGCCAGTCTATACCGTAACAGCACCATCTCGTGTACAATGGCTAAAGTTCTATAATTTGCTGTCATTTATTACTTCCGAGCTCCATGTATAGAAGGTTATGCAATCGACTTTTTTCACTATCGCTAAATTGACTTCTTAGCCCATTTCGTAAAGTTTTCCAAGATCATCCTTGATATGCATGTTCGTCCGTGCGTGCGTGCGTGCGTGCGTGTGTCTGTGTGTCTGTGTGTCTGTGTGTCTGTGTGTCTGTGTGTCTGTGTGTCTGTGTGTCTGTGTGTCTGTGTGCCTGTGTGTGTGTGTGTGAATGAGTGTGTGTGTGTTGTGTGTGTGTGTGTGTGTGAGTGTGTGTGTGTGTGTGTGTGTGTGTGTGTGTGTGTGAGTGTGAGTGAGTGTGTCTGTGTCCGTGTCCGTGTCCGTGTCCGCGTAAGTGTCCGTGTCTGCGCCTGTGTCTCTGTGTGTGTGTGTGTGTTTGTGTCTGTGTGTGTGTGTGTGAGTGAGTGTGTGTGTGTGTGGGTGCGTGCGTGTATGTGTTTGTGTTGTAACGTGTTCAGTTTGCATTTGTATTTTCTTTCCAACTTGCGAATTTCTCATATAGATATGAGTCGTGAATGCGTGGCGTCGCCGCACAAAATGATTGACGTTTGCGCCGCATTCTAAAAAGATATACGGAAAAGGCAATCTTTTCGTTTTCTTAAAGAACACCAATTTTGTCAATGGCACGCTTTAAGTAACTACGCATTTGACAAATTTTTCTGTACTTTATAGAAAACTATTATATTGAGATTTAGTATTGTGCTGGGTATAATTCTCAAATACATAGCAGTAAAACTATGCGACTTCTAGACTAGGAAGTGACGTCATACCAATAAGCGACGTAAGCGAGCACCTAAGCCCCGCCCTCACCACAAGATGCGGTGGCAGACCAATGAGAGACGAGGGCGTGGCCCCGCCCGAGTAACGTCGGACCAATGGGAAGCGAGTATGGGCCACTCCCCTGATAAGATTATCAAGCGGCTGTCCAATGAGACATGGCGGCCATCTTGGAAAGGTTATCAAAGGGACTGACCAATTTATTGACGAATTAGAGACATGGCGGCCATCTGAGAATGATTATCAAGGGGGCTGATCCATCTGTTTTGCAATGAGAGACATGGCGACCATCTTGGACGTATACTTCAGCCTCTGGTAGCAGGGTTTCTCAATGTCTTCTTCTTCTCTTTTTGGTAGCTTCTTCGGCATGGATACTCAACGTCTTCCTATAGGGATGTGCATGCTACAGGGTCATGCGTGCGTTATTTCTATGATAGCATTTAACATTAATCTTAATTTTTCTCAAACCAGATGCAGAATTTTCTTTAAACACCAAACACACAGTAATTTAAAAAATCTTCTTCTTCTTCTTCCTCTTCTAATGTAGGTTAACAGCCTGTTCGTTGCCATTTTTGGATGGCATCGATGGACCATTTTTTTGGGCATCCGATGCTTCTTGGCAATCTTTTGCGATTTATACAACTCTATCGTCGCCCATTCTTTCTATTGTGCGTACCATTCCCTTTTTCTTTGTGATATCCAATCGATTACATTTTCGACCTTACATTAAGCTTTTATAGCTTATAGCGGATGTATGTCAATCACTCATGGGGTGATAAATACAAAAATTTTGTTGAAATACAAAAAGTTTTGTAGACGTACTGTTCACGATATACAGGGTATCAAAGAACAATTTTCTTTACACTTTTGTTAAAAGTTGAGCCTTCCTAAACTCTACTAATTGGCAATTTTAGAGTACACTTGGACTCTTGGTCCAATGCTCTACCGTTTCCAAGAAAAACAGCTTTTTATGTTGAAAAACGGTCAATTTATTAGATCTTTATAATTTGATGTTCACGTATTACACTTTTTCCTACAATAAAAAATGTAATAAACAACGCGATTATTCTTGAAATGTGAACTTTCTATTTAATTTATTTCTGGAAACGACCACCGTTTCGTCCAATACAGATCAATTTTGTTTGGTACTACGCTAAAATATAATTTTTTAAATGATTGAATTATAAGATTTAAAAAAGATGAAGAGTGCTTTGGAAAATTTGTGAAACAACTTATTTGCATTTAAATAATAACTAATTGCTGTCTTCTGCTATTGTTGTGTTCGTTATTGTAATGAATATTGTTTCCTGAATTCATGAATTTAGTGTATGGTATAGCAAGAAGTAATGCTATGGCTGCTCACCGGTTGTACCAGGATCGGTTTTCAAATAGTTTTGCCAGAGCGAAGATTGTTCGACGTAGTTGATAGAAACTTGCGCCTGAGAGGTGCCTTTAATGTAAGAGTTTCTTGTTATTTTATACTTTTTTATTTTGCAAAAATGTTGTTAAGCTTTCATTCATAGGGAAATGTGCAAGGGAGGGTACGTACTTGACCAGTGAGAGGTTTTCTTTTAGAAGAAGATATTTTACAGCGAATCGAAGACAATCCCTGTAAAAACACTCGTCAGATTGCTTACGTTATTGGTGTAAGCCACCAGACAGTATGGAAGGTCTTGCATGAAAGTTTGCTATACACACATAAAAGTGTAGCAGTTGCTTCCACAGCAGCGTGCATTTGCTCAGTGGTACCTAAAGCATGTTGACAATGACTCGGACTTTCAGATACAGACATTGTACACAGATGAAGCCACTTTTTCTAGAGAAAGAATTTACAATACCAGGAACAATCATGTGTGGGCTCAAGAAAATCCCCATGCGTTACATGTAAATAGTTATCAGTAAAAATTGTCTATCAATGTGTGGTCTGGTTTAGTTCAAAATACTGTAATAGGACCCTGCCAGCTACATGGGCGGTTAAATGGATCAACTTGCTTAAATTTTTTGCAAAATTTTCTCCCCGAATTTTTAGAAGGTGTCCCTCTCAGTGTTCGGCAGGAAATGTATTTTACGCACAATGAAGCTATTGCAGTACGCCAACATATCTATACAGAATATCCTCACCATTGAATAGGCTGATTTGGACCGCAACCAAGGCCACCCAGGTCACCTGATCTCAATCCAATTGATTTTTATTTTGGGGTACCATGCTTTTTCTCGGAAACGAATGACTTTAGAGCATTGGACCAAGAGTTCCTATTTTGCGCAAAAAACATTGTTGGATCAGAGCGTGATTTAAAATTACCAATTTTCCCAGTGGTGTAGAAGTTAGGAGGGCTAAATTTTTAATAAAAGTGTAAAAAAAAATGTTTTTTGACACCCTGTATCTCGGAAACGGTACGTATGCAAAACTTTTTGTATTTCAAAGAAATTCTTGTATTTATGAGAGGTTTCACCAACGAGAAGTTGACATAGTTTCCGTCTACATCGTGCATATGCTGATTATTGTTTCTTTCCGGATGAACTGAATACTGCAGATGGCGTGGTTGAGACTTCCTGCTACTATTTTCGCTTTTGTAATATGTTCTTTAATTTTTTTATTATTTAAGTCTCGATAGCTGGTGGTAGTTGTCCCCAAGTATTTTATTTCTATTACCTGTTGTATAGGTTTGTCATACGTTATCAGTCTACACCATATAGACTTTTGTGCGATTCTCATTGATTTTGAAAAATATGGAATACTGTGGCAGGACCTGTACAAACAAAATAACCCTACATATCACAAAAAAAGAAAAACACGGAACGCGTTTCAATAGGTAAGCTGTCATCATCAGTTTAAAATTCATATGAATTTATTGATAAAATTAAAAGCATGGAACTTACAGAAGATAAAATTTTAGTCTCATTTGACGTTGGTTCGTTGTTTCCGTGCATTCCAATAGATCAAACTTTAGTTTATTTAGAAGATGTTTTGAAACAAAGCCATTTGGACAATAGAGAAGTAGAAGATTTTCTTAAATTAACAGATTTGTGTATGAAACAAACCTTATTCAAAATTAACCATCAATTTTCCCAGCAAGAACATGGTACGAAAATGGGTAATAGCTTATCTCCGTTTATGGCCAATCTATTCATGGGTAAATATGAGACAGACTTAAAACGGTATGTTTCTTCTTTTCCTAGAATTTTGATTAGATATATGGATGATGTGTGTTGCCATCCTTAATACTAAAATTTGTAGTGTTGAGAACTTTGTAGAAACTTTAAATTCTAAATTTACCTTTGAGATAGAGGCAAATGACAGTCTCCCGTTCCTTGATACTCTGGCAACAAGAAATGGTAGTAAACTAGATATAGATATTTATCGTAAGGAAACTAGCACTAAAAGAGTCATAACCAATGACTCAAATCACTATAGACAGCATAAACTCGCAGCTTTTACTTTTTTTGCTTAATAGATTACTAATTCTCCTCTTTCAGTTCAAAATGATAATATATAATTGCGCACTATTAAAGAAATTGCTGCATACAATGGGTTCTCAGATGTAGTGGTTATGAATATAGTTAGGAAACAAAAACACAGGATGAGGTAACGCTAGAGAACAAATAGAAACAAAGTATGTAAAATTACCAAACTATCCTGCTTAAACAAAAGGTCTACCCAAAATCTTTTCCATAACTAATTTGAAAACAGTCACTACTTCAGTTGATAGTTTGCAAACTGTTTTAGGCAATTCAACAGATCAAGTGGATAAGCAGGATAGGTCGTGAATTTATAAAATTAATTGTAAAAATTGTGAACAAATATATGTGGGGCAAACTAAACGACCTATCAAAAGTTGCTTTAAATAACATTTAGCGCAAATAAATACAAACGTTGGGACAAGTCTGACATAGCCCTACATATTTTTGATAAAAATCATGTAGTACATAAGGTGCCCTTAATCAAACATGTTAATATTAAGCACGAACTTGATTGTTATGAAAGTTTCGAGATTTTCAGAAACAAACAAATTCTAATGAATAATGATGATGAAGCACCTTTAGGCAGAACTCATTAAACTTTCATAACTTTCACGTTCACCAGTTAAGCAACGAAGCGTTTCTCGCTGATGTACGTAGGGTTATTTTGTTTTGTCATTGATTTTCTTTTTGGCACATATGTTTCGGTTAAATGTGTTGAGAAATAAGTGCAGCATGTTAAGCTTATCCTTTCTGTACCCATTTGGTACCTGTTGCTTAATTTTACTACTTTTATGATTTCTTTCATTATGAGATTAAAGGCTCAATGAGTTTCCTTGTGTTAATTTATTGTTGCATTTAGTTTTACATTGTGCTGTTGGTATATATGCTTTTTATAGTTGTTATTAGGGTTTGTGGTACTTGTCTGCGATATACGTTAATGACGTCATTCCGTCGGATGTGATCGAATGCTTTTTCCAGATCTATAAAACCCAAATAAGCAGCCTTATTGAACTCTAATACTTTTTATTTTATTTGTTGTAATGCAAATACTGCATTCGCCAGGTATTTCTTGCTAAGGAAATATTTTTTGTACTAGTTGAGTAATTTCCTTCACAAGAGCTTTTCCTCCATATTTTAGGAGTTTGTCATAAATTCCGCCCTGCTAGGTGATTTGCGGTTTTTCAACTTTTTCATAACTACAGCAAGGGTATAGGCAAGAGTATAGGTGGTAGGCATGTATACTCCATGCCAGCCGGGAAGGTACCACCACCCTTACCATGGGCTCCTTAATATTGGTTCTCCGATTTTCTGAGCTCGGTAAGGGCTGCCGGTTACCTTTTCCATCATCCTTAATCTATTCTCATCCTTATTCTTCCTTCTCGCCCTCACTGTCTTCCAGTCGGATTAAAAGTCCCAAATTAAAAATAAGATGGCTGTGGTTTCTAGGGTTATAAATTCCGGACGTAAAATCCTGCCCCACTCGGATGTCCGGGAGGGCAGGGCCCAAGCGACCTCGGTCATCGAAAGTATCCACTTTCTGATTCACTACTGCAACATCCGCGGTATCAGGTCTTAATGCTATTCACCAACATCTTGAACAATTACAACCTGATATATTGTTTCTATCTGAAACACAAGTCTCCTCTGAAAGCTCCGAGTCACCCGACTTGCAATTTCCTCAATACCATCTTCACTCTAACTTTCGATATAAAGGAGGCGTATGTGCGTACATCAAGGACAGAATTGCTTGCAAGAGGGTTTCTTCCTTAGAAAATAAAAATTTTGACGTGATTTGGTTTAAACATTCTGGTCCTAATTTTGTGAAATTCTACTGTTGCATTTATACGTCTCCTAATGACAGCAACTTTCAAGACTTCTTCGATTACCTTAGTATGAAAGTTGACTATCTCCTGTCTCAGTTTCCATCTTGCGATATCTCATTTGTAAGCGATTTCAATGTTCATAACTCTAATTGGCTTCAATTTTCATCTACTACAAATCCCGCTGGTCATAGTGCAGAAACATTTGCTATATCATGTGATCTCACACAAATGATTTCTGAACCCACAAGAATCCCTGATAACCCTAACCATACTCCACATCTTCTAGATCTCTTTCTTACATCAAACCCTCTTGTTTATAAAACTTCCGTTCTTTCGCCTTTAGGTCTTTCCGACCATTGTCTAATAAATATCATTTCTACTGTACCTAATTCCACTGTTGTTCGCAAAACCGATAGAACCTTGTAGTGTTTTAAGTCAGCTCGATGGAGTGATTTACGGGATTTCATTGCAACCTTTCCATGGCGTGAATATTGTTTTAAGTCGTCCTCTTCTTCGGACATCGCTCTTTCAGTATCTGAAGTCATCCTCATGGGAATGGAGTTATACATTCCGAAAAAACAGTACCGTGTAGGTCATTCACGTTCCCAACCCTGGTTCAATAAGGCTTGTTCTGATGCAATATCTTTAAAAAATAAATGTTACATTAAATGGAAATCTAATAAATCGGTTGACAGTCATGTAGAATACGTTGGTGCTAGAAATATCTGCAAAAGTGTCATCACTAAAACTAAAAGTTGTTCGAACAACGAAAATGCAATGAACTAGCTACATCTCCTTTAGGCAGTCGTAAATTTTGGTCTTTAGCAAAAGCCATTAGTAAAAACTTTCGAACATCTTCATTTCCCCCCCTGACATCTATTGACGGATCGGTAGTTGCTGATTCTGTAGACAAAGCCAACGTTCTTGTGGATTTGTTTGCATCAAACTCGTGTCTCAATGATTCTGGAAAAGATGTGCCCCTAGTCAACTCTTCTTCATACGTTATGAAACCAATTCATTTTCGGTACAAGCTCTTGAAATCGATCATCAGTAGGCTTGATCTCAATAAGGCGACTGGCCCAGACGGTATCCCAGCTATTGTCTTAAAGAAATGTTCCCCCGAACTAGTACCAGTCCTATCTAAGCTCTATACGATCTCTATATCTTCTGGAGAATTCCCTTCATCATGGAAGTTAGCAAATGTTCAACCTATTCCCAAAAAAGGTGATAAGACCAATCCCTCAAATTACAGACCAATTGCCATCACTTCCATTTTGTCTAAAATCATGGAAAAAGCCATCAATCAGCAACTGCTCACGTTCCTTGAAACTAACAAACTCCTTAGTGACCACCAATATGGGTTTAGGCAAAGTCGTTCAACAGGCGATCTTCTTTCATATGTGACCCAAGTTTGGAACAATACAATAGAGCAGTCCGGTGAAACAGTTGTAGTCGCTTTAGATATCTCAAAGGCATTTGACCAAGTTTGGCATAAGTGTTTACTTGCCAAACTCACCTCGTTTGGGTTAAATGATACGCTCATCAACTGGGTTTCTAGTTTCCTTAATAAAAGACGAATACGTGTCGTAGTTGATGGCTTTTTTTCAAAAGATTAACGCGGGCGTACCACAGGGATCCGTTATAGCGCCTACACTTTTTCTGCTGTACATAAACGACCTTATTTCTTCAACAACTAACCCCATCCATTGCTTTGCTGACGATAGCACTCTTCACTGTAGTTCATCTCAGTCTACTCATAGTGATAATCCACCTTCTATGTCAAATCAAGAAATTAAAGCTGAAATGGCAAATTCAATCAACAAAGACGTTCAACGTATTCTCGAATGGGGAAGCAATAATCTAGTTAAATTTAATGCTAACAAAACTCAGTGTTGCCTTATGTCCGCCAAAAAAGATCGATCATTTCCTGTTGTAAGTATGAATGGCTCAGTTCTTAAGTTTTCAGACTATTACTCTGTTGGGTATGACTGTATCTTCAAATCTCTCATGGGTTGACCATCTGCTGTCAGCTACCAAAACAGCTGCTCGTAAAATAGGCTTTTTGTACAGATCTAAGCAGTACTTTACCTCTCGACAACTCCTTCTGCTGTATAAGGCCCAAATTCGGCCTCATCTGGAATATAATTCTCACCTTTGGGTTAGTGCTCCCCAATACGCTCTCGATATCGTTGATCGTATTCAAAAGAGAGCGATTAGGCTTATAAATGACCCGTCCTTAACTTCTCATATACAGTCCCTTGAGCATAGAAGGATGGTTTCAGTTCTTTCTTTGTATTATCGTTATTACAACGGCTATTGTGCTGGTGAATTACATTCTTTGATACCATCTCCGGCTATCTTTGCGAGAAACACTCGGTTCGCTCATTCACATCATCAGTATGCAATACAAATCTCCACTTGTCGTACCAAACGGGCGCAATCCACATTTTTCTACACGGCTTCTAAACTCTGGAATGATCTCCCTAGTTCCTGTTTTCCTCTCACTTATGATATGAGAAAATTTAAGGTAGCTGTTCATAGGCATCTATTGGCAATTAATTATCCCTCTATCCATCCTCCTAAGTGTTCCTGAGTGCTTTAGCACGATAGGCCTTATTTAGCCTGTTCAGGTCCACAATCATAAAAAAAACTTCATCTTTTGTTATTTCGGCCTCTTCTTCGTTTATGACAGCTCGAACTGGGTATATATCGTTTTCATCTTGATCATTGCATAGGTTAGTAAAATAGTTTGTCCATTCGTCCTGCGTGATTTTTGAAGATTCTATGTACTCTGCTACTTCATTTTTTTGGTTTCGGATGAATACCTGTTTCTGCAGACTGTAAAAGTCATGTTCTAGTTGTGCTGAGAATCGATCGCAATAGTCTTGTTTTATTGTTCTTATTTTGAAATTCACTCTATTTCGTATTATTTTATATACATTCTATGTCTGAGGTATTTGTTTTTGTCTGTACTGCAGGTACATCGTTTGGTTTTCCTTAGATAATAGTTTTTTTTTTGCAGAACCATGGCATTCACCGACTGCTTGATGATTTTGTTGTGCTTGTTCTCTTTATGCCCAAAACGTCTTCTTCTGCGTTGGTTATATTGCCCTTTATTTTCGTCTATCGAATGTGAGTGGTTGATTTTATTTTTTTTTTTGTTAGTCTTGATCTGTATACCATTTTGTCGTATCTTCATGTATGTCAATTGTTGTAGAATAATCTGGTTCATTTTTACGTTTTTGTTCTTAGGGTGATTCTAAAAAATTTCCGAACACTGAACTATGGTCACTGTGTATATCAGCGGGTGTAACTGTGCGAACGTCTAAAATCTCTGCGGTGTGTATCTTTCAGTTCAGTGAAGATAAGGTCGATAGTAAATTTTTGGTCTCTCGAGTGTTGCCACATGTATTTTTGTTGTATTTTGTGATCGTGAAACGAGTTGTTAATTCGCATTTCATTACTAATGCAAAAGTCGATCATCATGTCACCATCTTTATTTTATTCCTCTTCGTTGAATCATTGTTTCTTGACTGGAATGATGTCATTTCCAATTCTAGTAGTGAAATCTCCCATTACTATAAGAGTTTCTTCTTTATTGATTGAGTCCACTATTTTCTGAAGGCCGTCGTAAAATAATTCCTTTTCGTGTAGAAGTTTGCTCGTGTGATGAGCGTATATGGATATTGGGTATATGTTGGTCTTGTTTGATTTCAGTTTGACAATTATTATTTCTTATGAAACGTACGAGTTACTAATTATATTTCCAATGTATTTGTTGCTTATTAATAGACCTACTCCTTCTTTTGTATAGCTATTTTTTGCGACGCCCCTGTACATAACGACGCAATTGCCACATTGTGTTATTCCTTTCCCTTTCTTTTGTTTCAGATAGGGCAAGTATGTCCATCTCATTTCGATTAACTTTCGTTATCGTTTCCTGGTTTCGTCTGTTCCATGTTCCTATCCATAATTTGTTCTTTGTTTTCCGTTCCGTTTTCCTTTGTCTCGCAAGATCCGTTATCATTAAATCCGCCCGGTACTGAGGCTTGGAGCATGTTTTACTGTGAACAAGAACCCTCTTCTATTACTCGGACTTGAGGCCGGCAACAACACTCACTGAGGTATTGAATCCACCCAGTGGAATGCTGCAGGCAGAATTAAAAAAATCAAAATATAACAGTATAATGTTATTTGTTATTGAACTTTTCCTTGTTAAGATAAACCAATTTTTTTTTATACTAACTGAAGCTTTATTATTTTTTAATTCCTGAAAACGCTGATTTTATCCTGTCAGCAATTTTCTTTTAGGCCATTGTTACCTAGCTGGATTGCAGTTAAGTGACTGTCCATTTTCTGTGAAATTTGTAACGTAAGCGTCTGTATAAATCAACGTATTTGAAAATGCATCGTTTCCTTAACTGTAATAATTACTTTTAGAATAATTATTATATATAATTATATAATAATAAATAAAATATACTTGGGCCATATGATTATTTTCCTACCTACTGCCAGATAAGTTATCAAAAATATATATATATATATATATATATATATATATATATATATATATATATATATATATATATATATATATGTTGAGCCCGGTACCCCCGCGTATATACAGAGCGTTGTGAAGCCCGATTATATGCAGAATATATGTTAAGCGTTCCTCCGTGAGCCCGCCAACGTTGCCAGTCTATTTGGGCTCATCAAGGTACTTATGGTGTATATGTTAAACGATGTTTACCTTTTATACTATATAGAGGCATTTTTCATCAATGCTTATGAACTGCAAGCCTCGACTCTTCGAGTTTTGTGCGATTTCACTAAATTAAGACCTTTAAATCTAGCTTTTGCCATCTGGCAATATATTTTAAATAAAGAACTCACTTTTAATTTTTGGGCAACTTAGTACCCAATGGACAATTTCCGGAAAAACGATAGTTCATAAAAATTATTAAGCAAAGTTGAAAAGTTCAAAAAACTGTATCTGCTTGAAACAAAACAAAATATTAGGTTTAATACTTTTTGTTGCCGATCCAACAGGACGCGGTTCTTGTAATTATGAATTGATCAAATTTAGATTAAATATATTCGATTGAGTTTGTACTGCTTGAAAATGAGCTTTTCAGCAAAGCATTTACATTTAATATTCATGAAAATAAAAACGCCTGTTATGTGCTCTTAGAACTTTATTTTAAAGAAGTACTTAATTAATTGATTAATAGAAATTATATTTTAAAAAGAATAGTGAAATTAAATTAGTTGTAATTTCATTATTTTATTTGCGCTAAGAAAGTCCAATTTAATTAAAAAATATAAGCTTTCATAACATTGATGTTAGATTACTTGCAAAAATATTTTATACCAAATTAAAAACTATTTTAAAGAAACAATTGTCTTCATTTAGAAGAATAAAAGAATAACAATAAGTATGGATCCCCTTTAAAATTTTATTTTTCCTTAATGTGCATACCTATGGAATGCAGATTAAGGTAATTAACTATTGTTCCATTAATCATTGAGATTCTATTTGTAATTCCCCAAACAAAACCCAGGTAGTTTCTAATTGCGGTACCCATTTTAATGACACAGGAAATTGATTATTCCAATAAGACTTTTGTTCTATTCATTACAATGTCTTCGTGGTTAACTTCAAAATGTTACCATTCAGTTTATCAATTTAATTTGTAGTGTGCACATCGTTAATTTTCAAGTGATAAATGAGTTCTAGAGCTGAAAAACAATGCGAAATGGCTGTTAACAGTAGCGGTAAGTACATTCTACAGTTTTTTCTTGCTTCAATTTTTATTTCTTTTTATTTCCTAATATTTTGTCAAAGAACTGAGAGAAAGAAAATAATATTTAAAAAATATATGTTATAAACTAGCTATTATAAATAAACATACTATAATAATATACATATAAAACTTAAATATTATTTACAAAAGTAAATATGTTTAATTTTTGTTTTAAAGGTAAAGGTAAAATTGGCTTAATTGTTGCGTTATAAATATTAATGAAAGCATTAACATTTGAGATTTTTCTTGCGATTCTAGTGAACAGATACAATTTATGTATAATTTTGTTTATAATATAGATAAATTGGTCATTAAATTTTACATTTTCATCCACTTTCATACCCAAATATTTAAAAGATTTAACCAAATTTAATTGTTCATCGTTAATTTTCAGAATTAGGCTTCCATAATCGATATGTTTTTGTACTCTTAGGTAAAGTTGTAATAATCATGGCTTGAATTTTTTGACATTAATTTTTACGTCATTTACATTAACAGCTTCCGATAATAGTTTTAGACCTTTGTTCATTTTTCTGTTGCCTTAATTGTTTATCATAGACTACAATAAATGTATCATTTTCAAATAAGTTAATAAAATTAAATTTGTATGCTTGACTAATATCATTGATATATAACAAAAGTAGAGGTCCTAAAACACTTCCTTGAGGAATGCCATAATCATTGAGTAGTATTTCGGATATGCTATTATTCACTATTGTCATCTGAGATCGATTAGTAAGATAGTCACTTCACCAATTTAAAGCTATTCCTTCAATTCATCAATCAATAATTGTAATTTTTAATTAAAATATTTCGATTAATTGTTTCGAAAGCTCTTTGTAGATCTAGAAAACTGGAACAATGTAATTATTTTTGTCCTAACATTTTTCCATGTTGATACTGTGAATTGTAATGTTGTTTCACAAAATGGTGCTCTCTAAAATTGAATACCATACAGAATGTCGTTTTCAAATTATACAAATTTTCCTTATGTCGCCTCAATACTACAGATTTGATTCTTAACGTTCTATATTAATTACAGAACATTACTTTTTGTGAGTAACTATTGGCATGTTTAAAATTCTTAAAAATTAAAATTCAACTAAAGTCTGTACGACATAAGAGTACAGATATCTACTTAACCGAACATTGAATGTAATCTGGCAGTATTGAATTACGAATTCCGTAAGAAAATGAAGAGCTTTTCAAAAAGTTGTGTGTCAAATATATTTGATAGCCACATTTTAATTCAACGAACAAAATAATTAGAACCATACAATATCTAAATTGTAATTTACAGTTTTATACCTACATTAAAACGACACTTAATTAGGAGTAAAACTAAAATTTAAATAATATAATATTAGATATTTAGAAATTTTTACAATTTCTTATTTATTTACTTTTTAAGCATCAACCAACTTATGTAAGTAATTCTCCGGTGCCTGTAATATTACTAGTACTATTAAATTATTTGTTAAAAACTTTGACAATTTAGCATGTTTCGTGAATAAATTTGAAAAGAAAATTGCAATAATCATTTAAATACTTTATTTAAAATGTTTCTTGTATTTTTGTTGGTGGATTCAAAATGTTACAAAGATGAAAATGATTTAAATAAAATTGTTGTAACTTTAAACTCAACTAAAAAAAAATTAATGAATAAAAAGTACAATGGGGTTCCACATTCAAATAAGGCATAATTTTGTATTTACTACTCACAACACAACACGTCTTCTGTATTTGACTACTCGCTTTGTTCTTCAGTTTAACTGTCATCTGAATCGCTATCCTCTCTTGTGATGATAAGCGACCTAATGTGCATTCCCTAACTTTTTAATAGGTCAGCTTTCGTAAATATGTGATCGTTTTCAATTTTTTATATTCAACCAGTCTCGAATTTTGTTGTTTAGTGGAGTTACTAGTTTGAGTTTTTCAGCCAGACGTGAATGATATGGTGCATTGTCGAGAACTATAATGGATGGCACGTCTAAGGATTTTAAAACTTGTTCTTCGAACCATTCCTCGAAAATTGCAGATGTCATAGTTTTGTGATAATCATCAACTGATTTTAATGATGCAAATATCAGGCTAGCATCCTGTAGGAACCCCTCTCGATGTCCAGCATGTACCACAATGTAGCGTTTTCCATTTCCTGATGACACCCTTGAGTAGCAGTTTTCGATTTATCTTGCCAGCTAAGTTTTGTTTGGTTTCCTTGGCAATATCCAGGTTTCATCCAAGAATACAAATGGTTTCGGATTATCTGACCATATTTTCATATTTACATATTTTCTCAGAAACGCCCATCTTTTAGAAACGACGTGTTGTTGTTGACAAAGTACGTGTCTGTTGTCACCTTTAGCATATTTGAAACCTAAGTCTTTTAGCACTAGTAATAAACTCGAGCGTCCAATTTCACAAACTTCTTTTCCCGAATTTTGTCTAAAACCGAATTAAACGTAACTGTTTCGTTTTGCTTGTACATGTTATATATAATATTTTTATACAATATTTTATTCCATCTGGCAGATCTTTCGTTTTCAAACTTACACGCTTTCTCTTGTTAGTTTTGTTAATATTTCCTTCTGTATCTAACTTGTGGATGTTAGCCAGTGTTCTTAAAGATATACCATAAGCATCGGCGACACGTTGCTGTACGGACAGAACAGACACCAATGGTCCAAAATTGTTCTTTTCTTTCAAGAAATATTTCTCAACTTTGAGAACCTGTTCTCGTTCGCTAGAAGAAAGATTATGTCTCTTCAAATTATCCATAATTCCACTGTATAACACTTTTTCACTCGTTACCTCGCAAGGCAGAACAGGAAACTAATTCTCAAAATGGCTATTATTTGTTATCGACCTGTCGATAATTATCAAATAATAAACAACGTAAATGATCATCAGAAAGCATACAATTCAGAATAAATTAATTACGGAATTTCCAATAACGGCGTAATTGGCTTATTATTATACTTTCTAAATACCTGCATTTTTTGTTAATGTTAGTCAGGACTTGTATTTTCCAAATTTCGTTCTTAGAATATAACAATTTATAAAAGTTTTATGTATGAGGTTCAACTACGTACTTTAAAATTCATTTTCAATTCAAATTAATGAGAACACCATCCCATAAAACTTTAAAACTAAAATAACTCGAAACATTCAAAATGCGGAGCTAAGAGGAGGGTAGTATAATATCAGTAGTAATTTGATAACTGATTTCAAATTATTTAGAATAAGATAATGATTATTTTTTTATTCGTATTTTTGTCGCGGTTTCGTCACCCAACAAAATTTTCCAAAGTAGCTAATCATTAAATAGCTCGAATAATAAAAGAAACAAATTTTACTTTACTTTGGTGTGTTTGAGTCATTTATTATTTTTCTATCAGAACTCATTTAATACATATAGTAATTCCTAATAAAACATTTTGGTAGCCACTGTAACAGTGGTAGGCGAAACACCTGTTCGGTTAAGTATTGAATGTTATCTATTATCTAAGGGTTAAGTAGATATCTGCACTCTTATGTCGTACAGACTTTAATTCACTATCATACCAAGGTGAATTATTTTTTATATTATTACTATATTTTAAAGGAGCTATTTTCTCTACGATATTAGCACAGTTTTGATTCATTTACAATGCTACTTTTGATAGCATTTACATGCCCTTATATGTCTTGAGCGACTAAAACAAGACCAGCCAAGCGAAGCGCAAGGGCACTACCTACCGTTTCTCCAAGTACTTCGCCGTTTTTTTGAACCCTCATAACTTTGGTTTGGATTATACCAGATAAACAAAAAAGGAAAAAAAAGAAAAAAATATTGTCATAAGCAACTTACAAAAAGAAGTGAAATCCACAAAAACATTTTCATGTAAATGATGCCAAGACTATGTGCACTGTCAAAAAGTTATCAGATCTCATGTAGAGCCAAGCTTCTAACTCTACACGCCCTAACTGTACAAGTTCGAACTTCACAAGCTCTACACCTTAGTCAAAATATGTGACTTGGCCATTTTTCTATATTCACATGGGCGTAAAGTGAGAAATTTATTCACTGTTCATTACTTTTCTGTTATACAATAGTTCTTGTAGTAACGAAATGGCCAAACCACATATTTTAACTAAGGTTTAGAGCTTGTGAAGTTCAAACTTGTAGAGTTAGGGCGTGTGGAGTTAGAAGCTTGGCTCTATATGAGATATGGTAACTTTTTGACAGTGCGAGCCACATAGTCTTGGCAACATTTTACGTGAAAATGTTTTTGGTGGGATTTTGTATTCTCGTTTAATATTGGAATACTTTGAGTTAGAAAACCCATGATCTTTACATACGTTTTAACATATCCTTTTACAGCGGGCAAGAAAAACCAAGCAGGAAAAAAAAATCCTCTGTTAGTAATTCTAATACAACTGAGGTTAGTATATTTAATTTATTAATCAATTTTAAATTGTAGTAATTTAAAACTTGTAATTTTTTAGAAAAGTAGCGTAGACTTAGTATCTGTTCCGCAACAACATCTCAGGAATCAAAAGAAACATCAGATTTTTTAATTCCAATAATTAATCAGGTAGGTACAAAAAAAACTATACCGGAGTTGCATTTCTTGTATTCTAAACAGTTAAGATGATGTATGTGTCTACACATAATTCAATTTCGGTCGAATTAGTAGGTCTCTTTCTTTTTTATAGACATTTGCACCCTTCTCTATTAACGAGATTGAGGATCTTATTGCATTTTTCCCATTAAGGTACCAAGTAGATCTAAATAGTTGCACAATGTGTTTATAATAAATAAAAACAAAGTATTTATGATATATAATGGTGATCTCCAGTACTTAAAGTTAAAAATCGAGATACCTACTAATTACTTGCATTAAAAATATTTTAGTAAAAAAAACGTAAAGTAGGTAATTATATGAAGGACTGAATTATGATATCGGTCATTTTAAACGATACTGATCAAAATGAGATTTGGATTTGTTTCGTTTACTTACTTTCGCCGAGACAGATTTTAAAAATGCCCATTTGTTTTAGTTGTCAATCACGTCCGCATAACAAAAACTTATTCGTTAATTCAATTATTTATAATTGCAATTTTATAATTGAATACACCTAATGTAACACGTGTCAACATTTTTGTTTACTTAATTTGCCTACAATATTTTTTATTCAGATCGTGATTCCTAATAGTGAAAATAGACACTCTACGTTTGATTACTCTAAAATAGATTTAAATGTGTTTGATTGCACGGATTTACAACCACTGTCTATTTCGTCATGCAGCATATTTAATAGTACGCCCGTGGAAGGATTTACACTTCCTGGTGGAGAAAAACGTTCAGAAGCTACTGACATCTCTGACATACCTGCAAGTGCTGAGGAGCATAATAAGGAAAATTCTACCGCTGAATTTGAGAAAATTGTACCGTTTCAAACTCAACAACAAGCTCTTACGTACGTGCCCTTATTGAAGGAAGACGTTCAGAAGATATTGAACCCCAATAATTCTTGAGGCAGCACCAAGTGTTAAGGAGCACAATGTAGATAGAACCATTGCTAGATTTGGACAATTTGTTCAGGTACGTAAAAGTGGCAGACCAAGATCAAGTAAAACGTGTTATTTTCATTTCAGGATACTCCTGGAAATGTAGAGATGACTGTAGGTTGTAGGCCATGGACAAAAAAAATACTTGCCCGTATTGTTTTGCAGATGTGACTCATTTTTCTCGCCATTTGCAAAGAAGCCATAAAGATGAAGGGGCAGTAAAAGAGTTATCGTCTTTAAATTCCAACGATCCCAAAAGAAAAAAAATTATCAATCTTATTCGCAGGCAAGGAAATTATGCCATTTCTGAAAAAATAAGTCACGTGCGGCCAGTCAGGAGACCAAAAGCGCAAAATGAAACAAACAAAAATGATTACGTTGTTTGCCAATTTTGTTTTGGTTTTTTTAAAAAGGCCTACCTGAGAAGACATCGAAGTCGTTGTGAATTACGCGCAACAAGTAATACTTCTGGTCAGCGTGAAAATCACTTATCTGAAGCTCAACTATTCAGTATATGTTCGGGAGTAAATCGGGAATTTTATGATTCATTACGATTAAAAGAGGAAGTGTTCAAAATTATGAGAACCGACAACATATCCCAAGTGGCCATAAAAGATGTACTTATTTGCAGTTATGGTGAAAGTTTACTAAAAAAACACAAAAGAGCCCAAATTAGAAACACAATTTCAAATAAATTAAGAGAATTAGGCAGACTTCTAATATCTGTACGCGAAATGATGGGAGTAAAGACTCTATTCGAAACTTTAAAACCAGAGTTTTTTGATAATTTCGTATCAGCCACGAAGATAATCAGTGGATATGATTCATCTTCCCGTACGTTTTCCGCTGCTAGTTTAGCTGCACATATGGGTACAACCCTGAAACAGGTATGCGACATCGCTACAAAAATGATTATTAAAAAAAGTAAATTGATTATTTGTCACAACCAAGAGGAATGTCTTGCAAATATTAAGCGATTAAAACATCTAATCGAAAACCATTGGAATTCGGAAATATCAAGCTTAGCCATAAAAGATTTGAACGAAAAAAAATGGGAGAAACCAAAACTATTGCCATTAACAAGCGATGTAATGAAAGCAAGCGAAAATATCTTAAAAAAACACAAATTGGTCAAGGAATATAGACGATTATCGGAAAATGTCTTGGCTATGGTGGTTTTGCTAAATAGAAAACGTATAGGGGAAGTTCAATTTCTAAAAGTGGAAACATATTGTAAAAACGAAACGCAAGTTCAACAAGAGGAATTTTCTGCCGCCTTAACCAAAAGCGAACAAATATTGGTGCAAAACTTTAAACGTGTTGTAACTGGGGGAAAAGGTAGTAAGCCAGTGCCGATACTGTTTTCCAAATCGGTGCAAAACTGGATCGATATAATGCTAGGTGTTAGAAAGGATTGCGTTCCTCGAACAAACGAGTATCTATTTGCTAATCCAAAAACTCCAAATAAATGGATAAGCGGGTATCATACGCTTCAAAAGTTAGCCAAGCAATCATAGGTTAAGAACAAAGAATTATTTACATCCACTCGCCTTCGGAAGCAAATTGCCTCTATTATTCAAGTACTGAATGTAACAGATGCGGAAATGGAACAATTTGCTACTTTTATGGGTCACACCAAAAAAGCACATGAATCATATTATAGGTAGGCAATAGAATTACGATTTAATATTGAATCGGAACAAAGATCATAGTTCTTGTTTTTGCTACTTAGTAATTATATTGTTTTAGATTACCTCAGGGCATTTATCAAACGGCAAAGGTGTCCAAACTATTGTTGGCGATCAATAAAGGAGAAGGGACCAAGTATAAAGGAAAAAGTTTGGAAGAAATTGAGTTATCTGAAAATGATGAGGCTGAAGAATCTGACGGAGATGAAGAGAAAACCCAGATAACTTGCATCATTCATCTTCGAGTTCTAATTCTATTGCCCATTATACGTCGGATTTCGGACCCTGCGTTAAAGGCAATGAAAATAGACGGGTTATGACCAAAAACTAAAAAACGAAAGAAACAAAATAATGAAACAAGCAATTCCTGTTCCGATAATGTGCACGAAACCAGAAAACAAAAACCTAAAACAAAAATGTCACAGGTACATTTTCAACGTTTATGTTTGCAAATATAACGTTTAATTCACTTTTAGGTAGTACTACAGAACGTTCTCTTTCGGAATTAGAAATATCAAAAAGGAAAAAACGCAGATCTAGTAAAAGATTAGGTATATTTTGTATATCTTTCCGCAATAATAATTTTTACAGTACATCCTAATTTTCAGATACGAGTACAAGTTCTGCTTCAGACAATGCAGAAAAACACCCAAAACCAATAAAAAAATCAAAAATTGTAAGAGAAAATGGACGGAAGAACAAAACGATTAATATCGGAACACTTTCGTCACCATGTAAAAAATAAAATTTCACCCAAAAAAGACGAAGTAGAAAAATTTATTCGAAAGCACGATCCAGTATTTGTAGGGAGAACATGGGTAGTCGTTAAGGCTTACGTTTATAATTTATATAGACAAAAATAACCTAATGTTTAATTAAAAAATATAATTTAATTTATCTATAAGTAATTCATTTTATGTACTACTGCAGTACAATATTCAAATACAAAATAGAATTGCAGTCATTAATATTTTTCTGCAAGAGAGCGAAGAAATAGTAAGTTAAGTCATTATAATGCGTTCAAACTTCAATTCAAAGTTCATAACATACCAAGCGGCTCTTATAAAGCCCGAACAGTGTTGCCATGAGGTGGGCTAAACAACGCCCGGTTAATCCCGCCACAGCAGGTGTATAAAAATGCGCCCTCTACAACGAGATGCTTAGCACTATTCTGTATATAATGGTTATGCTAATGGTATATTGTGGAGCCCATCAAAAACTTCGAATTTACGCGTTTTATAGCATCTACCATCGTATTATGATGATATACACTGGGGTACGCTATGAAGCCGGCAGACGGGCTCCGTAACGTATTTTCGGCTCGGGAGCGTACGGTTTATATAACCGACGGGCTCCACAATGAACGTTTATATGTCTATATATATATATATATATATATATATATATATATATATATATATATATATATATATATATATATATATATATATATATATATTTTTTGTACCGCTACATAAGGCCATATTTTCCCTTTATAGTAGCTCTGTACGTTAATGATGTTCTGGTTGCTGGAATCAATCAACAGTTGGTAGACAAGTTGGTGAAGGAGCTCAAACGTCGGTTTAAAATAACCACAAAAGCAGCGTCATAGATAGAAAGCAGAGGAGACGGAATTAAAATATTCCAGACATCATATGGACATAGGATCTTGCGCAGATTCGGAATGGACACCTGTAAACCGGTCTCGACGTTGATTACAAAAGACTGCACATCAAGCGAGAAAGCGGACAGGAATTACATGAAAGGTAACTAGAAGCAAATCGTTGGAGCCTTGGCTTACTTAATGCTATGCACCAGATCAGACATTGCATATGCTCTAAATGTAGTTTTACGAAGACTAGAAAATCTGGAGGAGGCTGACTGTGACTGGTTAAAATGCATATTGCAATTCTTGCGGTACACACCAGATAATGGTATAATGCACAAGAAACATTTCAGGAAAGACCTTTTGGAATGTTGTAGCGATGCCGTTCATGCGGGGGATTTCAGGACTGCAAGATCCACCAGCAGAGTGCTCTGTATGTATGCAGGAGGAGCAGTCTCGTGGATGAGCCCAAGATCGGCAAGCGTTTCAATTACCGAGGTTGAAGTTGTAGCCGCTAGAGATTATTTCGTCATGAGAGTGGATAATGAAGTGCTAGCTGAAAATCCCGAATTCTATCGATGGACTAAGCATATCCGAATTGATACTTGCAAGACCGAGGATCAGAAAGATCTCCGACCTCATAGGTATCTGTTGAGAGGAGATATTAAAAAGAAAATGTTCTTTTTGTAACTAGGTAACCAAACCAAATCATTCACACTTCTGAAAATGAAAGAAAAAAAAATTTGTGTAAATAAACGTTGTTTGGATTGAGGCTCCTTCTTCTGCTCTCCTTTAATCTCTAAGTTAAATAGTGGTAACATGTTAATTTTATATTACTGCAAAGAGGCCATGTTAACTGAATTCCAAGTGTATAGGATAATAGTGGCCACATAACAAGAGAGAGGGTTTGGAATCTATTCTACAATAGTGCTATACATGTATCCTGCATAATAAAGTATAATTAAAATAGTAAGGCTTGGTTACTAAATACAATAAAAACATAAAATAAAGATATAAAACATAACATTATTTAAATTATGAACACCGAACATTAATTTGCGACTTTGATTGTTCAACTTGAAACACAGTCTCAAATGTGACTATAACTTAATATTAATTATAGTTTTCAATCTTACTTCAAGTCACAAATTTACTCAAAACTTGAGCTAAATGTTTTTGTAAGATGATCCTTAAATACGGCTTTACAATAATAGACAATTGGAATGGTCACATTTCTACTGAGAATGTGATTTGTGAATCATACTATGTTGTTTCAAACTTTGTTTCCATTTTGTTACAAAATCACATTGGTCACATTTATATTCAGAATTTAGAGCGTGTTTTTTAAGATGACACTTTAAATTACTCTTCACTGTTGTTGAATAATTACAATGGCCACATTTGTTTACAGAATTTAAATCATGTTTTTTAAGATGATCCTGTAAATACCTCTTCACCGTTGTTGAATAATTACAATGGTGACATTTATATTCAGAACTTAAACCATGTTTTGTAGCATGCTTCCGTAAATAACTCTTCACTGTTGTTGAATAATTACAATGGTCACATTTGTATTCAGAATTTAAATTGTGTATTGCAAGATGCTTCTGTAAATTACCTCTCACTGTTGTTGAATAATTACAATGGTCACATTTACATACAGAACTTACATCATGCTTTTTAAGATGAGCCTTTAAGTATCTCTTTACCATTGTTGAATAATTACAATGACCACATTTGTATTCAGAACGTAAATCATGTTCATTAAGATGACCGAGTAAATAACGCTGTGCAGTAGTTGAATAATTACAATGGTCACATTTATATACAGAATTTAAAGCATGTTTTTTAAGATGATTCATTAAATAACTCTTGACTGTTGTTGAATAATCGCAAAGGTCACATTTGAATACAGAACTTAAATCGTGTTTTTTGAGATGTTTCTTTAAATAACTCTTCACTGTTGACGAATAGTTACAATGATCACATGTATATTGATATGTTAAATCGTGTTGTGTAAGATGCCTCTGTAAATAACGCTTCACTGTTGTTGAATAATTACAACAATCACATTTGTATATTGAACTTGAAGCTTCCTCTACAAAATATTTTAAATCGCGTTTCACTTTTGTTGGATAAATACATTGATTATAATTGTGCGTATCTGAATGTTGCACACAATTTGTTTTATGTTCTAAAACAGTCATATTAGCACAATTTAGTGAATAAGAATTGTCTTTAATATCTACAATTTCGCTTAATTGATTGTCGAATATTACTATATTAGAATGGTATCCCATTTCTTGTTTTATAACATCAGTATTTACAGTAAGGGTTTCTTCCGATAAAAGTATTTTTTGATCCTCCTTAGGTTCAAGTTTTATATGTTTTTTATCAATCTCACAAGACATATTGGAGTATTTGTATTTAATAATGTATATTTGTAATTTTAAAACTGCAATTTTGAATGTAATGACTGGGTATTGAATAATGTCAGAGGAAAACAAAATTTTTGTTAAGAGTTAGAAAATGTTCTAAGCAGTGTTGCCATTAGTACAAATAAACTTCCCCAAACGGTTCACCAGTGTATCATTGTTTAAACATTTAATTTAAACCGTACTTCAATAATTATATTTTATCTTAGGTTACTTATCAAAAAGTGTATCCTAAAAAATGAGTCATTCGTAAGTATTAACATTACACCATCTGATGAATGCACAGAATATATTGACGTGTAACGTAAGAAAATACTTATTATTTACATATGATTATATTAGATAATTTAACGCCTATCCCATTCACTCCTATCCAAAAATCATGTATTGCAGTAAAATTTCAATAAAAATAGGTCCAGAGCGATCTTCTGAAATTTGTAATGAAATTGCAACAGCCGATTTTAGTGCGCATGCTCGCAAGGAAATTTTCTGCAATTTTTCTTGCAAGGTTACCTACTTAAGGCGAGATTTTAGCCGCATGTGAATGTCGAAAACAGTATCTCATACTTCGACAAATTCCTCTTTTATTTATAGATATATCAACTTGATTTTTTTTCTACACATGAAGGGAAAGGTACTGTAGAGCTATAAAGGCTCCTTTTGCGTAATCGCCTTCAGGGGAGTTTTACAAAAAATCGCAAACTTCTTTAAATTGAGCAATTTTAACATGCTATAATTCAAGTAATAATAAGAAATCGAAAATTATATTTTGCATAGCTTCAAAGATAACCTTTGGCAATTAAATAGAAATAAACTTATTGTTCGGAAAAATTCTGCGGCTGAGTAATCTTTCTAAGAAGATGGATCGTCGCATTAAATCTCGAAGTTTTGCAGCCCAGACTACGGAGGGGAATACACCACTACTACCGCATCCAGGCCGGCGCCGCGACCGCATCCGATGGTGCGAGCTTTCTTCGAATTTATTCATTGCTGTTTCCACTTTCCATTGTTACTTCTAAATAAACAAATACTATTTGTGTTTAGTGAGTGCCGTGAATACGTGTTTCAATATTCTTCCAGGATAATAATTTGATGTAGGCGACAATTTTAATAATTTAGTGTATAGACAAAGACATTTTTAATTACTGTTTAGTTTTTTTTGTGATACTGGACACTTCATTAGTTTGAAGATTAGCTAGTAGAAGTACTTAGTAAAAATGGGTAACTATAAGTTTCACCTCCGTCTTGGAGATAAACGTCTAAGTGTAAAGCAACGTATGAAACGATTGCGGGAGCGGGCAAGGTAAAAATATATCTATTATATGTATATATATATATATATATATATATATATATATATATATATATATATATGTGTGTATATATATATATATATATATATATATATATTAGACAGGGTGTCTACTATTTCATAGGGACAGTATTGCTATCTCGTAAGCTAGAGTAGATAGTGCTGATAGAAAAAAAGGGGCGTATTTAGCAATTTTGCTGCAAAAGGTTTGATTTGAGCTAATACATTTATTTCGTTATTTTATTAGTCTGACGATTTTGGTATTTTCCTCTGTGTTTCATAAATCTAAATAGCTAGGAATTCAATGGTGAAAAATTGTGTATTTATCAAACAAATAAACTGGTCAAATCAGCATCTACATTTTAGTAGGTATGTAACATAAATCGGTGATTCTCTGTGCTGTAAAACTAAAATGACATTATAAATAGTTCCTGTTTATAACTGTCCCTATGAAATAGTACACACCCTGTATATATATATATATATATATATATATATATATATATATATATACAAATAATATTTCTGTTTTTATTATGTGCCTATACTTAGACATACTGCTCGTAAAAACAAAAATATAAAAACCTCATCTGCTGGTACATCCAGGTATGTAATTAAAAAACAACGAACATTATTTATAATATCGATATATGCTGTATTTACCTATAAAATGTAATAAACTTTTAGAGAAACCTTTGTCGAACAAAGAACAATTATAGGTGATTGTATTCCGGAACCGAAAAGTATTACTGCAAATATAAATTCAGTTCATAGCCTTCCAAGGTAGGTATCTATTTCTTACAAGTTACTCGAGTTAGATAGCTAGGTTGTACCTACGTACACAGTGGATTTCCCAATGGAAAGCCTCTCCCCAAAAGTTGTTCACAAAAGCACTCCTATTTTGCCTTTCTTCTAACAATAAACAGTCTCTCCAAAGATTTTGAAATAGTAACCTCTCGATGCCACAGAGTACTCCCTTATTAAAACAATATATACCTATGTATGTATCTACCTATTAGTCCAAATTTATTTTTAGCTGTACTGGTACTAAAATGACTACTTTTGATGATAGTGATGATGAGCACTACTCAAGCCATGATAATGGCAGTGTTTCTGAGACAGAGTCGTATTCTGAATATCTAGAATACACAGTGTAAGTAATTGGCATCGAGAGCTTCTATAAGTATAAGAAAACTGAATTTTTAGAGAAAGTGAACAACCGATAGAAACAGTTCCTCTAGAAGGTAGGCGCCTCTTTGATGTAAAGTACTTGGTGGAGCAACTGAAACACTTTGGAGACCATGACAAGTTTGGTTGCTCTTCAACAAACATGACCTTTGTCAAGGAGATTCGCAAAGGATTCAACACTTCTTTGCTTTTCAAGTGTTCAATGTTCCAAAAAGAAGAAACTATAGAATCAGACAGAAACAATAATAGTGAAGTTATGTCTGTAAATGACACCATGGTATTATCAACTTTGTACTTTCATAGATGTTAATTTTGTAATGTTGAGGGTATTGTTCAGGTTTTTGGAAATATCTGCACGGGTCAAAGTTTTTCTCAGATGGAAGAGCAATGCGCTTTACTGAATATACCCACTATGTCAACCGCTACTTATTTTGCTCTACAAAAAAATATCCATGATAATATACGAGATGTTGCTATAGAAGAAATGGAAGAGGCTGTACGAATAGAAAAAGATCTTGCTATTCAAAGAGGTAGTGTTGACAGCCAAGGTATTCCATTGCTCACTGTAGTTGTTGATGGCTCTTGGGCGAAGCGTTCTTATAAATGTAACTACAGCTCATTATCAGGTGTTGTAAGTGTGAAAACAAATACAATTTAAATGTGATTCGCTGACAAAACGAATTTTTAGGCTTGTATAGTGGGATTTCACTCTCAAAAAATTCTTTTTCTTAGCGTAAGAACACATTTTGTCTTATTTGCACTAAACATGATAATATGAAAAAAGATATTCCTGAGCATACCTGCTACAAGAACTGGTCAGGAAGTGCAAACGCAATGGAGGCAGATATAGTCGCCGAGGGATTCAAACAAAGTATTGCTATGCATGGAGTAAAGTATGCATATATGATTGGTAAGTTGTGGAAATGAAAGTCCTGGCATACGTGTAAGCAACCACAATAAAAACATGTTTTTCCAGTTCTCCTTAGCACGCTACGTTTACACATTAGTGAATACCTTATTGACTGCACCCCTTCTACATACAAACATTTTCGGATAGCATCGGAGAAGTGGGGTGTTGGTTGTCTACACTATGCCGGGACATTGCTTATGGCCGTTATAGTTGATACATATACTCGTAGAAGAAGTATTATTTTTGTAAGTGGCCGTAATATTTGAATGTGTTTGTAGGCGATGGAGATAGTAGTGTCTTTGATAAGCTGAATACTATTAGGCCGTATGGGCTAGATTCGCTTATTAAAAAAATTGAGTGCACCAACCATATATGCAGAAATTTTAACAATAGAATAAAAGAATTGAGCAAGACCAGAATCAACAACATAGGAGTTGTACCTGCAACCATGCGCAAAATTGTGGAAAAAAATTTGGAACGATTGAGAATTTCTTTATATTGTATAATTAAAAAAAGATCTACAGAATTCTCTACGTCAAATAAGCCTAGTGAAGTGAAACGGGAAATGATTTTAGATTTCCACAATTTACTCTATCATGTTTTTGGAAACCATGAACATTGTTCTACTAGGCAGTTTCAATGTACCAGAAAAGAAAATGACACAAATTATATTGAAGATTTGCAGTTGTGTGGCTTATGGGATGGGTTGAAAAATGCTGTTAGGCTTGTCATTCAACATGTGGACAGCTTACTTTACAATGTAAATAATAATTTAGCAGAAAGATATAATTCTATTGTTGCAAAATTCATTGGGAAACGGTGCAATTTTGTGATGAGAGACTCATACGAAGTAAGGTGCAAAGCGGCGGCAGCATCGTTCAATAATCAATCAAAATTTCACTCGAAAGTGACCAAAAGAATTATAAAGCGTAGCCCAACGGGGAAATATTTGAGAAGGTTTGCGTCCAAAAAAGATAGAACAAGGCAACTTAGATGTAAACGTAAATTAAACTTAGAGTCAAGGAAGAAAAATATCAAAAAACGTACAACTGGACCAGATAACAATTATGGGAAAATGGAAGTAGACGACGATGTACCTGATATGAACCCAGAAACTTATAAATTGAAAGCCGATGAGTTTTTGAAAAGTTTAGAAAAAACGAAAAGTGAAATTTCAAATTTGGAACGAGAAAGTCGAGGCCAATACGAAAATTTGATTTGGAGAAGTGAACGTTTAAAAAGATTAACAGCTTCTAATTTCGGCAGAATCTGCAAACTTAGGGATACAACACCTCGTGCGAAAACGGTCATTAGTATTTTGTACAAAAAGTTTTCAGCTTCTTCAACTAAATGGGGCAAAGATAATGAAGCAATTGCCATGGAACAGATTCGTAATGCCTTCCCAAACAATTCTTTATCTGAATGTGGATTTTTTGTGCATCCTTCCCAGGCATACTTAGGAGCTTCACCAGACGCACTGGTAGATGCGAATGGAATTATTGAAATAAAATGTCCTTTTGCTGCAAGAGAATACCCTACTATTTTGGAAGCAGCTCTGAATGGCAAAGTTACAGGGTGCACTGTGGATAACAACAAGGTTGCTCTAAAGTGCAATTCTGATTATTATTATCAGATTCAAGGGCAACTGGAAGTCACAAATAGGGACTTTTGTCTTTTTTGTATTTGGATCCCTAACGATTTATTTATTCAGAGGATTAAAACAGACACAGACTTTTGGAGAACGAATATGGTTTCAAAACTGGGGAAATTTTATTTTGATTATTTACTTCCTGAGCTTGTCGATAGCAGATACAACAGAAATAAGCCGTTACGTTGAATACGTGAGTAAGAAAATATGTATTTTTTTTAGTAGGTACATTTTTTATTACAGACAATTATTTGTGATGTTTTCTCTTTGACAATCCTCGTAGCACTTTTCCTGTGGAACTATAACACATTTTTATATTTTATTGTAAATAAACCTCTACATAAACTAAATAATAATGTGTCAGAATCAGAACCAAATAGAGCCCGCACGTCATTAGAAGAAAACTATGAATGTAATACCTAAATACTTCATTGGCTTGTTAACATTGTGACCAATTTTGTGTTTTTCTTATAAGCACCTAAATGTAATCATCACATAAACATTCTGTATTTTTCTAAGAAACAAAGAATTTAAATAATTGAGCAATGTCCATAGATCGAACTCCTCGTAGATTTTTTTTATCTTTAGTTCCTACATTACTTTTCGGGTATTTTGAGAATTTCAGATCTCTAAATTTCCGATTGAGCAAGACAAGGAATGATTGTATCTAGGTATAATAAAAAAACAATTAGGTATTCCCATTTTGTACAACGAAAATAAAAGCATTGTTGAAACCAATAATAAGTGAAATAAGTATTCAAACAATATTCCCAAAGGTGATCTCTGAGGCTATGCACAAATAAAATTTGCGAATTCTTATCATTACAGAAGGAGCCGATATAGCTTTACAGTACCTTTTCCTTCGTGTGTTGAAAAAATCAAGTTGATCTATAAATAAAAGAAGAATTTGTGGAAGTCAAAGATATCTTTGTTTATTATGTACAAGCGGCTTTACTATATTCAGCGAAATCTGATATTATTGCTCAATGTACGTCATCCACCTTACGTAGTAAATCTATCTGTTTCTTTATGCTTCCGTCTCGAGCTGAGCTTGAGCGCATTATGATTTGGAAGGGGTAACGAGTGATACACCTGTACTCCCCTTCGCTCGTTGCGAATTTGCTCATGCGGTCCGCTAAAATCTCGCCTTAAGAAACGCCGTCACTTCTACCACGCGAAATTTGGGGAATTATAACCTCAACCTATAAAAAAAATGGAAACAAGAAGGAAAATTAAAATACACGGTAACCTAGGATCCAAGCTACGGTACTCTACAATCCATTGAGTGAATCCTAGGTTACCGTAGATTTTAATTTTCCATTTTATCTGCATCTTTAGACAGGTGGAGGTTATAATTTTAGCGTGGTAGAAGACACGGCCTATAAAAAATATGAATGCATAAAATTGCCAACTGGAAAGCGACCTTAATATACAGGGTGTTTCATAAATCTTGCACCATAATTAAGAAATCTCGTACAGACTTTCATTTCAATTTTTGTTTTGTTGTTATTTAGACTTTGATTTGTCAACATGTCGTTTATTAATTACTTTGAGAACATATTTTATGTCAGTATAGCAAGAACAGTTTGATAAAATACGTGATGTCAAAATAGAGTTGTACGAGATTTATGTGGCCCCACCGGTACATTAAAAAATAATGGTAGTTATCGATAGTATTATGTTAAGGGCATGTAAAATTGCTGAAAATCACGCATGAAGGTTTGTTGTCCCAGAAACGGCTTGAATGCGTGTTCATTGTTATTTGACCAAAAAGTGTCCGACAAATAGCAAGTAATAAAAATATCTTGTGTGGAACACCACACGACCGTACAACCTACAAAATGGAAATTAAAAGAAATGAAATAATTTTATTAACATACTTTTAGGGCATAACTATGCAACATCAGTAGAGCACCAGGGCCGGTCCTGGACCACATTATAGGCATTTCTGTGTTGAAGATCAGGTAGTTAGTCAAGGTCAAATCTAAAAACAGAAATTAGAAGGGGCAGCATCAAGGGAAAAGATGTACTAGGCCGATTCTGGACTACACAGGAATTTGTGTTGAAGTTAGTCAAGGTTAAATTTACAAATAGAAATATGAAGGTCATCATCAAGCGAAAAGATGTAATATGCCGGGATCCTGGACCACATTATAGGAATTTCTGTGTTGAAGTTAGTTAAGGTCATATCTAAAAATAGAAATTGGAAGGGTAGCATCAAGGTCAAAGACGTGCAGGGCCGATTCTGGACCACACTATACGAATTTCTGTGTTGAAGTTAGTCAAGGTCAAATCTAAAAATAAAAATTAGAAAGGCAGCATCAACGTCAAACTAGGCCGATTCCGAACTACATTATACGAATTTCTGTGTTAAAGTTAGTCAAGGTCAAATCTAAATATAGAAATTAAAAGGGCAGCATCAAGGTCAAAGATGTACTAGGCCGATTCTGGAGCACATTATACGAGTTCCTGTGTTAAAGTTAGTCAAGGTCAAATCTAAAAATAGAAATTAGGTCATCAGCAAGGTCAAAAGTAGGGGGTCGAAGTAGATGTGGAAGTGGTTTAGGTATTTAAGTAGTAATGTTCAAATAAAATTGATTCAATATGCGGATGTGCTACGCAGCTAAATCGTAGACCAAAGCTGTAGATGCATGTACGGCAGTTCAACATTTGACGTCATTGGCATTTGATGATGATCTTGAGGCAGTATATGGTTTTGGACGCTTTTATACAGAAAAGGAATGTCACGCACTTGCAAAGAAATGTAAAAATGGTGTAAAATTGTGTCAAAAGCATTTAAAGGGTCGATATTGTTTGACTTGTTTAATACAAAAGTTAAGTGCGGCACAACTAGAAGAGTTCACTCTACATTTGAAGGAGTGGGAAGTTAGGGATACCAGCGAAGATAAAGAGGGAGAAGAAGAGGAACACGAAGGGTGTTAGTCAGCTACTAATTATATTTTCTCGATTAGAAAAAGATGTATAATTAAAAAAATAAAGACTTTAATTGTTGTTGTGAATATATGGTGTTCTTTTTGCATATAAGTTAAAGAGTGTATGGTAAACCTAAAGTATATTAATTTTGCTGTGAAGAGCAATTAGACATTACTTATAATATTTGTTAAAAGTTCCTTATTACGTAATCACAAGTTACACAAGAATGTGTGCTTCATATTTTTGCATTGTTGGATACAGTTTTGAAGGTGACTATGAGCATGGTTATGCCAAGTAGTAGTGATACCGTTAATTTAACAAGACGTGTTATTTCATTGTTGAAAACAAAAATGTATTAGTAAAACACATCCGTATAATTAACACTAACATTAAGCTATTTCAAGATATAATTCAAAATAAAATTTATTATGAGGCCAATGAAAGTCTGCTTAAGCTCGAGAGTAATTTATAGTTGTTAAAGTGTTATCTGGTAAAACTTAAACGGTTAAAGAACGCTTCAGAGAAAACAGGTGTGGAATTGTCACTAAAAAAACGTACACGCGAGTTAGGTTGCTACTCTCTAGATTCATGCTTTAATGGCAGGTTACTTATAGGAATTATAGCCAATATAGCAAACATCAAGGACCCTCTTATTTTTTTACAAAATCCATACAATAGTTTTGAACGAAAGGTTAAATTAATGCTAAAGCAATCCAAATGCTAAAGGTGAATGTTATTTTAGCTTGCAATTTTATTCAACCTCAAAATCATATTATTGAGTTTTAAAATACTATGTGTAATGTAGTTTTAGATTATTTACAAGTGAAGAAAAGCTTAAGTGTTACATTTTCATTGGAAACATAATTAACCTCTAGATATACAGAAATAGGTGTAGTATGTTTATAAAATTTAAGCTGTGAAGAGCAATTAGATATTAGTTATAATATTTGTTAAAAGTTCCTTATTTCGTAATCACAAGTTACATAAGAGTGTGTGCTTGATAGTTTTACATTGTTGGATACGGTTTTGAAGGTGACTATTAGCATGGTTATGCCAAATAGTAGTGATATCGTTAATTTAACAAGACGTGTTATTTTGTTGTTGAAAACAAACAAAAATGAATTTGTAAAGCATATCCGTATAATTAACACTAATATTATAGCTATTTCAAGATATAATTCAAAATAAAAGTTATTTAAAGGCCAATGATGGTCTGCTTAAGCTCGAGCGCAATTTATCGTTGTAAAAGTGTTATATGGTAAAACTTAAACGGTTAAAGAACGCTTCAGAGAAAACAGGTAGTGGAATTGTCACTAAAAAAATGCAAATTAGGTTGGTACTCTCTAAAAGATGCATTAACTGGAGATGCATTGTTTAAGATTGGTGAAAGTGTACAGAAGTGCACTAGTGTGTGTGTGTGTGTGTGTGTGTGTGTGTGTGTGTGTGTGTGTGTGTGTGTGTGTGTGTGGGTGCGTGTCGTTGTCGTATGTGTGTGTATGTGTGTGTGTGTGTGGGTGTGAGTGAGTGTGTGTGTGTGTGTGTGTGTGTAAAAAAATTATTGCTGGCAAATGTTGTTATAAGTGTCTCAAAACACAATTACAAGTATTAGGTTTAAGCACCTTTATTGTATAATTAAAAAATAAAGAATGTAATTGTTGTGAATATGGTGTTCTATTTTTGCTTATAAGTAAATGAGACGTAGAATGTCTCAAAATAAAAGGACCTCAGATATTTATATATGAAGGCTTTAAGGACACCTGAATGTATGGCAAGTAAGTATTATAATGAGGCAATGAAAATATTAAAAACGATGTAGACCTGTCATTTTGTGGAAATAGGAAGTTTTTCTTCAAGATTGAGAGATATCATTGTAGAATAACTATATGCAAGAAAGTTGAAGTATGAAAGGTGAAACAATAAGAATGGAAAAGGAAATGTAACTACATAGTGTGACTGTTGTTGTGTGTATGTATGTAGCAAATAATTGAATTACGTTGCAATAGCTGCAGACGGACGCATATAGGCTTTGCTTATACAAGTGTTTCATTCTTATGCGATTTATTTACTGGAAACGCATCGTTCCGAGCACTTCCTGCTGTTTACAATTTTGTTAACGGTAACAGATTTACTTGTATACAAACTTAAATTTTTATTCTAACATTTAGTTATATACTTGCATTTACAAGAATGTCGTCCACGAATAAACGAACAAAATTATTAATGAGTAAGAAGCTAAAAATCGTGCATGATGTTGTGGTGCAACCACCTACAGAATCACTCCAGATGCCAAAATTATCGATGAGCAAGAAGCCAAAAATCTTGCATGATGTTTTGGTGCGACCACCTGCAGAACCACTCCAGATGCCTGAATTTAATGAAGACATCTCCATCATATATACGCGATAGTGATATAGAGGTCGATTTCAGCAAATTCTTTGAAAAGTAACCATACTTTACATAAAAAATTATTATTAATTTTATTAAATACATAAATAAAAATTAAAAATTGTTATTAACTTTATTAAATACATAAATGAAAAGTTTACCTCGAGTAGGATTTGAACCTACGACCTGTACTTTGCTAGAGTACCGCGCTAACCGATTGCGCTATCGAGATTCAAGCCCCAATCAATGTAAATTTTGTGTTTATGTATGTAGAACTGATGTAAACAAGATATCTACAAACAGTTCGTTTATCTCGACGAAACATGGATATTTGCAAAACGAAGCAACAAAAGAATATGGCAATATTTCAGTTCAAAATGCTTTAAGAATCTTGGTGACGAAGGCAAACGTTATATAGTTCTACATGCTGGAACAAAAGATGGCTTTGTGGAGGGATCAGATCCTATATTCTCTACCACAAATAAAAGCAGTGGTTATCACGATTGTATGAATTCCGAAAACTTAAATGGTTCAAAAATCAACTTTTGTCAAACTTAACAAAGCCATCTATAATCGTTATGGATAATGCTCCTTACCATTCACAAATTGTCAATCGCCAACCAACTACAAATTAGAAAAAAGAAGAAATTGCAGAGTGGCTTAGGGGAAGAAAAATTACTTATGAAAAAAAAGCGTTTAAAACGGAATTACTACATATAGCAAAGCTACATAAGGAAGAGAAACAATATTTGGTCGACAATATCATTAGAGAACATAGACAATTTTACGCTTGCCTCGTTACCACTGTCAATTTAACCCAATAGAAATGGTATGGGGAATAAGCAAAACTTATTATGATAAACACATTGGAAGAGATGGTTATGGGGATGATAATGTCAAACTGCTGTGGAAAAAAGCGTTAGAAACAGTTTCACCTTCAATTTGGTTAAAAACGATTAAACATGCAGAAGCTGAAATTCTAAAGTGTTGGGAACAAAAAAAAGTTTATGATGTCCAAGTCAATCCAATTATTACGATGACACAGATACAGAAGATGAAGTGTAGTGAACATTTATAATTTCTTGTTTTTAATTGAATTCTTAACGCAAACAAATATTTTTTTCCAAAAGCTTAATAATAACATTTTATAACAATAAATTATTTTCAAAAGTCATGCTTAAATGTGAATGGACAAATTGTCATGTGTTGTATTACATTATGGTGTTATAATGTACTGAATAAGTAAGAAACATTAGATTATAATGTGTTTAAATTGATACTTTGAATAAGTTTATAAAAAGTACTATAATTCAATCACATTAAATACACCAATAATTTTGAATTGAAGTATAATAATCTCCTACACAAACAAGTGTAAACACCGATGATTGAAATTATGCTTCCGTATTTTGGAATTCGAATGTTTTCTCAATGATTAGTAGAATTCCTAAAAATTCAATCTTTATGAATAAATGAAATACATAACCATTAACACACACATTTGCGTTATAGAATATATTGCCGTTATAGTTCAGACAAGGAGTACAGTGTTCGGGCCCGGTGATATTTACTCAAATCGATCTTAGCATCTAATACATCGTTTACTTGCAGCCGATGCCGTAAAAAATTTAGAACCGCCACTTTTATGTAGAAAACTATTGGAACAATTACTTCCTTTCTTTGGAATAGTTCATTGGTCTTAACCTACAAATATTTACAAAATGTTTGCAACATTTTAGAATAACTCACCAAAATTCATCTGCTACGTTATTATATTGTAAGTTTTATTGAAAATAATATACTCTACGTGCGTACATCTACGATACGTAAATTAAACTTTTGTCTTTTATTTGGAAACAACATTATGACATGTACACTTGACATTTACGTTAAGTTGGTATCAAAACTGTTCGTACAAAAAAACGAAATTTGTTGTTGATGTTGTCCTTGTTAATTACTTGAGAGACATACCATACGACACTCTTGGAACAATACGTTAGGTAATAATGTATACGTTGTATTCAATATGTAAAAAAGGACAGTCATACACAAGTGCGCGTTTGATTCATCGATCAATCGGGATAAGTTAAACGAATGAACTATAAATATTATGTGTAGGTTGGAAGGTAAAAATACATTTTCATAGGTTATATAGCCTCTTGCTATGTTTTGTTACAAGTGAAAACAGAATTAACACCAGGCGTAACAAATAATAAGAATGTGCCGACTGCTCGTTGGGATATAAGGGTCGCGGGGGTTGTTACAGAACTTTAATAATTAGGGTAACTCGCCATATTACAAAAGTCTCAAATTAGGGTTGTCTCAGTTAAAAAAAAATCAAATCGTCATACTAATTGGCTCTAGATTGTCGTTAAAATCCAAACAGAGAGAGCACACCTGTGTGCATACAAGTACAGTCAACTAAACAGTCAAATACTCACTTACCTCCAAAGGGTTCAAAACATCCACACGCCTTCAAAGCGATAAAACTTGTTATCAAAACGTCTATTGGGCCAACGGCCTTCTTTAACCTATTCTTACGTTACTATAAACCTAACGCATTAAAAGAAGTACGTATAAACACACACTGAATACTTCGCTAATTATTGAAGAGTTAAACACACGCGAGCAAATTAGTTATCTCACAGATCTTTATCATGAATTAACTTAAAAGAAAAACAAACACAAAGCTAAGTGATCCCCATTGAAAAACTCACTTAATTTGTTATGTTAAACAAGAACTTTTATAATAGAAGTAGTAAACGTATCCTTTCAAATCCTGAATTTGCTGTATCTCTTTCAGAGCATGCAACGTTCGGTAAATAAATCGAACCTTGGCTCAAATCGTGTTATTCTTCAATTTTGAAATTGCAAATTCCGTCTTAATAGCTTTTCACTACGGTCAGGTGTGAGATTATAAATAATGTATACAAATTCAGTATCCTACCAATATATTGAGTAAACCAAATTAAATATTAACACACACAATATAAACCAGCGTCACTTCAAACGCCTAATGCTTTAAACAACAGGAAATGTTAGGTAATAATCGTTTAAACGGAATTAATCTTGCAACATCGGCTTCAACTAAAGTTAAGTTTATTTTCTATTGCATTGCTTATTAAATCTCAAAAATACGAGAATCCGTTCGCATCATTTACAAGTTATCAATTTTACAATGTGAAATTTTGGATACCCTTTACGGACAAATCAGCATCAAAAAAACAACAATAAATCGTTCAATGCACGGATGTGCAGTTTGTTATAAAACCTATTGCCTTGAAACGTTCAAATACAGAACAAATTGCGTTCATCCGCTGGTAACTGTATATCTTTACCAATAAAATGTTAATTACATAACACCACTGCAAACAAAATAAACATGCAAACATATAGATAACCTCCTGGTTATTTCTTTAGCACTTCTCGAACGCTTCACAGCAAAGATCAGCTTGGACGGAATTCAAGCGGTCCGAGGGGAGATGGTCTCTCGTTGTACCTCTACTCCGAAGTCAGTCAATTATAGCCATCTCAAAATGGCAAGGTCACTAACTTTAAGCTAGCTGGTTAACGGATTTATAAAATCTATTTACACGTCCTGGTGATATTAATTATTTCACCTGGTATCATATACACGAAATCTTATTAATGTTCTAAAGTTCTATATACAGTGAGTTTTGTCTACTCAACCGGCTGATTGTGTGCGCGGTGTGTAAGGTTATTTCGACGCATAATGTATATGTATTATTTTGATAAAGTATGTAACGTATTTTGAATGTAAATGGAGTGAGTGTGCACGGAAAAAGATTTGTTTGTGTGTATGCAGAATGTAAGTTGGTGTTAAGTGACACGCCACTGGAATTTAGTGAAGCATTAGTTATCATATGAAAGAATATTTGAATGTGTAGAGAGATATTCGTGTTGGAAGCATTAAATTTGGTTGAGAAATAATGTTTTGTGACAATTTTTACTGGGACGGCACTGATAAGAGACTACTGGTTCTTTCTACTGTGCATAAAAGAATTTAGATTTAAGAAATGGTTGTAGACGCATGAATGAGTGAATTTATGATATACTGGTATTGTATTAAAGTGCAGTGAGGAATATGGATGCATATTTTTATTGGTTGAAATTTTGTAATATTGTACAATAATAAAAATTTAAGATCCCTGACACTGTTATTTTTTTTCTTCTCATCAACGTTTCGTTGAGGATTTTTTGTCTGTCTCTCACGGATCTGGCGTACACAGGGTTTCCTGAAAAAATGGACGGATTTAATATTTAGGTATTTTGGAAGAAGAGGAATGAAACGGTTCTTACACTGTCTACAGAGAAACATATCTTCTTAGAGGGACAAGTGGCTCGAAGCCGCGCTATAGATAGCAATAACAGGTCTGTGATATCCATCTATGGCCCTAACAAATCCTCCCGCAACGGCACCTGTCTTAGGAAAGAGTACTGCATGGGGTGTTCAACGATCGCCCTGAACGACTCTCTTCCCATGACACGTCGTAGTGCAAGTACCCTTTCATTTGGAACAATATTTCCAAATATGCCTGAGTATGTTGCCTCCGCTAAGGCTAAACTGCAGCCACGCTTTGTCAAATATTGAGCTGGTAAGCCACTGTACGTTACAAGGCCCCGAGCGCCAAGATCCCTGACACTGTTATTTGGTCAATACCACTTCATGGCGAGATCTTCTCATCAACGTTTCGTTCAGGATTGTTTGCCTGTCTCTCACGGATCTGGTGTACACATAAATTATGCCATAACTTTTTCAAATCAATTCGGATTTGCTTTTTAAATACATTTTTGAAATCAGGGCAACTTTCTGCATAAAAAGACACCTCACATGCTATACTTCGCTTCAAGAATTTACGTTTTGACAAACTAATACCTAAATTTACTAATATCTAACAAATTTTCTATTTTACAACTAAACTGATTACATATTCAACTTTTACATAAGAAACTGTATAAGAATACACCTATTTCAACCCATTTTACCTAGTTTTAACAAATTTTCTACTTTCATACCTTAATTTTAGGTAGTTAACGCAACTTTTCTAATTTTATGTTTAAATTACATATTTAATGTTAAATTCTTTGTGAAAATGAGGGAAACCTACTATTATATGCTTTTATAATTTATTCTGAACTTATCTTATCATATAAAAACTATAAATTTGTAAAATTCTGAAATATAGTACTTAACCTAACTTTATATAATTTACTTTTAACTTGCGTTTTAAACGTCTATATCACTTGTAATGTTTATATAATATTTCTATATACGTCTCTAACACCATCACTGTTTATTTGTACTCCATAGTTCATAATTTTGTCTTTTCACACTTCCATATTGTTAACATATTTAGTAAATTTTTGTACACAAATTGTAATTATATATTAAATGTCACATTGCACAAATGTTGTTCATGTTCTTAACTATTTTCTAAAAAACTACCACTTCTTATGCACTTTTTAAACACTTTGTCTGTGATTTACCAATATACTGTCTTCGTACCATAACCCTTTTTTATAGTTCGCAGAGTTTATGCATTGTACCTATACATGTTCTACACATTAGAATTATCGTACTTTATGTAATCAATATCTGTCACGTGTTTAAATTGCTTAAATAAATTGATTTAAATGTGAAATTACTTATATATCTTAAACGAAATTAAACGTACACACTAATATGAATCGTGTTGACCTTTCTAACATGCTACTGGTATAGCTCATTGCTTTTATGAACATAACAACCTTGTGCATACCCCACAAAGCCTGTTTTGTTGCATCAAAACCATATTTTTATGCTCGTATACTATTTTTTTGTCATAATGAGCTGTATACTTCTTCAATTTTATTTAAACTTGCATACTATGTAGAATTTAATCTCGAAAAACTCTAGCCCCTTTATTATGCCTATTTCTAACCATCGCAATATATATATATATATATATATATATATATATATATATATATATATATATATATATATATATATATATTATGGAACGAACCGGTGAACTTTAAAAATAAAGGCTTGCGGCACCCATTTCCAGACTGTGCCTCAAGTTGACGTTTTTAGAAACGCAATACAAAATCAATTTCATATTTGCATCTTATATTTCTCCAAACCCTTTTTAAAATGTACTCAATAACGAATTACGCTTTTGATTTTGAGAATCTATTCTAACTAGCTAAACCTTCGAAAACTTTTGTAACATTTTCAATTCCAACTAAATTAACACCAACAAAAAACATTTTAGATCTGAACGGAATTGGATTCGGACTACAATACCGAGCTTTACAATCAGTGTTGGGTAAGATCCATTTATTTAGGATCTACATACAGATCCAAACACATTTTTAAAAACTGATCTAGATAAAGATCCAAGATCCGTACGTAAAAATGGATCTAGATAAAGATCAAAGATCTTTGAAATGGGATCAAGATCTTTTATAAAGATCCGACATTCCTAAAATTGTTTCGAGATTTTTCTAATTATTAATATTATCTTTAATTGCTAGTATTGCTACTGATGAGTACTACTCCCATTCCCATGATCATTTTTCATGTAATACAAATATTAGTCCGTAAGGTTAAATTATTAAGAAAAATAATATACAAATATAATTTTTATAGGTTTTATTGAAAACTGACATTAATTATTTAACGCACTACAAATTACAAAATTAGTATTAGGTACACATTTACACTTGCAAGTTGCAATGTTAATTGTTAATTTAACTTACACATAGTTGTTATACAATTATAAGGATAAGGACATTTATCTAAATTATTATAAGTATACATTACATAATTACGTTTTATTATCTAATTTTATTTTATTTTGTTTTAAAATTAATAGCATCTCAAATATATCATCGCCTAATCTATTCCTACGAGGAGTTAAAATTAGTCCACCCATACTAAATATCCTTTCAACGGGGCAGATGAAGGAAGTATAGAATTATATTTTAAAAAGATTTCTTTTATAGCAGGGTACATATTTAATTGCTCATAGTTAGTGCTTGTGTCTTTAAAATAATTTGTGCATTCTGAATCAAATGTTGTTTGCGATTGAGTATTTATTTTTAAAAATCAAAGAATTCGTTCGAGGCAAAGGATTTTTTTTCAGTAAGTGTGAACTGAATTTCTGATTCTGAATTATTAAGATTTTCTTGAAATCCGGAATTGTTAAGTTCACACAATAATTGCGTTTGACAGAATGCTGTTTCATTTTTAAAGGGGTAATTTTAACCACCATAATTTAAATTTTGGGTTAGAAATTGTGGATTACAGGTATGGTCGACTACTAGAATTTTTAATATCCATTATATTAGAGAAACGTCTTGTAAAGCCGTTCAATAAACATTCTCTTAATTTAGAACAAAACGTCAGTTTTGTCATTGCTTCTAAGCTAGCTTTAATTTTGAAAAGTGTTGGCAAAACAGTACCTAACTGACAAGTTTTTTCATCTTGTAAAATATCTATTGCAACGGCTATAGGTTTTGTAACAGAAATATATTCGTTTAAAAACACAAAATCTGCCAGTTGGAACACGTCTAATTTTAATAACTTACAAACATCACTTAATTTTGCTTCAATATTAATTAGTTTAACACATGCGTCATACATGGAATTCCAACGAGTAGGACAAGGAACTTTCAATTTGACACCGCAAACATTTTCTAACTGATCCGACGCCTTAGTTGACCTACTCACTAAATTCCATAAAGAATAAGCTTTCCCAAAAACAGTATCGTACATTTTTTTATACCTTATGTTTTCAAATGCTTTAGCTGCATCTATCGTAATTACAAGGCTGTGTATGCGAACAACACTTTAAATGTTCGGGCAAAAGCACGTAAGTACTGTCAGTATCAAAATCAGGTAATGATTCAACATCTACATCATTTTGATTTTGCAACTCTGTTAATTCGCTATCGCTGCTCTTATTACATATAGAAGCAGTAAATACGTTAAAAGCTTTATTAAAGTTGCTTGCGTTATCTGTTACTGTTCCTGAAATTTTACCGAGATTTAATTTGTATTCGTTATGAATTTCACTTATTAATTCCGCAATTCTGTCAAATGTGTGCAAATTTAAATCGCCTACAGCTTAATGCAAAAGATTTACGTTGGAAGCTATTACTATCGATAAAGTGTGCAGTCATACCAAGATAACTTTTGTTATTGGTGCTCCAAACATCTGCAGTTGTACAGACGTATTTGGTTTTATTTCATTCTTCTATTACAGCACCAATAACTGCTGATTTCTCTTCTTCTAATTTACTCTTGAGCGTTTTTCGGTCACAAGGTTTTTTGCCAGAAAGTCCTTCTACTAACCTAATAAATGCGGGTTTTTCGACTGTACAAATAGGCCTCATCTCTTCAATTATGTAATCTAAGACGAGTTTGTTAACCGAGTTCTTTGTGGTAGAACTGGTAGATCGTTGAAAAATGTTAGTCTTGTTGAAATTCTTCATTGATAAAATTTCGGTTTTACTTTTTTGTTGTCTTTTCTGCATCGAATTTGCTAAATGTTACTGGATGCTTTCTCTAGAAAAAAGGAGAAAGTGTATGTTAATTTATAAAATTCAGATTGAAGTCACTTCAAGTTTCAGTCAAAATTTAGATAACACCAATTTTGAAAGCGACTGAATCCCATCTTTTATGAATACAGGTATCATAAACATTTAAAAAGTTTTTGATGCATTAGGGACTTTAAGAAATAAATCTCAACCTTTTGTAAACGTTCTTTTACACACGAGAAACTAAGTATTTTGCAACAAAAAATACTTTACGTAATTCATATAGAATTTAATAAGAAAAATTAAGTCTACAAATCACGTTTTGATATATCAGATGATGTATTTCGTAAGAATCCAATAAATGATACTAAAATTCTGCCAAAAACTATATTAATACATACCTTCATATGCCGAATAAAATTTCCTGTTGAAGTCACATGACCTCGTATTTGTGCGGGACAATTTAGACACTGGGTCACTATCTTGTTGTCACATTTTGATAAAATTTTATAAAATTTACCGCTTAAGATTGGCGGAACTTCCATTAATTCAGCTTCGTCACTCATTGTTGATCTAACTAACAATTAACAAATGTGCTTTACTTAAAGTCGTATTCTTAAGAACTGAAGACAAGATTGTTGTTTTTCTATACCTCCTTTTGTTCGATTAAATTAGCAACAGGAATTCCAGTTCCACTTAACTTAAGTACCTACTTTAATGGATGGATGACCCCATTGTCATTACTCATTAAGTCATTAGATTAGCACTTAGCTGTTATTACCTGCCTTTGTAGCTTTGGGAAACAAAAAACAACCGACGGAAATATTAACAAAGGAAACGAATAGTTCTATTATTGGTTATTTCGGAATTTAACATGCCTCAGACAGTAGGTAATTGTGTAAATGTGTATGTATCTCTGTGGGGTACGGATGTAACGGTCATAACGGAGCATAATGTATTTTTTAAATATAAAGCTCTGTTGCCCCAAGCCAGTTAAAAATTTCACAAAATACCCTTAAAATACATTTTAAAATATTCTAATGGATCTTTGGATTCAAGTACTAAAGATCTGTTAAAATGTGATCTAGATCCAGATACTAGATCCTAGCAGAGCAACGTATCTAGATCCAGATCATAGATCCGTTTAGTGGATCTAGATCCTGGATCTAGATCACTTTGATCTAGATCCTACCCAACACTGTTTACAATGAGCTCAAGAAAGATCAATAGCAACAGATAAGCCAAATTAATTCTTAATTTATGACTATTTTAACACCAAAAATTCCATAAAGTGAAAGAGAGACAAAGAGGTATAGCATTCAAACATCCACAAACCTATAAAGAAACAGAAACGTACATTATCCGAAAGAAATACATGAACAATTTAAGAAATATAAGATGTGTAGGGTTTTTCTCATAAGCACAAATGAGTGCGCCAAAGAGAGAAATACAAGCTGCATTCCCTTTCTCTTTCTATCAAAAGAGCTTCACTTCTTGGGCATGGAAAAATCAAAATATTCCATTCAACAAATATTCACAGGTTGAATACTCCCGATACGTACGATAGGTGTACTGAATGCAGCCAATTAATTGATGTGGTAGACTCATTCCTATTATTTAGAGACTGCTGTGTTTATGTTCGTAGTTTATTTTGAAATGTCTTATGGGGTTGATAAAAAGCTTATAAAACTCGAACCTAAGGAAGAACAAACAATAGATATACTTCTAACCCAAAAAAATGTTCTAGTAAACAGTGATCTAATAAAACAAGAAATTGACCATTCCGATATTGTGCCATTGGACTATGAATTTAGAGATATTGTAAATGTTAAAGCAGAAGATAATGATTTATTAAATCCTGCTAATACGACAGATGTAGATTACAAAAAAAATGGTATGCATTATACAGATATACAGTATCATAAGCAATGTGATGACTCAACAAAAGTGAAACGTGATTTAACTTGTGTGGCAAAACAAGCTTCAACTTCTATATACAAATGTGACCATTGTGATTATTCAACAAGCGTGAAGAGATATTTACAGACTCACATTATAAAACACACCTTAAATTCTGCATACAGATGTGACCTTTGCAATTATTCAACTATAGTGAAGGGTAATTTAAAGATTCATCTTAATAAACATGGTTCTAATTCTAAATACAAGTGTTACCAATGTGATTTTATAACAAAGTGGAAACAAAGTTTGATACAACATAGTGTAAGCACACATTAAGTTCTCAATACAAATGTGACCATTGTAATTATTCAACAAAAGTGAAGCGTAATTTAACGATTCATCTAAAAAGCCACACTTCAAATGCTGCATACAAATGTGACTATTGTAATTATTCAACAATAGTGAAAAGTAATTTAAAGAATCATGTTAAGAAACATGATTCTAACTCTGAATACAAATGTGACCAATGTGATTTTATAACAAAATGGAAACGAAGTTTGACACACCATAGTATAATTCACACATTAAGTTCTCAATACAAATGTGACCATTGTAGTTATGCAACAACAGTAAAGAGGTATTTACAGAAGCATGTTGTAGAACACACTTCAAATTCTGTATACAATTGTAAGCATTGTAATTATTCAACAGCAGTGAAGAAATATTTACAGAGTCATCTTAAAAAACATGCTTCAAATCGAGCTCCTAATTCTGCATGCAAATGTGACCATTGTAATTATTCAACAACAGTGAAGAGTCATTTAAAAAGTCACCTAAAAAAACACACTTCTAATTCTGAATACAAATGTGACCAATGTGAATTTATAACAAAATGGAAACAGAGTTTGAAACAGCATAGTATAGTTCATTTATCAGGTTCTCATTTTAAAATTTAAGTAGGTATTGTAATTTATCAATCACAGTAAATGGTAATTTGAAATTGTTTCAATACATACCTTTCAAACAAAGTTTTCAATACAAATGTGACTATAGTTTATTTGCTGCTGAGTGTCCAATATGGAATTATCCCCTACAAGCCCTCGACCAGTTTGTGTTAAAGAGAAATGTAAATAATGCGACGTTTAGTTAAATACCGACCGTTCGTAGTGTTCTGCAAAAATCAACCGTAATACTTTAGTAAATAGTTTCGACAGTTAATCATATTCCCCTCAGAACTAAGTTGCCGCTTACTTATAGCAGTAGTTCGCAAACATTTATTCATGCGTATAACGTTAGCTCACCCATTCAAATATTTTGTCATCGATTTTAATTCTTAATAAAAAGTAATTATTATATATTTAGATTAAAAATGTACTTAGAATGTGAAAAATTGTAGTAATATTTTTATGGTATGTTAGAACAATACGAAATAGAAAATAAAACTTTCTCCAAATATATAATCTAAATAAGTTTATACTCTTACTCGTATATCAAATTGTATTTATTTTACCTATTTACGATTTACGATTTATAGTAACGGGTAATAATTATTTAACACCCATATTGAAAACAAAAAATATTATTTAAGTTATACAAATGTTTGTACCAAATAATATCCATAATTTTGTTTTAACAATTGGTAACTGTGGTAACCGAATATTTAAAAATTTATACATGTGTACATATTTCTTAAAATAAACTACAATTTTTCACATTCTAAGTACATTTTTAGTCTAAATATATAATTATTACTTTTTATTAATAACTAAAATCGATGACAAAATATTTGAATGGGTGAGCTAACGTTATACGTATGAATAAATGTTTGCGAACTACTGCTCAAAGTAAGCGGCAACTTAGTTCCGACTTCAAGGGAATATGATTCACTGTCGAAACTATTTACTAAAGTATTACGGTTGATTTTTGCAGAACATTATGAACAGTCGGTATTTAACTAAACGTCGCATTATTACATTTCTCTTTAACGCAAGCTTCGAGTCTTTGGGTTTACTATGACGGAAAGAAAACACAAATTGGTCAAGGGCTTGTAGGGGATAATTCCATATCGGACACTCAACAGCAAATTAATTATATTGCAATTATTCAGTAACAGTGAAGAGTTAAAAACAATTTAGTTTAAAACACTTTCAAGTTGTGAGTAACAATGTGACTAATTAAAATAGGGAAAGGTATTATTCACATTAACTATTAATATTAACTTTTGTTGACGTTTAAGAATTATTAGTTTGAATTTGGAACAACTAAAAGAAACAAGTTAATTATAGTTATTTAACTATGTTAAATAACATGCTTAAATTCCTTGAAGAGTTAAATATAAATTTCCAGTATTAATTATTTTTATGTGAACTTATTTGATAACGGTATTGGATAAGGAAATTAGGTTGGGCTATACGAAAAACTTTCCAGCATTGATTATTTTGGTAAATTGCAACAAAACTAAATCCACCAACTACATGTTAAGTCGCTTGAATATTATACAAAATAATTTCACGTTATCAATTTGTAATATAGTATACGTATATTTTGTAAAATCACACCAATTGTTATATATATTAACCATAAACATTGTCTTTATTATTATTATTAACTACTGTTTCTTATAATTTATTCTAAGATCTATATGTGCTACCATTAACGAACATGTTGCAAGTACTACTGCCATGTTGCCACATTGTATAACATCTCCCTTTTTACATTACAAAATCATTGTATCTTTGAGGTAATTTAATTTGCCTTTGAGGGCGATCATTACTAATTATATTGTATGGCTCCACTGTATCTTTAACTTCACTTTTATCATTGATTTCCACTGGTTTTTCTTTTTCATTATTATTACACTCTATACCTGGTAAATATTCATACTTGTTTGATGTACGTCTAATGTGTCTGTTGTTTCGACTGTACTCTCTACCGTGCTCATCACGTACAACATATGAACGTGGAGTATTCATTTCAGCTGGCATCCATATTTTATCCTTTTGTATTGTTACACTTTCTACCTTACATTTTCTATCAGTATTTCTTGGCACCGCTTTGCTTATTCAACAATTTTTTGTATACATAACAGTGACACTTAACACCCCCTCTCAATTTAAATTTCTGTTAAAACAAAATAAACTATTTAAATTGAACATAATAGAAAACATGCAAACAAGTATATAAGGTCTATACTCAGTCTCCTAATATTCTTGATAGGATATATTGAAATTTTTCTTTCCATAGAGTTTTTGTAAAAGCATCCGTACAGTTTTCAGATGAGCTTACACATTTAATAATCATATCGTTCCTTAAACTCCGTTCTTTGATATGATATTTTATTTCAATGTGTTTGCTACGTTTAGAGTTCTCAAAAGTTTTAACCAGAAATCGCATTAAGATTGTCAATGTGTAAATAGACTGGATTGAACTCACCAAAGTCTGATAGCATACCTTTTAGGTTCCTGGGCTGCAAATCCGGCTGATATATATTCCATTGAAGACGACGTTACACAGCTTTGTTTTCTAGAATTGCAAACTATGGGATTGTTGAAGTGAAAACCATTTACACACTTTTCCGGGTTTGTCTATCACCTCCCCAGTCAGCGTCACTCATTGCGTCTAAACCAGCTTCATCCTTTTTGTACATTAGTCCAAAGGTTTTAGTAGCACTTAAAATACCGCAGAATTCTTTGTCCTGCTTTCCATGCACTCATAGTCAGTTTATCCAAATATCTGCTTAAATACGAAACACTATAAGAAATGTCTGGTCGCGAAACGGTAGAAAGATACAATAAGTTACAAATCAAACATCTACATGGTACAATGTCTACAATTTCTTCATCACTATCTGAAAGTTCACTTCTATGGGTGTAGCCGCCGAACGACATTTTTCCATTTTAACATCTTTTAGTAAACGCGATATCATTTTAGTTTCAGTAATCTTTAGTACATTTTCCGTTTTATTTAAGTTCCATACCGAGAAAAGTAGAGACGCAGTTTATATTTTTAACTTTGAAATGTTCATACATATACACGTACAAACAATAGCCATAATCGGATCTTTTAAATTCACCATATTTGATTAAATTTAATATTCCAACATTTTGGTGCGTTCCTTAGCCCTTATAAAGCGCGATTCAATTTTAAATGCTTATGCTTTGTTTGTAAACCTTCCGGTACCCACACACGCACACGCGAACGCGCACGCACACGCACTCACACAGACACACCCACACGCACCCGCACGCACTCGCACACAGACACACACACACACACAGACACACACACACACACACACACACACACACACACACACACACAGCACACACACACAGACACACACAGACACACACACACACACACACACACACACACACACACACACACACACACACACACACACACACACACACACACACACACACACACACACACACACACACACACACACACACACACACACACACACACACACACACACACACACACACACTCACACACACACTCACACACACACTCACACACACACACACACACACACACACACAACACACACACACACACACCCACACACACACACACACACACACACACACACACACACACACACACACACACACACACACACACACACGCACACACACACAACACACACACACACACACACAGCACACACACACACAACACACACACAACACACACACACACACACACACACACACACACACACAACACACACACACACACACACACACACACACACACACACACACACACACACACACAACACACACACACACACACACACACACACACACACACACACACACACACACACACACACACACACACACACACACACACACACACACACTCACTCACTCACACACACACACACACACACACACACACACACACACACACACAGACAACACACACACACACAGACAACACACACACACACAGCACACAGACAGACAACAACAACAGCACAGCACAGACACACACACACACACACCACACACAGCACACACACGCACCACGCACACACACACCACACAGCACACACACACGCACACACACACACGACACACAGCGCACACACGCCACCACGCACACGCACACACGCACACCACGCACGCACACGCACCACACGCACACACACACACACACATATATATATATATATATATATATATATATATATATATATATATATATATATATATATATATCAACGTCCAACGTTCCATTCAGAAATGCTGTGGGTACATCGATTTGTTTTAGTTTCCAATCTCTTTGTACCGATACTGATATTAATGTTTTTATTGTAGGTAGTCTGCATACAGGTGAATAAATGTATTCTTCCCTCCGTTGGGTACGTGAAAACCTCTGGCGGCAAGGCGTGCCTTTTTGGTACCTTCTTCTTTGTTTTTAAAAATCCTTCTTGTGCCAATGGCTGTATGACCTTCAGGTAATTCGGTAGGAGTCTAAGTTTGTAGTTGTCCATATGAATTTAATTCACTTTCTATAGCTCGTTGCCATTCTTCTGATTTACTTGCCTCTTTGTATGTTTTGGGCTCTGCGTTGGTTTTAGATAGTAAACAATAAGCTGCATATAACTCGTAATCTTCTAGTCCTATGAGTTTTATTATTTTTCTTCCTGATCTTGTACTTAATTCTTGTCTTTGTATGGTTTGGTACCAACAAAAGTACTCGAGACAACACCTTACGAAATTTAGAATAAAAAGAAAGCAAGTGCAAATCATTTAAGAATATTTGGTTCAAAATGTTTTGTGTACATTCCAATCGAAAAGCGTCGAAAATGGGATAATACGGCTACAGAAATGACGTTTGTCGGTTATGTTGAAAATACACGTATTACGATGGAATTAAGAATAAATTGGTAATAGCCGTGATGTTCGTTTTATCGACATAAATAAAAGTGAACCAAAGCTTAAATCAAGTTCATCAAAAGAAAATGGATGAAGACAAACCAAGTGTAATGGAGAAGAAGAAATCACTCTTAACCATTCATTAGAAACAAACTGCCATCCGGATGGTGAAGATGATGAAAATCAAAAAAGTGATGTTCTGGAGGAGCCAATGGTACCAATAAGAAAAATGTCTCAACCAATAAATAAGGGTGTGCCACCACGCAGACTGACCTACGACGCAATGAACTTTTTTGACGATAATGAAGACCCTAAAACATTATCAGGAGTTTCGTCAATTGAAAATAAGTCGAAATGGATTAATGCGATGAAAGATGAGATTAAATCATTACAGAAAAATGAAACATGGGTATTATGTGCATTGCCTGAAAATCGAACAGCGGTTGGAAGCAAATGGGGTTATAAAACAAAAACAGACGCAAGAAAAATATTACTCGATTCAAGGCAAGATTAGTAGCTCAAGGATTTTTACCAAAATACTGTACGGATTATGATGAAGTTTTTGCACCAATTGCAAGGCAAGCAACGTTTAGGATATTGTCGGCAATTGCTTCAAAAGAAGAATATGTTGTTTTGTATTTTGATGCTAAGACAGCGTTCTTGAATGGAAAATTGAATATATATATATATATATATATATATATATATATATATAAAACAACCACCCGGTTTTATCGAAAATGGAAAAGAAACTTAGTTTTCAAATTATTTAAAAGTTTGTACGGACTAAAACAAGCAGCTAAATTATGGTATGAGGGAGGAGCTGAATAATTTGCTAATTAATATTTATTTTCTACAAAGTGAAGCTGATCCATGTCTATATATAAGAAGGGGCGACAACGAATGGTGTTTTCTGATTATCTATGTACATGATATGATCATAGCTGCTAGATCTCATGAAGTGATTAGTAAAGTTAGAAATGATATAGCACTTGTGTTTGAAATACAAGATTTGGGCGACCTAAAACTTTATCTTGACATTAAAGTCAGTAGGGATGTTAAAGGGACGTATCAGTTACGTCAAACTGTAATGATCCTAAAATCATCCCCATTAATTTTCCTATCCTAGCAAAGAAATTCCTATCAAAACTTCTTTCCTATTTCTTTCCTCAACTGAATGTAGTATTATTTAAAAATACTATCAGTTTCGCACTCCTCCGTCTCCTAGTAAATCCCCTATAAATTCGATTCATTCGTACTTGATCCTGAGAATTACCTGTCTGCTTAGTACAACCTCTATTATTAATTTATTATTACCTGCCTGTTATTCACTTAATTCTAATACCATTCTGACACATTTCTTTATCATCCAATATTCTAGTTCCAGTTTCTTAATTTTCTATTTTAATTCTCTCAACCACAAACATAAGTACCTATTTATACAGTTTCTCGGTGTTTGTACCTCGAGGAGTTACCTAGTGACGTTATTTTACTACTGGTGGCTTCGCCCCTAAGAAGTAAAGCGATTTTACAAAACCTTCTTTCCTCTAACCTAACGTCCAAGAAACAATCTTCTGCCTGTCCCTTCGGTATACGGATAGACAGAGATTGTTAATAGCATTACTTTATTAATAGTGGCTGCACCCCAATTATAATGTAATCCTATACTGCGACATATCCCTATAATTTTCCCTTATATAATTGTGTAAACCTTGCTCCTTTCTGACATCCATTCGGAGTTAGTTTAGAAAACATTAGTTAATTAATCCTTCGCCAAATAAAACTCATACCGTTACCAGCATAATATAAATCTTATTCCTGAAATTTTCCCTTGTAAGTATAATTGTGCGAACTTTACCCCTTTCTGACATCCATTTGGAGTTACAACGACGAAGGGTGTATAGAAAACATTAGTTAATTAACTAATCCTGATTCACAAAATAAAGCTAATACCGTCACCAGCACATTATAGATATACCACTTACCCCTGTATAATCCCTCCTTTACACACCCTTTTCACTCCTTTCCGAACTCCTGCTACCTGGTGCTAAAACCGATTATAATCCATGAAATTGTCCCGCAAATTTCAACATAACACCACTAGAATAAATTCACTACATTTTATTTCACCCAATCCTAGTATTAATTATCAAACATGTTTAATTACACCCTCCTTCCATTTCATACTCCTCAACTTTATATTAAACTACCTCAACTTAATTTAAAGTGTAATTATTTTACACCAATATAATTGAATATTCACATTGTATTCTATGTACTTCATTTGACACAGTTACATTCATTTACCCTACACGATATCACACCGTACAATCTGTTTACCACCAACACTCATTGACATTAAATTAAATTTGTATCACAATAACCAACAAGTTTTCTAAAGCAAGCAATCAGCTGTTTGCATTCCCAACTCATTATGTAGGCCAAGAACACAACCCTAACCTGTTTAAAAATATCAGATTTCTACTCCATCCCAACTATTTATATTCCTTCTCCAAATCACATAGATTTCAACCCCTGTAGTTTCTTTCACCTATTCATTATTTCAAAATAGTAACACAATCACTCTTACCTGAATGAAAATTGTAGTTTTTTTCTCCAAGAGTACTGATAAGAAAACCACGCTATCCATTTATCTTCACGTACACCATTAATATAAACAAAAATCATTATTATTAATTATTATTGTACGAAATAAAAACCCACGGAAAATAACAGACACATGTTTAATAAATTTGTTATAGCTTGCGACCAGGGGCGATCTAACCCGAAGCCCGATTTCGACATCTGAATCAGAATACAGAACCAAGTTTATTTTTAATTTTTGTACGCCAGAATTATTGTTTTTGTTTCTATATTATTTAAGAGTGTTATATTTTAATTTTCTGCCTTGTCCAACTACGATTATACAACATATTTTATATACATTTATTGTGTTAATTTGTTCTGACCATAGGCAACCCAACATACACTTCAGTGTTGAAAATAGCTAACTGAACCTCCCATGAAAAGGCTGAGCTAGTAAACAAGGGCAATAATCAAACATTTTATTGTGCACTCATTTAGGGTGTTACAAAACAAAATACATAAAAAGGATAACAAAGTGTTTAAGATACGAAAGTGTCGAAAGTCCCAATGAGCGTTGACTATTTTAAAATGAGTTCGAATCCTAATGGTGATTTGTTGTTATCAAATAAGGAATATCAACGACTACTTGGTTGTTTACTTTACATATCAGTTAACACAAGCCCAGATATATCGGCGAGAATGTCAATTTTGTCACAAAAAGTTAGTGCTCGAAGCCAAACGGATTAGAATCAATTGAAACGAATTGTTAAGTACTTAAAGGGGACATTAGGCCTAAAATTAACTCTTGGAAATTTCGACAATAAAAACAATGAAGTATTGTATGGATATGCGGATGCAAATTGGGCAGAGAATAGAATTGACAGAAAATCCAACAGCGGCTACATATGCTTTATCAACGGGAGTGCAGTAAGCTACGGATGTCGTAAGCAAAACGCCGTAGCATTATCGACAATGTAAGCGGAATTCATTGCTCTATCTCGAAGCGATATAGTTGAGAAGACTGCTGAATGACATGAAACAAGACTTACGTAAACATTAAAATTTATGAGGACAATTAAAGTTATTTGAAGTTCATTCAAATGGACAGTGTATCTAACCGTAGCAAACACATTGATACAAAATAGAAGTGTGTGCAAAATTGTGTAGAGCAGAAGATTATATCCTGTGAGTACTGTCCAACGGAAGAAATGCTGGCAGATGTGCTGACGAAACCAGTGACTGAAAAACAAATGCTCAAGTTTCAAGAAAAGACAGGTTTGAATTAATAAAATGAGGAGTTTGAACTAGTTACATTTTATTAATTTGTTTTAGTTAGTCGGTTGCTAAGCAGCGTTACATATAATTTTTCTTCTTTGATAGTTCCTATAAAAAGGAAAAGAAACATATATTTTTGTTCAATAAACGTGTTCATAATAAGCTTTATACATTTTCTACGCTAGAGAAACTATGCTAATGGCATTTCACAACATTTAGACAATCAAGTTAAATGCAAGCGACTTGTTCTGTCAAGTGGGTGTCGTTTGGTTTATCTCACAACAAAGAGATGTCGCATACTCTGCTCGTCCTGTCATTGGCTGTTCTACTATCTCTGTCGAAAACAGTTGTTTTTCACGTACTCATGTTTGTAGTTTTGCATTTTGCGGTTTTTTAAAACAAACAGAATTGTACAGGCGAAGGACACTCAAAAATTAAAAGCCAGTGATAGTTTTAAAATATATGCCAACGCAATGTATTTGAAGCCGAAAAAAGATTACGGAAAGGTGTAAAATGTTTATAAATGATTAATATATTGGAAACTTGTTTTGTTTTTGATTATTATTTGTAGTAGTAGTATTTTTATTTTCATGCTGCTTTTCAGCTTGCAGTAGGAATTCGGTTATTACATTATTAATTACATAATTTAGATTTGTACTTATGATACATTTTACACCGATCACTTGCATTCTTGTCCTTTAGTCTTCGTCTCTTTGTACCTCTCTTATCTACCCTATACCCCTGCCACTTTTCACAGTTTTTCCCTCACTTATATCCCGAGTCTTATAACATCCATGTACTAGGTGCACTATTGTTTCTTCCTCTTTTCCACATAACTAACACAACTTCTCTTCATTTTTTTTCATATTTTTTTACAGTTTTCTTCATTTCCACATCTATTGTTTGATGGTGCCCCTTGTCTTCTTTATTTCTTACGTATTTGGGTAATTCTGCTGTCATAAAGTTTCTATATACGTTATTGCTGGTACTTCTGTTTATTTGGTTAAACTGCTCCTGTTATTGTATTTCTTCATCTTTTCTTACGAGTTCTTTCTTATTGGCTGTTGCTGATTTTGTCTTCTTATTTCTATCTCTTGTGTGTAGTAGGCGACTCCTTGGTAGTACTGTTCCCTTTTCTTTTCCCATTTATTTTTACCACCTTCTATTTATTTCTCCTCCTTTTTTCTTATTTCTTTCCAGCACTCCTTCAATATTGTATTTTCCGTATTGTTTCTTATTTTATCTTCATATTTTATTACTCTATGTCCTTCCTCAATTTTCTTCTTTTTGTTTTCTCTAGCACTATACGTGAAGGCGTGTTTATATCCAGCTCCAATAACCATTTAATGTATTTTAGTTGGATTTTCTCGATCTGTTCCCTCTCTTCCCAACCCCATGTTTCTGCGCGATACAGAATTATACCTTTTATTATTGTGTCAAACATCATTAGCCTTATGTTAAAGTTTTCTCCGAATTCTATCTTTTCTATATTTAGCCCAATGCCTTCGAAGCTTTACTTGTGACTTCCTTTAAATATTTTTCTGGCCCATTGTTTCTTTGGAATGTATATCCCAAGTATTTTATTTCATTTGTTTTTTCTATTTCTTCTTCGTCCCATTTCCATTTTTCTTTTTATCTCTTCCTCCTTCCTTTCTAAAAACTGTAATCTTTGATTTTTCTACATTTAATTCCATACTCTTTTTCTGTAAATATCGCTGGAATCTTATCATCATATCTTTCATTTGTTTCTTTTCTTTTGCCAGAAGTACTATGTCATCAGCATATGCTAATGACCAAATCTTCTTGCCAATTGTCACTCCACCTGCTTGCCACTGTCTTAATTTATACTGATATGTATATCAGGAAAAGGATCGGACTGAGTGGGCATCCTGGGCGTAATCCTCTTTTTTTATTATTTGTATTCAACTTCAAGTTAATTCTTGCCTATTGATCCTATTATAAAGATTTTTTGTATTGATTTCACGCAAAATCTACATTCGTTCTAATCACTACAAAAAAAACACTAAAATACAATGAACAAACGAGGATAAAACGTATTTAAAATTCCCGCCCACAGCTTTCGCTTAAAATCACCAGAGGCGACACTGTTTCAATTCCGAATTAAACTACGGCTGTTGAAGGTCTAGGATATGGTTTGTTTATGCTGTATTTCTTCGTTCGTCTATCACATGTGCGTTTATGAAGTTTAGTGGTGTCATATCATTTTTTTCGCTTTTTAAGTAATTTTAAAGTCTGTTTTAAGTTAATAATTAAGCTTAACTCAAGTAAAATGCCCATGTACTGTTTTGCGTACTGGTGTACGTCTGTTTCTCAACCGAACAATACAGAAAAAATACATTTTACAGGTTATATGTCCTCTTACAAATTTTTAATAGTGTAATTTAAATAATGCAATATTATGTCTTACAGAGTAGATATATTTAACTGTACGCTAAGGTCCTTAATTTTTCAATTACAACCCCTGTAAATAAAATGTCATTCTATAAATATTTTTCCGGTATATTGCTATGTTTTGTTACAGGTGAAAACGGAATGAACACCGGGCGTAACAATAATGAAAATCTGCCGAATGCTCATTGGAATATAAGGGTCGCAGGGGTTGTTACAGAATTTTAGTAATTAGGGTAATTCGCCATATTACAAAAAGTCGCAAATTAGGATTGTCACACTTAAAAAAAAATAATCAAATCGTCATAAAAATGAGTTCCAGACTGTTGTTAAAATTCAAATCGGGAGAACACACCTGAGTGCACGCAAGTCCAGTTAACTAAACAGTCAAATACTCACTTACCTCCAAAGGCTTCAAAATACATACCTTAAAAGCGAGAAATCATGTTATGAAAACAGTTATTGGGTCAACGGCCTTTTATTAACCTATTCTTACGTTACTATAAATCCAACGCATTAAAAGAAAATAGAAACACTGAATACTTCGCTAATTATTGAACGCGAGCAAATTAGTTATCTCACAGAACTTTATCATAAACTAACTTAAAATAAAAACAAACACAAAGCTAAATGATCGCTATTGAGAAACTCTCTTAATTTGTTACGTTAAACAAAATCTTTTATAAAAGAAATAAACGTATCCTTTCAAATCATGAATTTGCCATTGGATGTCTTTCAGATCACGCAACGTTCGATAACTAAAACTAACCTTAATTCAAATCATATTATTCTTAAATTTTTTAATTGCAAACTCCGTATTAATAGCTTTTCACTGCGGTCAGGTGTGAGATTCCAAATATTGTATATAAATTCTGTATACTACCAATATATTGAGTAAAACAAATTAAATTATAACACACACAATATACACCAGCGTCACTTCAAACGCTTAATGTTATCTTAAATTTTCAATATTGAATTGCTTATTAAATCTCAAAAATACGAGAATTAGTTCTGATCATTTAAAAGTTATCAATTTTACAATGTGAAATTTTGGATATCCTTTACACACAAATCAGCACCAAAAAAAAACAACAATAAATCGTTCAAAGTACGGATGTGCAGTGTGTTATAAAACCTATTGGCTTGAAACGTTCAAATACAGAACGAATTGCTTTCATCCGCTGGTAACTGTATATCTTTACCAATCAAATGTTAATTACATAACACCACCACAAACAAAATAAATAAGCAAATAAATGGATGACCTCCTGGGCTTATCTTTAGGACTTCTCGAACCCTTCACAGCAAAGATCAGCTTGGACGGAATTCAAGCGGTCCAAGAGGAGATGGTCTCTCGTACCTCCACTCGGAAGTCAATTACAACAATCTCAAAATGGGGAGTTCTATGTACAGTGAGTTTGGTCTACGCAATCGGCGTGCGCGGTGGACTGGTGTGATTCTTCAGTAAGTAACGTACGGTAAACTTGATCCGCTGTAAAGCGTTAAGTACTTCGCTGACTAGGTGAATTTGTTAAACACAGCCCCTTTTGAGAAGTTCGAAACTGACACCAAGGGTTCGATAAATGGACACAATATCTCAGGTCTTGAATCACTTCAATATCCACCAACCGGTGTTTGGGAGAACAATCCCTACGAAACGTTCACAATCCCCAGGGCCGATACTTAACTCAGCAATCGTCACCGCGCGCGAGCCTACGCCTCTTAACTTAAGATTGACTAATTAACCGCCAAAAAATTTCTTCACCTATTCACTTAAATCATCTCTTACACGGCTTGCGTCACATTTTTCACTTGGGAGCTGCATGATCAGCACTCATACATCCAAACAGATTTATTCCACGAATTGATATCGCCTACTTATTTTTACAACTGGACATGTTGTAGCTCAAATGAATTTTCCACCTTCTACAATGGCAAATCTTAACTAAAACGAACCGGTGAACTTTAAAAATAAAGACTCGCGGCACCCATTTCCAGACTGTGCCACAAGTTGACGTTATCAGAAACGGTATACAAAAGCAATATTTGCAAATTATATTTCTCGAAACCCTTTTAAAATATACTCAATAACAAATTACGCTTTTAATTTTAAGGATCTATTCTTACTAGCTAAACCTTCGAAAACTGTTATAACATTTTAGATCTGAACGGAATTTGATTCGAATTACAATACTGAGCGTTACAATGAGCTCAACAAAGATCAACAGCAACGGACACGCCAATTTAATTCTTTATTTATGACCAAAAATTCGATAAGGTGAAAGAGAGAAAACAAGGTATGGCACCCAAACATCCACACATGACAGTTTAGAAAGCTTAAAAAACGTACAACTTATAAAGAAATAGAAACGTATATTATCCGAAAGAAATAAATGAACAATTTAGAAAATATAAGATGTCTAGGGTTTTTCCTATAAGCACAAATGCGTGCACCAAAGAGAGAAATACAGGCTGCACTCTCTTTCTATCACAAGGGCTTTACTCCTTGGCTCCTGTGAGCATTCCATTTTGTATTGAGTTCAATGCCCAAAACATATAAAATGGAAAAATCAAAATATTCACCGGTTAAATACTCCCGTACGTATAGATAGCTGTACTGAATGCAGCCATTATATAAATAATTGATGTGGTAGCACAGTATAGACACAGAGTAACCCTAAAATATATAGTTTGCTATATATCTATACTGTGGTGGTGAGGAGCACCTTCGTGTTGATTTTAGCCTAAAAAACTAACGCTGCGTTTGTGTTTGTAGTTTATTTTAAAATGTCTTGTGGGGTTGATAAAAAACTTATAAAACTCGAATCTAAGGAAGAACGAACAATAGATATACTTCTAACACAAAAAATTGTTCTAGTAAACAGTGATCTAATAAAACAAGAAATTGACCATTCCAATGTTGAGCCATTGGACTATGAATTTAGAGATATTGTAAATACTAAAGCAGAAGACAACGCTTATTTATTAAATCCTGCTAATCCGACAGATGTAGATTACAACAAAAATTGTGTGCATAATACAGATATACAGTACCATAAGCAATGTGTTGACTCAACAAAAGTAAAACGTGATTTAAATTGTGTGGTAAAACAAGCTTCAACTTCCATATACAAATGTGACTATTGTGATTATTCAACAAGCGTGAAGAGATATTTACAGACTCATATTATAAAACACACCTTAAGTTCTGCATACAAATGTGACCTTTGCAATTATTCAACGATAGTGAAGGGTAATTTAAAGATTCATCTTAATAAACATGGATCTCATTCTGAATACAAATGTGACCAATGTGATTTTATAACAAAGTGGAAACAAAGTTTGACACAACATAGCGCAAGTCACACATTAAGTTCACTATACAAATGTGACCATTGTAATTATTCAACAAAAGTAAAGTGTAATTTTACGAATCATCTGAAAAAACACGCTTTAAATGTTATATACGAATGTGACCATTGTGATTATTCAACAAGCGTGAAAAGATATTTACAGACTCATATTATAAAACACACCTCAAATTCTGCATACAAATGTGACCTTTGCAATTATTCAACTATAGTGAAGGGTAACTTAAAGATTCATCTTAATAAACACGATTCTAATTCTGAATACAAATGTGACCAATGTGATTTTATAACAAAATGGAAACGAAGTTTGACATACCATAATATAATTCACACATTAAGTTCTCAATACAAATGTAACTATTGTAATTATGCGACAACAGTAAAGAGGTATTTACAGAAGCATGTTGCAGAACATGCTTCAAATTCTGAATACAATTGTAAGCATTGTAATTATTCAACAGCTGTGAAGAAATATTTACATAGTCATCTTAAAAAACATGCTGCAAATCGACCTCCTAATTCTGCATGCAAATGTAACTATTGTGATTATTCAACAACAGTGAAGAGAAATTTAAAGCGTCACCTAAAAAAACACACTTCTAATTCTGAATACAAGTGTGACCAATGTGAATTTATAACAAAATGGAAACAGAGCTTGAAACAACATAGTATAATTCATGTATCAGGTTCTCATTTTAACATTTAAGTAGGTTTTGTAATTAATTAACCACAGTAAACAGTAATTTGAAATCGTTTTAATATATACCCTTCAGACTCTGTCTAAATTTTCAATACAAATGTGACGTGTAATTATTCAGCAACAGTAAAGAGTTAAAAACAATTCAATTTAAAACACTTTCAAGTTCTGAATAACAGTGTAACTAATTAAAATACGAAATAGTATTATTATTAATATTAACTTTTGTTGGCATTTGAGAATTATTACTTCGAATTTGCAACAACTAAAAGAACCAGGACCATTAGTTATTTAACCATGTTAAATTCCTTGAAGAGTTAAATATAAATTTCCAGTATTCATTTATTTTTATGTTAAATTTGATATCCGTGTTGGATAAGAAAATTGGGTTGGGCGAATCGAAAAACTTTCTACCATTGATTATTTTGGTAAATCACAATAAACTAAATCCAGTACCTACAGGTAAAGTCGCTTGAATATTATACGAAATAATTTCACAGTATCAATTTGTAATATAGGATACGTATATTTTGTAAAATCACACTAATAAGTCCATTTTTCAGATTTAATTTTGTTCCGAACAGTCTAAAGGGTGAAAAATTAAGAGTGTCATGTTTTGAGTTAAAAAAACAAAAAAAGTAATGACTTATTTGACATAATTTTAACTGTTTATCAGAGCTCTGCTGTTTATGAACCTTTAATTTTTTTGAAAATGGAACGATGGCCGACTAAACAAAGGATGTATTGTGTAGAGCATTTTGTTACAACGAACTCCATTATTCAAACTCAGAGGTGGTTTCGACAACAGTTTCATTTTCCAGCGTCCCCAAATTGCAAGATCGGTAAAAAAATATCGTCGAACAGGTTCTCTTTAAGGATACTAAACTTGCAAAGAGGAGAAAAGAAGTGAATATTTTGCAAGTTAGGAACAGATTTGCAGAAAATTTCATTCAATCCGTGCGATATTTATCACACCATAGGAATTCCATGTGAGTCGGTAAGAACAATCTTAAAGGAAGACTTGTTACTCTTTCGGTCTAAAAAATTGCAACAAACCCAAAAACTTCTTCCAATATATCGAAACTCATGTTTAGAATTCAGTCGATGGATTTTGGGCAGAGGGGATAATTTTATCAAATAAATAATGAAGAGGGACAAACAAAATTTACGTTACTGGTCTGCCGAATACCCTCAAGTTATATTTGAAGAAGAGCTGCATTCTCAAAAGGTAACTATGGCGTGGAATATGCTCAGCTGGAGTATTGGGACCGTATTTTTATGAAGATCAAGTGGGAAACGCAGCACTGAATAGTGTCAATAGTGAACGTTATGTGGACCTGCTACAAATGTTCTTAATGGATGCCATCGCTCATCTCCAATTACCAATCAATGATATTTGGTATCAGCAAGATGGTGCAAAGGCTCATGTATCCAACATGTCTAAGGGAGTGTTACGAGAGTTCTCTCCTGGTTGTCTGATTTCCCTGCATGATTATTTCGTATGGGGTCATCTTAAATCTAAAGTTAATCAGAACCGATCTGAAACCCTGAAAGACAGCGTGCAATGCGTTCATTGTTTCATCGATTTTGGTCATGGATCGAAGTAAACAGTGGTCATCTGATCGATGTCATTTTTAAGTATTGAATTGTTAATTTAGGGTGAAGCATTTAACTTGTTATTAAACTTTAGATTTTACTCTACATTGTTCAATAAAAAATTTGTTGTCCAACTTATTACGTTTTTTGATAATTGCAGTTTAAAATCAGGACATTCTTAATTTGTTACCCATAATTTGTGATTGAACTTTGACAACCGTTCAAAAAAAGCTATTTTTGTGCCTTCATCCGGCAATACTTTTATGTTTAAGACGGAAAAACGTTAAAATGTTTAATTTGTACTGCTGATTAACATTTACTGACAGCTCTCATGCATAGTAAAGTTCTTTGAGACATTGTGTATCTCACCTTCAGAAACTGATTTTCCAGGTATTCATATCGATGATCGCTACAAACATCTCTGTCCGCAATTCTATTGATATTTGCAAACATCGTTTCTGGCCTAGTGATGCAGTAGATATTTGTATCACTAGGTCACAAACCTTAGTTTTGTGAGCATGAGTTGAATTGCGGTCCGAGGCTTGCAACTATGGCTTTTTGGATAATTTACCTACAGCGTTATATAAAAAACTGTAACATAAAGCTAACAGCCAATGTGAAATAAAAACTCATTACTCGAAGGCTCTTTCGATTCTTTATTATCCATTTAGGCGACGTTGTATAAGCTATGATTAAACTTTAGTTTTATTTTCCAGTTTAAACTATGGTTCTATCTATAGTTTCCATTGCACTTGATACCTAAAATATTTACTAATTTTATACATTACTATTCTAAGAATAAGTATAATGCGTTTCACCAGTAATTAGACTTGTCTAATATGGCTGCCATTCTACCATGAATTCATTGTTTTATGTTTGTGGACTTTAATTAAACATATAAAGCGATTATTAATGATTAGAGTTCAGTTTTTAATTATGAAAACAGGCAACGAAAATATAAGATGGAGCATCTGAAATGAAAAGATAAAAGAAATAGATGCTCATTTTAGATTTTTAATATATATATATATATATATATATATATATATATATATATATATATATATATATATATATATATATAGCGGCTAAATTATGGAATAAATTCAATAATTCTTAAATCGGCAACTTCAGAGAAAAATCCCGACACTCGTCGATTTTTATTTTTAGACGCGCGGTTGTTCAGGTTATTAATTTATTTTTGAGGTTACCTATATAAGCGTGATGGCGTCATTGATGTTTTTCTTTAATGGAAGGGGAGGTGTTACAATGGAACTTTTGAGAGATCTTTTAATTATCTAATCAGTCGTAGCAATAGTTTTGAGTATTTGCGTTACGTATACAGGGTGATTCAAGATTATTATTGTTCTATAAAAATACAAGCGAACTAAAAAAGACAACTATTCCAAATTTGGTATGTAGACATAATAGGTCGTGATCTATCTTTTAAAACTATTTTCAAAAGTGCAACGTTGCCACTTCTACCAGAAACCCAAGGCAACCTTGAAAACTCAAATTGAATACCCTGTATGTTATTGCATTTTCGGATTCTGTATAAAATTCTAAGCAACTTTTGTTAATATTTCTCTATACCCGTCTCTAAGCGTTACATAAATGACCTCCAAAATAAAATAATAATCTGGCCAACCGCACACTTAAAAATAAAAATCGACTGGTTTCGGATTTTTTTTCTGATTTTATTTGGTTTGAAAGTTGTCATAATAATCTTTGGAAAAAAAACTGATTCACTTCATATGTGGAGCAGTTTAGTATTATTATTAAATTTAATGAATCTCTACTTGGGGATAGGGTTCAATTTGAATTTCATGGGCAAATAAAAATAAAACATTTAAACTTTTTCATTATTATTAAATTGAAATGTTAACGTGAAATCTTAAAATTTTATTCCACACAAGGAAATATTCCTGTGTATATTATATCAGTCATTCACAATTATTTTGTTTTAACGTGAACCAGACTTATATGAATTTTGCAACAAGTACGCAAGCGTTGCATCCTTGCTAAATTAAATGTGTAGCTTGCCAAAATTCCAAACAACGATCTATTCTTAGTAAGTACAATTTTACTTTAATCAAAATTAGAATTATTATATTTATGATCACTCTTGTTCATTACCTTTCCAGATATTGATACACGTCGTCGCACAACAATTATACAGAAATTTAAAAAAAAATACATACATACGAGACATCAAAAGAATAATCAATGCAATCTATTTGGTTATGATAATAAAATAAACTCACATGTATTTTCGAAATTTCCATTACATGGGCACCTTAAGCTTGTTCCATGTTAACATTGGATGTAAACTTCATTCCATCTAACGATGATACTTCCTGTAGAAAATGGTATTGCTTAAAATCCATAAATTCATCCAGCTTTACTAACTTGTGCTAAATCTTCTTTGCGGTAAATACGTTGCACTTGGGTAATATGCTCATTTTCTTTTATAGTTGCACTTTTGTTTTATTTGGATATTTAAATATTTACTAAATTTCGAAATGAAACAAAACAGTAGTTTCGAAAATTACAACCGGTATCCTTAGTTCTTAGAATTTTATTATATGTTATATCGATTGTTTCTGAAACCTTAGACTCTATGTTGCTCGCGGTTCACTTCCGATAATATTAACGAAAATTTTAACTTACATAAGAGAAGAGAAATTTATACTTTCTCATAGCTATCATAACTTTCAATTTTTTCTTTACATTACATACAAAAGATCCTGGCATTCGATTGGTCTAAACAAAAAAATTAATTTAACTAAAACATAAATTATGTCATAACTTTTTCAATTTGATTTTTAAATACATTTTTGAACTCGGGACAAAATTGTGCATAAATAGACACCTCATATGCTATAATTCGCTTCATGAATTTACATTTTGAAAATTTTATACCTAAATTTACTAATATTTAATAAATATTTTATTTTACAACCAAACCGATGACATATTCAGCTTCTACATAAAAAACTGTATAAGAGTACATTTATCTCTACCCATTTTACATAGTTTTAGCAAAATTTCTATTTTAGTACCTTAATTTTATATACTTAACCTAACTTTTCTAAATTTGTTTTAAACTATATATTTAAAGTTAATTTCTTTGTACAAATAATAGAAACCTATTGTTATATGGTTTTATAATTTATTCTGAACTTATCTTGCCCTAACTAATCTATAAATTTGTAAACTTTTTAATTATTGTACTTAACCTAACTTTATATAATTTAATTTAAACTTGCGTTTTAAACGTTTATACCACTTGTACTGTTTATCTAATATGTTCCTATATGTCTCTAACACAATCCCTGTTTATCTGTACTTTATAGTTTCTAATTTTGTATTTTCACACTTTCATGTTATCATATTTTGTAAGTTTTTGTACACACATTGTATTTATATGGTTAATATCACATTGCACATATAATGTTCAAGTTCTTAGATATGTTTCTAACGCACTTTTAACTTCTTAAGCACTTTTTAAACACTTAATCTAGGATCTATTAACATAACGTCTTCGTACCATAACCCTTTTTATAGTTCGCAGAGTTTTTATGCATTGTACCAATTACTGTACATTAGAATTATTATAATCAATATCTGTTATGTGTTTAATGGTTTAATTATATTGATTTATATGTGAAATTTCTTATTTATCTTTAACGAAATTGAACTTACACTCTAATATGTATCGTGTTGACCTTTTTAACATGCTACTGCAATAACTCAATGCTTTTATGAATACAACATGATTTGCAAAACCCATGAAGCCTGTTTTGTTTTATAAAAAACCATATTTTTATATTCGCATATTGTATTTTCTCATAACTTAATGTATCGCTTCTTCACCGTTATTTGAACTTGCATACGATATAATACTTGAACTCGATACAACTCTACCCCCTCTATTATACCTATTTATAACCATCGCTATATATATATATATATATATATATATATATATATATATATATATATATAGAACTATCAGGGCCTGCGGCTAACTAGGGCTTAATAAGTTTACAACTCTTTGATATCTGACAATATTATTTTGTGAAAACTAGCTTATTGTGCTTAATAGATGATTTTACAAGATAAGTTTTGATCAACATTTTACTGTTACTAATTATTATTGATGATTACTAAGTCCTGATGTTACATTTTTAAAATAAATTTGAAAATTTTATATGACAAGCAACATGTGCTGGCATTAGTACAATTTTTCTGTCCTGCTCCGAAATATTGGCAGATATCAAAGAGTTGTAAACTTATTAAAACCCTAGTTAGCCGCAGGCCCTGATAATACTGATCAAATAGTTAATAATTTTTTCTTCAAATTTTTTTGAATTTCGCACATTTCAAAAAATTGTCTTTTATGAGTATTATTTTCGGAAATAAGAATTTCAACGTTGTTAGAGTTTCGTTATCGTGTGTTACATATAAAATAGTAGAGAAAACAAATTTCAGTGCAAGTTAGTGACGCACTAGTGTAACACGTCGACAGCTTTCATTTTGTGGGTTTTAATGTTTAAATTTAGTGTGTTAACACTTTTTCTTTTCTCTCATACACATATAGTTTAATAATGTAATCTTTTTGAAGTATTCAACTTACTATCTATTTGTTAGACAAACAAAGTTTCGAAGCATGAGCTATAACATGTATCTTAGTACATAGTGTTGTGATAGACATAGATTTTGAACAAAAATCTGGTTTTATTTTATTTATTTATTAAATTTCAAATAAAATTCATACTTCTATTTTGTGTTTGTGCTCCTGCTTTACCATATTAATTTTAGTAGAAGGGAAAAATTTTCAATTTTTAAACCATATATTTTCCGCTCTGTTGTATTAGTTTATGCAGATGCTATTGGTGGCGTTATTAACCAGTTTCCATTACAGTAACTTTATACTAGACAGTATAGACAATGGGAGGGAGTCCGCCATCTTGTTGCCAAATTTGAATGGAGATATATGGAATACTAAGATCAAATATGGATTTTCTTAGGTTTTAAACAGTGCTCATGTTCGAGATGTAAAAATATACAATTTATGCTGTTATTCTAAATTTAACGAAACCACCTTCCAAATAGCCAAAAGTAGATAGAAAATAAACACAATCTTCACATTTCTGTTCCCTTTCTGGTAGTTTCAGGTAATTTTAAAATTAAACAAAGCTTAGCTGTCTATAAGTCATAGTTTATGGTACCATGCTATTGCATTAAATACAGGATATGCAATATTGAGAATTTATTTGTCAGTTACAAACATATTTCAAGAAATTTTACAGATATTTTAATTTAAACATATTTAAATACAATTTAATTATGATAAAGTGATATAAAACCATTAAAAAGTTGTTTCATTTTATGTTATCATAATAATTAAATATTTGTTTATTAGAGTATGAAAAAATTTGCTAAACCTATCAATAGTCATTATTTTCTTTTTCCTGCAATTTTAATCTGAAAGTCACAAACCTTGAAATAATTTTAAATTATGACACAGGTATTTGTGCTGCAGATAATAAGTTCATGTTATTAACAAAAATCCTTTGCATTTATATTTTGAGTGTATAAATATTAAAATTATAAATATAGCTTCCATTAATAAAGAACATGAATGTTGGATCATTGCAAAAAACAGGAATTGTTATTGTAACATTATTGAGGTATGACGCACCCTGTATGTAGGATGTTATAATGACGTGTATTACGTGTTCTGAGCACGAGTGTATTGAGTTTGAATAAAAAATTTTGTATATGCATAATGTATGTGGGTGATATACGCCACTGGCAAGAGATGAAAATAATTCTGTATGTAGATACGTGTATTTGAATATTAGAGACTTTAGTGTTGGAATAATTAGATTTTGATGAATGTAAATGTGAAGAGAAATTTGTCATGGGACGATAATGCTTCCCTGTATCGCTACTGTTTTGCTGCTGATAAAATGGAATGTTAATTTAAAATGTTTTAGAAAATATGTAGAGAAAGATTGGGTATGTTTAAGTGTTAATTTTAATTTTGTAATGTTGTGCAATTGTTTTGAAATATGTATGTATATGGGATTTGAGACCTTAGACGGTACTTATTATTGCAAATGTTGGAAGCAGATCGAGCGAATTGGAGATAAAGGTAAACTTTGTAATGGTCCAGAGTGGCTACTGAATGAATGTGGTGACGAAGTAATTTCTTCATGAAGTAATTGTAAAATCTTTGTAAGAACAAATATGGCGATGTATTGTAATTACACGTGCTTGTATAGAGGAAGCAGCTATTAGAAACATGAATTGGAATATTATTGGAGAATATAACGCGGAAGGAAGACATGTTAAAAGATGGATGACTGAAGGATAAATTCAAAGTTGGATTGACGACGTTAGGAAGTTAGCTTCTTGTGTTGTTTATACTGGTTTGAACCGCATATGTTATATTGAATGGATGATGTTGGAGTATATTTGTGAATTTTAATGAGGCAGTAATTGTTTAAACAACTGCGTAACCCGAACCGGATTGAATTAATACATTCAAAAAAAATAATAAAATTGAAGTTGAAGATAAAATTAGTTTGTTTATTTTCAAGAAAATAATTGAGCAACGCAAATTATATAAAGATAACAGTTTTAAATTAAAGTGTTAAGTGCTGTGGTCTTAACGAGATTCAGCTAAAAGTATTTATGAGACCACCTGTTGAAGTGAGAGTTTCATTGTATATTAAGCCAATGTTTAAGTAACGTTATATGACATTGAAAGTTTTATTTGTATAAGGGACTAAATTGGTATAAAGGTTGCTAGAAATTTTAAGAGGCAACCAAACGTATACAGTTTATTACGTGTTATTGAATTATTCGCGAGTGCACAGAGGAATAAGTTTTGTTGAGCATTTGTAATGTGCGTTCATGCAATTTAAGGATTACCAATGGACTACACATAATTGATTTACAGAAGAAAGAAAATCCAAGCATTAATGGACAATGTTAAGTAAGAAATTAGATTAAAGGAATTTTTAAGAACTCATTTAAGCCCGATTATCTTTTTGTTAGTTTATTTGCGTATGGCTTTTTGAAATTATTATGTAGTTTTGAAAGGAAGAGATAATCGTTCTTGAGTCTTATTGTATGGTTTGTTTTAGTAGTAAGAACGCAAAGTGGTAGTTGGTGGTTTAACTTCAACCACGCTGATGTAATTTATGTAGATATTTGTGTTTTTGTTTTATTTTGTACAGGACAATATATGTATTTACCGTTGATTGTTATTTTGTTGTTTATTTAGCCAGGTATGAAACACAGCTGTAACATTTACTTAATTGGTGATCCTGTTTTGACAATTTTAAAAGTAAGCTTTGCATATTTTAATTTTCAGATTTAAGGAACAACCTGAAAGTTCATATTAGCCAGGTTGATTGAAAATTTTCATGTCAGTTTCATTAGCGCAATGCACAATTAACGGATCAGCTGTTAGTTTAAATTTCATTAAGTTTAATAATAAAAGTTGGAGTTTTGAGAACTGACGCCTATTTACGAATGTCAAATACGATTCAGAAGTAAATTAAATTTAAAAGATATCGTTCATGTTAAGAATTTTCCAAAATTAATTACCGAATATTGGATGAAGAAATATTTTATTCAGTAATAAGTAGAAATTTAATGTTATACATATACGAGGGAGACGCAGAAAATATTCAGTTACCGTATTATAATTTTTGTTTTGGAAGTTTTGGTATACGAGGTATATTCAAAAAGTTTTTAATAACCTGGGTAGTACTAAATATATTGGAGTTTGAGTTGAATTGTTTTGGACGAGTGGTTGTTTTAGAACCTTCGTATATGAGTTTACCGAGTAAGCACAATCCTACTTTCCACAATCAGGTAGGGTTAATTAACATCCAGCTTAAGACAATTATTTTAGCAAAGTTTCGATTGTGGTGACGCCTAGACATATTTTCCCGGACTGAGCTGTTTGAATGTAGGTGTAAGGTGTTTGAGCATATTAATCATTCATTTTACTTATTATTTCGACCACGCCCATCTCTCTGTTAGCTGGCTTGGCAACCCGCTTACATTAGTAAGCATGCACGACGCCTAGTGCGGTTTGGACGTGTAACAATTTAAAAACAGAAAGTTTTGCAAATTTACATTTTTTTGAGCCGACTGCACCAATACAGATATCGCATATTTTTGTGGTTCTTTTTATACTGGTTATTAAATACCCACATATGTTATACATTGAATTTAGTTCACATATACTTAAATTGGTTGACATTTTTGTAATATTCTTAGGTAAGACCACTGCATGATATACATTTCGAGTCTTAGAATTAATTACAGACAAAAATCAGATAAAAATTCTCTATCGTCTTTTTCGTAATTACTTTTAGAAACATCTTTTAAATATTGAGCAACGCAAATTAGTTTCAAATTGTTTTTAAATTGCACTGCTGTTGGCACAACTTGTTTGGAGCGTACTATACTAAATAAATTTTCAATGTAATCTTGGTTAAATCTGGAAGTGAGCAGAAATTTATAATTTTTTTTCTTCTAAAAACAGTTGTGCCATGTCCAGTATTGACTTTGTAGAAATAAGAGCTCCAGTCTGGGAGGGTTTCCAATTTCCATTTATACCAACTTTCAAAGAATTTATAATTTCAATAAAAGATTCTAAAAATTGCAATGCTTCTTTATATTTTTCTGCATTGAGTTTACTTAAAGCTAACGTTGGGTGTCTCGACGTCATCAAAGTAAACCATTTCTCAACTACTTCAATGAACCATGCTGTGGTTACAAATTCTGGTTTCTTTAATTCCTCAGACAAGAACCTCAATGCACTACTGACGCTGTGGCTCATGACATTAGTCGATGTTGACTCTTTCATTTTTTTGAAGTTATTCGAAGTTAAATCTTCTTCGCTTAATTTATGTGCCAGTCGGAATTGATAATTGTCTTGTAACTTGATTAGCTGTGAAATATATTTATTGTATCAGTTGGTAATTGATGTAAAAATGCTGGTAATTTTATAATTTCATTAGACACGAACATGTGCGTTATATTTTTGAATAGGTGTGGAACATCAGCCAAAATATATAATTTTCGTTCTTTACCAAAAGGTTGGCAAATGTAGTTTGAAATTTTCGAATGATCTGCTAGAATACCTCATGTTTTCCACAAACTTTGATTGGACGACCCCATATCTGAGGTGATGCTAATAATTTTCAAACCCATATTTTCGGCTTTAAAAATAATTTCATTTAGGATACTAACATAAACTGAACCATCCGTTGCATTACCACTGTAGGTAATGAAATTCAACTGTTTGTTTCCAACGTGAACTAACACCACCAATCATAAATACAAGAGCATGAGTTGCTACTCCACAATGTCCAGGGAGTGTTACATTTCCAAAATATTTTTTTAGTGAGACGTCATATAAAATTGAAGGTGTAATTGCCATTTCGTCTAATATTATCACAGTCTTTCTCATGGTTACTTTTAAAATTATTAACCTTAATGGCTAAAACATCAAAAACTTCATGTAACACTCTTAATCAAATTTCGGCTTAAAGTGCGAAATGAAGGTAATGGTAGTTTTTGCTTAATTACCTCCTCATACCCATTGTTTCCGCAGGCAAATTTTAACTTAAGTGTTGTAGTGTTAAGTATTGTATTTTTAGATCACTTCATAAATTTGGTTGAATTTCTTTTCATTGCCATTATTTGATCTTCTGTAAAAAGATTTTTCAACAGCTTCGTATCTTCCTGCTCTACACTGTTACGTTCCAAAATATTTTCAAATTTTTTAATTTTTAATCTTGCATTCCGCAATCTTTTTTGGCTAGTTATGTATTTTAATTGTAATTTTTGGTAAACTTTTTCGTATTGCTTAACTTTGTTTAACAACACTGCAGTATTCTCTGCTTCTTCAGATACTAATGGCACAGTTTCGTTTTCTTCTCTGTATTAAATGCATCTACAAGAATTTCTTCTGTATTTCCACTTTCAGGCTGCTGTTTAATGGTTGTCAAAACCAGATTTCTATCATTAGGTGCTTTACATTTTGTAACTTTTTTGGAAAAAACGAATAGTGTGAGAACAGCATCATGCTTTAGTTTTCGGGTGCCGTCTACTCTAGTTTTTTCCCACATGTGTTGTTCAGAATGAACCTACAAAAGACAACATTTATTGTTTAATATTTCTAACTGTTTCAAACATTTCAGTTTATGTTGTTTAATTAATTTTAAGTTTCTTGTAAATATTACCTCGTATATAAAGGAGGTATCCGTTGGAGTCCACCCTTTTCGTCGTACCTTAATTTCCCATTGCTTCCTTCGTAAAGGATCCTTAGGAAACCGCTTCATAAGAAAACCCTTTCCTACTCTATTGGAACAACCAACTGCTGCACAACCCGGCATTCCAACACTCTGAAACATACATTTATGCAGTTGGTACTATTTTAAATTAAACCGTGGTTCTTTGTTGCATGAAATAATCTGATAAAAACAAATATTTACGGAAATACAGAAGGTACACCACAATCTGAATGGGCTTTATTTAACACAATTTCAAAACATTAGTTGTTAGAGTCACGGCAAAATCTTTTCCGTTGTGGGGGTGAAATTGTTAGAGAGAGACAAACTTAACATACCAACTTCCATAATAACCCTGATAATTACAAATGATATATCTATGTTAGTGAAATACACGTTGTTGGGTTGTTAGAACTGCCGAATAAAATACAATGTTGTCAGCTCTTCTGTTTACACATAACTTCTAATTTTGACGTATTCCACATTTTGAGATTTTCGATTCGTGTGGCTTGCATTGTTCTATTATAAAAACAAATGTTACAATTGCTTAATCATCGCAAAATGATCTAACAACTGTTAAAAGTATTCTTACTTAGTTGAGAACGAGTATTTCCATCAAAAACTAATTTTCAAAATAAATGTAAACAATATAACCTAAGTATTATGTTGACGTCGAATTTCATACGTTTGGCAACAATGTCAAGCGCTGACGTTTATCCCCACATTGGAAAAGAGTTTGCCGCGACTATATCAAGTAAAAGTTTATCATACAAAAGTTTTCATATTTCCATTTTATACTTACATAATTGAATTAATTTATGATAAGAAAGTTCAGAAAATAACTATTCCTGAGAAACCAGCACAAAATAATGATAAAAACTTAAAAAAAATCACGATTTTAACTCACACTATTATAACAATGTAAATAATAAAGGAAATGGCAACATCATGGCGGAAATGTACCTCGTGACCGTCTTTGCGAATAACCGCGAAGACATTCGAATGTCTACACTGTGTATAAAGTCACTAGTTTTCATTTCAAACGTGATTACGTCAAAATGTCTTGTGAGGTTGATAAAAAACTTGTAAAACTCGAACTTAAGGAAGAACAAACAATAGATATCACCCAAAAAAATGTTCTGGTAAATAGCGATGTAATAAAACAAGAGATTGACCATTCCAACAATGTGCCATTTGACTATGAGTTTAGAGATACTGTAAATATTAAAGAAGAAGACAACTCTTATTTATTAAATCTTGCTGATAGGACAGATGTAGATCACAAAAAAAATTGTCTGGACAATACCGATATACAATACCACAATCAATGTGATGATTTAACAAAAGTAAAACATGATTTAAAATGTCTTATAACACAAGCGTCAAGTTCTACATATAAATGTGACCAGTGTGATTTTGTAACAAATAGGAAAGAAAATTTGAAGCAACATAATATAATTCATACATCAAGTTCTCAATATAAATGTGATCGTTGCGATTATTTAACAAACGTGAAGAAATATTTACAGAATCATATTATAAAACATACTTCGAATTCCACATACAAATGTGATCTTTGTAATTATACAACAACAGCGAAACTCAACTTAAAACATCACCTTATAAAACACTCTTCAAGTTTTGTTTACAAATGCGACCAGTGTGATTTTATAACAAAGTGGAAACATAGCTTGAAACAACATGGTATATTTCACACATTAAGTTCCCAATACAAATGTGCCCATTGTAATTATTTAACAAAAGTGAAAAGTAATTTGAAGATTCATCTTAAAAAACACGCTTCAACTGCTGCATACAAATGTGACATTTGTAACTATTCAACAACAGTGAAACGCAACTTAAAACATCATCTTACAAAACACACTTCAAGTTTTGTATACAAATGTGACCAGTGTGATTTTACAACAAAGTGGAAACAAAGTTTGACACAACATACTATAATCCACACATTAAGTTCTCAATACAAATGCGACCATTGTAGTTATACAACAAAACTGAAGCGTAATTTAAAGGCTCATCTTAAAAAACACGCTTCAAATGCTGCATACAAATGTGACCTATGTAATTATTCGACATCAGTTAAACGTAATTTAAAACATCATCTTGTAAAACACACTTCAAGTTTTGTATACAAATGTGACCAGTGTGATTTTATGACAAAGTGGAAACAAAGTGTGGCACAACATCGTGCAGTTCACACAATAGGATCTCGATACAAATGTGACCTTTGCAATTATTCAACAACAGCGAAACGCTACTTAAAACATCACCTTATAAAGCACACTTCAAGTCTTGTATACAAATGTGATGATTGTAATTTTGTAACAAAGTGGAAACAAAGTTTGGCACAACATAGTACAATTCACACATTAGGTTCTCAATACAAATGTGACCATTGTAATTATGCAACAACAGTGAAAATGTATATACAGAGACACCTTAAAGAACATGCTTCAAATTCTTCATACAAATGTACCCATTGTGATTATTCAACAACTGTGAAGAGATATTTACAGACTCATATTATAAAACACGCCTCACATTCTGCATTTCTGCAACAACAGTGAAGAGGCATTTACAGAACCATATTACAGAGCACGCCTTAAATTTTATAAATAATTGTGATCGTTGTAATTATTCAACAACAGTGAAGATTAAATTATATTTGCTAAAATATATTGTAGACTTATTCAACTTGTGTGTTTTGCTAGCTTATTTTTTTTAGAATGTCGTCGGTAATGTTTTTATTGTCACACAACCATTTTTTAATTTGGTTAAATGTTTTCTTGGTAAATGGTTCAGAAAAATAGTCCATCAAATACTATTTGACAAATAGTTATATGCTAAGGGTGCAATGTTTAAGGATGTTGGTCTGAAAGGTTGTTGAATTTGGTTTATGAACTTAAATTTATTTTTGTTTATTTTGGGCCTGTTCACTATACCAGGTGTAAATCAAAGAGGGGCCACCTCTGTAACTTTTGAACAGATCGTTACATTTTGTTCAAGTTTTGATAGGCTTCTGGTTTCACCGAAAATGACACAAAAACAGAAAATTTAAATGGAACAACCTGTATTTTTTACATGTTTGGATTCTACGGCTTGAAATACATACAGTTCATCTGCCAAAAATTACTGCTTTATTTAGAAACTTAAGGAAATTACTATGCATATCATTTTACTAGTACTTGAAAGAGCTATTTAATATACAGGGTGACTCATTTATGTTTCTATTTGGGAACGGTGAGTTTTAGTTAAAAAAACGTAATTTTTAAATTTGAGTGTTAACAAACTTCACAAAAATCAATTTTTAGGAAAAATAACATTGTGGGGGTAATAGTACCTGAATTATCTATAATTTAGATGACGTCATAATGATCTAAAATTTAAAAAAATAAATTAAAATGGAGCCTGAGTTGACATTTGACAGATGAACTGTATGTGTTTGAAGCCCTAGAATCCAAATATGTAAAAAATACACAGGGTGCTCCGTTTAAATTTTCAGCTTTTGCATCATTTCCCGGAAGTCGGCCATATTGTTTTTTTATGTAAAAAAATCCCAAACTGGCACTAATATAACCCACCAAAATTTGAACAATATCTAACGACCCGTTCAACAACTACAGGGCTGCCCTGATGTGATTTACAGCCGGTATTCCATAACTACAAAACTATCAGATCTCTCAAAGAGCTGTATTAGCACTTTATAAAGGACTCGTTTTTTTGGAAAGAATTTGAAGGTTTTTGAAAATTGGAAACGAATGTGCTCTTTTATCCTGAAATGTAATGATCCTTACTGTATGTTTTTGTATACTTACTCGGTATGCATATTTTTTAAGACATACCTATTTTATTTAGGAATACATGTAAGAAAAAGCGCTTGCTCCCAAATTTTCTTAAAAAACACATGGTTATATTTTGGATAATTGGCAATTTGAAAGTAACTGATTTGTATAGAATGCTTAGTAGGTACGTTGGACAATGTTGGTCCAATGTAATAAAAAAAAACAAAATAAAAAGGTATTTACAAAGGTTATATTGTAGGTCCAAATCACAGTATACGTCCGACGTATACTGTGTCCAAATTAGAATTTCATGTCATTAACCATTAGTCGCGTTCATCAGAACTGATCGCTAAGTGATCGGTCGTTTGAACGCTTTCATCAGACAGAGCGCTACGATAGGCCGCCATTTTCTAGAGGACATTTGGTTTCCGCTAAGGTAGCAAGTGATGAGTGATCGTAAACCCATAAAAACAAAAAATGGAAGAATTTGAAGCTTAATATGAGCAAAATGGAATTGCTTATTAAATAATAAGCTTTAAACAGAATTACATTATAACCTCTGAAATGGTAAGTAAACATTTGTAAGCGTATATTATGGAACACTGATTCCATAAACTATTTGTAAGTACCCGCTTACTAAAAATGTATTATTAGTATTTGCTACGGGCTACATTGTAGGAGATCAGAATAGCCCAGAAATAACAAGTGTGCTCCGAAATGATGAGGATACTTCAACACATAAAGAGGCAACAGCAAATAAAGAAAATGTACCGCCATGTAAGTAAAAATTGCGTTTATGTATTTTTGCTTTACATGGTTGTTGCAGCCGATACAATTAAATTGCGAAGGGCCAATACGCTTCTATCAATAGAATGTCATAAACAATTGAAAGAACAATTATTTTCTTTGTTTGTGTTTATTGTGTGTGTGCGTGTGCGCATGCGCGTGCGTGTGTGCGTACAGGTGTGTGCGTGCGTGCGTGTGTGGGTGGGCGTGAGCGTGACCGTGTGTGTGTGCGTGCACTCACGCGTGGTTGCGTGCGTGCGTGCGCGTGTGTGTGTGGGTGTAGGTGGGTGTGGGAGGGTGAGCGTGTGCGGATGTGCGCGCGTGTGTGTGCGTGCACACACACGCGTGTGTGCGTGCGTGTGTGTGTGGGTGGGTGTGGGAGCGTGAGCGTGTGTGTGCGTGCACACACACGCGTGGGTACGTGCGTGCGTGCGTGCGTGTGTGCGTGTCTGTGTGTGTGTATGTGGGCGTGTGTGCGTGTGTGTATGTGTGTGTGTGTCTGTGTGTGTTGTGTGTGTGTGTGTGTGTGTGTGTGTGTGTGTGTGTGTGTGTGTGTATGTGAGGTGTATTTGATCGATTTCCTTGGTTGTTATCGTTGGTTTTCGTTTTTACTTTAGGGCATAGGGAATGTCATCTTGGAGGTTTTAGAATTTTTCAGGGAGGTTTTCGAACTTCTGTGTGAGGATAGCCGGTGGGTGCTTGAGTTTGGTTTTGGATTTTTTCTGTGGGATCTTAGGCATCGGATGTGTGTAAGAGGAGAGTATGTGAAAGTGTGTAATGTTGGCGTGTTGTATGGTGGTTTCGATGAGTGTAATCGGATTTTAGGTGCTTGGGTCTTAGGGTAGCGTACAATTGAGCTCAAAAGTCTATAACGGGGCGTACGTAGGTCCTGTAGATATGTAGTAGGGTTTCGGGGGGCAGCTCCTATGCAAACCCAATGGGCGCCGAAGAGGTTGGATCGGGTTTGTACTTTGTTTAGTGTCTTGTTTAAGTCGGCGTCCCACTTAAGGGTTCTCGTAAATGTTATTCCTAGGTAGGTCATGTGGTCTCGAAGTGGTAATCTTTCCCTTGTAGAGAAATGGTTACGTCATCTTTGGAGAGTAGTTTGTGTTTGGTATATACGGGGTGTCGGAATAGGATGGCTTGTGTCTTGGTCAGGTTTACGGCGACTCTCCATTGGTTGGCCCAATTGAAGAAGTTCCGTAATGTAGTGGGAATTTTATTAAAGGCATTTGTAATGGACCTATTGGGTGCACAGAATGCAGTGTCGTCGGAAAACTGTACCACGGATTCTCTAGGAGTCGTCAGACTAGGAATGTCGTGTTCAAAGATAGGGTAGGATATTATAAGATTAAATTTTGTAAATTAGACCCGCACTTCAGAGTTTTAGTAGTGGGTCTTGACATGTTCTGTTTGGCTGTCGGGTAAGAGGTTATTGGATTCTATGTAATCTCTCAGCGCTCAAGCTAGGGTCTGCTCAAATCATTTCCCCAAGCAGCTGAGGAAGGAGATGGATCTGTAGAATGAGAGTTTTGTCAAGTTGGAGAAGTTTTTAGTGATCATGACGGCCGAGGCGGGTTTTCAGGCAGTTGGAAAATAGTAAATGGTGAGGCATTAGTTGTGGTTAAATTTGGATTTAACCACGGAAGTCCAAGAGGGGCGAGGGATTGGATTGGGTGTTGAAACGGGAATAAATGTTACGGATGCAAAATCGGGCGATGGACGGGAGTGAGCGGTAGCGGAAAGTTTCGAGGAGGTCAAACCGGTAGGGGAAGGTTCATAGCGGTAGGTGAATGTTTAGGTACTTTGGAAGTTGGGTACACGGGTGTGGCTGTGTTTGCCATGTTTTAGCATTTTCCGCTGGATAAAGTCTTAAACGTTGGATAGAAAGGAGGACTCTTTGTTAGTGAATAAAACAACGATGTATTCTAAAACTCTTTATTAAAATACCTAACAAGCGTGTTGTTGTCTTCTTGTGTAATTCCTTCCTGGTTAGCTGTAGTTTTTGGCTGGCTGTTGTCCTCGCTGGCTTTAGTTCCGGCTGAAGTACTTCTTCCTGAGTTGAGCGTCAAAACGCTAAGTTTATTTTGATAATTAATTATTAATTGCTGCCAAAGCACGATCTCTCAGTTCGAATGCGATCTCAAAGAACCGATATTGTAAGCTGATACGCGGTTTTATGCAATCAGGAAGTATGCGGGCAATGCCATTAACGTGAAATAAGCGTCGCTTATTGGTCTATGGAAACCGGGAGTTACCAACGAGATTCTGCTGTAGAAAAGCTTTAAACGGCTTTAGTAACAAAAATAATTACAAATAAAATTGAGTGTTTCTTAATTTGTCAAAGATAATAAAGGAAACGTTTAATTAGTAATTAAACAATCTGGGTACCTGTCGTAGAAAATTTGAAATATTTACAGCTTCATTGAGCTGAGATTTAGACAAACCAGGGCCCGTTTGCACAATAGTGGATTAAGTTACCATTATTTAAATTCCGGGGTTAGGAAATATGATTCGGGTAAGCATTGTCAATTACTAATTGGCTAATCAGATCCTTAATCCGGGGATTAAAGTAATCTTGACATAACCTAGAAGTACTAGAAGAACTAACTGAATTTCTGTCTAAGCAATGAAATACCTCCGGTGTATCTTCCGATTAAATTGCACAGAACTCGACTAGAACAATACAGAACTATCATTGTTAGTACAAAAATTTGTCTGCACGAGACACTGTCGCAAGATAAAATTTGTTTTAAAATCCTAAATACAATAAAACAGTCACTAAAACCGATTAAATTGCATATAACCCTAGTGGAGCAATCTAGAACTAATACTAACACTTATACAATAGATTAATTACTGAAACGGGCTGAATTGCATAATATTGACTAGAACAAACCAGAATAAATTGTAGATTGCGTGGGTACGACACACTTTTACGGAGTGTTGTGCTGGTGTGAAATATTTATAAAATAAAAAATTTTGATGTAAAAACCTATTATTTCGGAATTATAATTTTCATCTGCTTCTTGTACCTGAGGGTACAAGAAATGCTGCTAGTTTATTTTATTTAACGTCGTGCTAAATTCACATACACTGAAATTAGTAGGTATAAAGTGATATTTAAAATAGTTCATAATTTACTTATAAACTTGGCAACGCTGCAGACCACCAGCTGATTGAAAAGTATTTGGTTTATCACTGTCAAAAATTTTGATCATTAAAAACACGGGGTCGCCTAAAGTTTAAAACAGCATAGTGTAATTCATACGTGAAGTTCTCAATACAAATGTGACCATTGCAACTATTCAACAACAGTGAAGTTATATATCTCTTCACTGTTGTTGAATAATTACATTGGTCTCATTGTTTAATTTAACAACTCACACATTACGTCGTGCGTACAAGTATGACACATGGCGTTTTTAACAAAACGGAATGAAAACTTGACAGGACAGTTTACACATGAATTATAAATGTGACCAATGTGATTTTACAACAAAATGGAAAGGTTGAAGATAGTATGATATACGAAGTTGTATGTAATAAAATGGCAACCAAGTTTGAAACAGGACAGTGTGATGTGATTTTATAACAAAATGGAAAAATAATTTAAAATTGGGTGTATTTTAGTCCATGTAAAGATTAAGTGCTGCAACTTTCGATGATCCAGTAATGAGCTATCAGTCAATTTCAAATATTTATATAAGATGTGTGAAGATCAAATTTAAATTGAAAGAGCATTTATCTTTGTTATTAGGATACTCTGTAGGGATTGATTTTATAAAATAAATGATTCAGCTTTGCTAGTTCTGCTGGATACAATTGTTAAATCAGTAAAAGCTCCAGTTCATCCGAGAACAAAACTGACTATGAATGGTTGTTCCATATTATGCAAAAAGTAGGCAAGGGATAAGATTATATATTTAATTATGTGCATAAAATTTAACGAATAGTTAAGGCCCACTTCACAGAATAGTTCTAAAAATATGTAAATTAATGATAAAGTGTACAGGTACACTAACCAGTAACAATTGTAGAATTATTAAACAATTATAAACTAGTTTTGTACATAATTTTCTAAATGTAATATCAATAATAAAATGAGTCACAAGACTCATGACGTGGTAAACAAAGGAACATAGGAAGGTTCCGATATGTGACATCATCGTAGTTGTCTGAACAAGGTGCTGGCGAGTATCTATTTTAGATAAGATAAACAAAACTACTGTAACCTAACATAATTAGATTAGATACATAAAACTACAATAACCTAACAAAAGTAGATTAAATGAACAAAACTACAGTATCTAATCTAAAAAAAAATTGAATGGAGTGGGATTCCAAACCCACACCAATAGCGTGGCAGGCGACTCATCACTACACCACCAGTGCTGTAGCAGTTTGATATTGAAAGTGATACTTAAACGATTTATAAAAATTCCGATTGATGTAGATAAGACATGAGCAATTTGTCATCGAACCTTCCTATGTTCCTTTGTTTACCGGCTCATCAAGATGTTTCTGAATCTACTTTCACCTTAAAAGTGGTGCCGTTATATAGTTTGATTTAAATAAAGTTGGGTATGACTCATTGACCTTTTGTAAAGTTTCATCAGACATATTTGTAGTCAGTAAAAGTAAAGTCATACTATCTATTTTGATAACGTTTTGTAGTTCACTGTCATACGATAACATTTTTTCAGCCAACGTCTCATCTTCTGCATTAACAGGTTCTTTGAGGTTGCCTGTAACTGCATCGCAAGCTCCTGGTGTACCTTTTAATAGTATAATCACTTTGTACTTCCAACTTGATCAGTTACTCTTTCCTTAAAGTTGATCAATATCAATTCTTAGACCTGATGTCTGCATGATGAATGATCCTTACTCCTTTAAAGGACTCCTTGATGCTCTGCTACCATGTTATAATTAATATGACTCAGTTGAAGATTAATGTAACATGCATATTGACAATACTCTTCAAAATTACAATTCTTCTGTCGAATATTTAAAACTTAGACCTATGGACTTAAGGTAGATTTACATGTGACATAATAAACAAAGTCCTACATTATACTTTAATGAAAATTAGAATATTTATATTACTTTGGAATTAAAACATTTAAATTAAGAAAAATTATTCACAGTGTCACTCTCAGAAGTGGAATCGTTAACAGATATAATTAATGGTTGCATGCCGTCAAAATATTTTTTCTATAACTGTCAAAAAATGTTTATATTTTTTTACTAATGTCAGCGTGCGAAATGTTAGTTTTTATAATTGCAAACCATTTCTTCATGTTGCCCATGGCAACATGCGCAAAAAATTTTGCACACTACGGCGCACAATAAATGGCAAGAATCAATTACTTGAATTTAAAAATACTCAAATGATCCTTTTAATTTAATGAAAACTAACAAATACTAAGTAAGATAATATAGTTTATTTTACCAATACTACAACTAATATTCCAAACTGTATAAATATGTAACTATTCTTTTTACCTTCCAACCTACACATACACATCTAGGTGTAGAGGGTTATGCAATCGACTTTTTTTTCACTATCACTGTCTGTCCGTGTGTGTGTGTGTGTGCGAGTGCGTGCGTGCGTGTGGTGCGTGCGTGTGTATGCCTGTGTGTGCGTTCGTGCGTGTGGGTGCATGCGTGTGTGTGTGTGTGTGTCTGTTTCGTGTTTCAGCGTACCAAACAAAGATCCTTTTGGATTTGCGCTATGTTCCTCCGTAATTAACTAATTACATTTATGTTTTTACCACAAGAATATGCATACAGCAACTTTCAAACATTCGTTACGGTCCCCGGCAATAAAGCATTGTCGAGCATACACCTGTTTGTTTCTACCCTAACATGTGTTTTTCAAGCCAAATATCAGTTACATACATTTCCAGATTTGTTACTAAAAAATGCATAAAATAAAATATTCCGAAAACATTAGAAAATTAGACGTATTATCAAGGTATTAAAAATCCACGAATTATCTTTTCTATCGCGGTAACAATGGCGATTTGACAAACGTTGATTACAATAATAAAATTTTTGTGGTCCGCTACCTACAATATACAGGGTGGCCCACTTAAGCAGGATTGCTCCATAACTCCCTTACTATTACAAATACGAAAAAATGTTTTATATAAAAGTTGTCCCCAGTCATAAACTACACGTTTTAAAATTATTTTCAGAAATGGTGGACTTCCGGTTATACCGGAAACTCATGCCAACTTCGTTATTTTAAATAGAACAACCTATATATTACATTTTTGAATTCCTCGTTGAATTTAAAGGTCATTTTAATAACCATACTATGGGTCTACGTCGCATTGCTTCTGAGATATTTGACATTTTGTAGAAAAAAATGACGTTTACGGCGCCTTTCAATATCTCGAAGATGGATACAGGTAGAGAGATGTGGCTTTCGTTTTTTACTTCCGAAAAGGGTACCGCATCATTCTCATGCATTGCCAAAAATCTTGCTTTTAGAATTCAATAGTTTCTATTGCTCCGAATATAATTTTTTTCAAACATGGAAAACTTACCATACATCAGCGGATAGGAAATTAAATTTTCTTTCCATTGATGTAACATTATCGATATTTTGGAGTGATAGTTTTCGAGATATTCACATTTTTATCTAGTTTCAGTTTTTATTGCGCATTGCCGCGGTGCTTTGGAAAACGTTTGTCAATTGTTTTAAACAACTGACAAGAAACGTCAGTTTCTTGAGCTTCTGTTGTGCTTTGGTGTCTTGTGTTTCAGTTTAAGTGTTTCTACAAGACATTTCCATTAAAATGTTGTTGTCCGACGTAGAGTTGATCGACATGACTTTTATTCTTGGAGAATGCCAAAGAAATGCGTTATTGGCGTCAAGGATTTATGCGGTACGGTATCCTGAATGAAGACTTCCCCGAGAAACAGCCTTTCAAAAGTTGTTACAACGTTTTACAAACACCGGACGCGTGAGGTATCAAACGAGGGAATGTGTCAACAGGATAACCACTGATGAAAATGAATTTTTAGTATTGGGTTTTGTTCAGGAAAATCCTCACGTAAGTTCGAGGGATTTAGCAGTGCAACTGACATCAGTAAGACATCGGTACAAAAAATTTTACGTTGGCATAAGTACCATCCCTTTCGAGTACAGCTGCATCAACAGTTGCTAGGTGGTGTGTTTTGTCAGTGGGCGCTTAATAGAGTAGAGGAAGATGAGTCGTTTTTTAAGAAGGTTCTGTTCTCCGATGAGTCGACATTCCACCGAAATGGACACGTAAATCGACATAATTTTCATTATTATGACACAGAAAATCCACATGACTTCAGGACAATACATTTTCAGCATCGTTGGTCTCTAAATGTTTGGGCGGGCATTTTAGGAAACAATATTATTGGACCCTTCTTCTTTAATGGCCATTTATCTGGGGAAATGTATGCCCAATTCCTTCAAAATGACCTGGATAATATGTTATTTGACGTTCCGCTGGGGAGACTTCAGAATATATGGATGCAGCATGACGGGGCTCCCCCTCATAACGCTAGACGAATTCGCCTAATTTTAGACGAACAGTTTTCAAATCGGTGGATTGGTGGAGGAGGACCGGTACCTTGGCCACCGCGATCTCCAGATTTGACCAAGCTGAATTATTTTTTGTGGGGTTTTGTAAAAAATAAAGTATACCATACTGCTGCAACTACGGCTGAAGACGTGCAGCACAGAATTACTCTGGCGTTCCGAGATGTTACACCTGACATTCTGGACAGAGTTGATCTGGAGTTCAGGAAACGTATGCAGTTATGTCTTCAACAAAACGGGGGACATTTTGAATATTTATTATGAACATCATAACAGAAGCCTGTGTCCATTTCTACGGGTAAATAGTGTTGCAGCATTGAGATCTGGAAGAGGTGTGTTATCAGTAATACTTGTGTGATTTGTCTGTCATTCCTGCGTTATTCCTGTCATTCTTGAATCTTGTGTAATTCTTGTGTAATTGTTGTGGATTTCTTGCGTAATCCTTGAGTAATATTATGTATTTCTTGTACATTCCTTTTGTATATCTTCTGTAATCGTTAAGTAATTGTCCTTGTGTATTTATTGATCGTTCCTTATGTATTTATTGTGTATTTCTTGTGCATTTCTTCTCTATTTCTTGTGTAAGCCTTAAGTAATTATTTTGTATTACTTGTGCAATCCTTATGTATTTATTGTTCATTACTTATGTATTTCTTGTGTATTTCTTTTGAGTTTTGTGTTCTTAATTCTTGAGTATTTATTGTTTATTTCTTGTGCATTAAAAAAATCAAGTTATCCATGTTTGAAAAAAGTTATTTTCGGAGCGATAGAAATGATTGAATTGTAAAAGCAAAACTTCTTATCAGTTGTTTAAAACAATTGACAAACGTTTTCCAAAGCACCGTAGCAATGCGCAATAAAAAAAACTGAAATTAGATAAAAATGTGAATACCTCGAAAACTATCACTCCAAAATATCGATAATGTTACATCAACGGAAAGGAAATTTAATTTCCCATCCGCTGATGTAAGAAAATATGTTTGAACAAAATTATTTTCGGAGCGATAGAAATTATTGAATTCTAAAAGCAAGATTTTTGGCAATGAATGAGAATGATGCGGTACCCTTTTCGGAAGTAAAAAACGTAAGCCACATCTCTCTACCGGTATCCGTCTTCGAGATGTTGAAAGTTTTCGGAGGCACTGCAAACATCATTTTTTTTTACAAAATGTCAAATAACTCAGAAGCAATGCGACGTAGACCCATAGTATGGTTATTAAAAAATATATAGGTTGTTCTATTTAAAATAACCAAGTTGGCATGAGTTTCCGGTATAACCGGAAGTCCACCATTTCTGAAAATAGTTTTAAAACGTGTAGTTTATGGCTGTGGATAACTTTTATGTAAGACATTTTTCGTATTTGTAATAGTAAGGGAGTTATAGTGCAACCCCGCTTAAGTGAGCCTAATATAAATATATATATATATATATATATATATATATATATATATATATATATATATATAGAATTTTTAATGAACTAACAGAAGTTCAACATAATCATTAACTGTATTTATTTAAAATTAACTTTTAAAGTACATACAGTAAAATATTAACTCGAGTGTGACTTGCCTCCTCGATAGCTCAGCTCGAAGAGCCCCACTCTAGCAAAGTATAGGTCGTGGGTTCTAGTGTCTAGGTATACATGTTCTATACTGGCGATGTATTTCCCGTGTAAAGGTTTCGATTTCCATTGCTGTTTGATATCTTGAATAGAAAGGCATTGGGTTTGTAATTGTTTTTCAGCCAGTTTCAGCGTCGTTAATCCGCTATCTGTTTCTATTTTTGTTTTAAGGTGTTTTGAGCATTCTGCCTTGCGGTGAAAGTACTTTCGCAGATTTTCAATTTGCTTATTATGGTGTATACGTACACTTATGGCCCTCTTCCATCTTGGTTTCTATGTAAGTGAAACCGTTCAACTGGGCTGTGTGGACGATGTCCTCTTTTATTTTTGTGCTCTTTCCTTGTCGTTCTGTCTATTGCTTGTGGTTCAGTATCAGTCCAGTCAAGTGAAACTGTAAGTGAGTACCTACTGCAATTGCATAACTATTGATGGATTTAGACAGATTTGTGGCCGATAATACACTTTCTAATAACATTCGCAGTCTTGTAAAGTAGGTTCTCTGTATTTTTTCTTTGCACGCTTTTTCATCTATACCTTTTTCGTGTCCAAGATTGCGGTGTATGTTTTGTTTTCATTCCTTCTATTTTTTCTTTTCTTGTACTTCATATTCTTCATTTAGTGTCCATTTTCCTTTTATGATACTGATAATTTTGCATTTATCTAAAACCGTAGTCATTTGTCTGTCGGTACTGAAGCTATGCACGTACTATACCATTTTATTTAGTTGGTTTTGTTTACTAGGAAATAATTTATGGTCGTCCATGTACCACAGATGAGGCAAAAATGAACACAATGTATACACAGTACATTGTACATAAAGTCACGGCAAAATCTTTTCCGTTGTGGGGGTGAAATTGATAGAGAGAGACAAACTTAACATACCAACTTCCATAATAACCCTGATAATTACAAATGATATATCTATGTTAGTGAAATACACGTTGTTGGGTTGTTAGAACTGCCGAATAAATTACAATGTTGTCAGCTCTTCTGATTACACATAACTTCTAATTTTGACGTTTTCCACATTTTGAGATTTTCGATTCGTGTGGCTTGCATTGTTCTATTATAAAAACAACTGTTCTTTTCATAACAAATCCTTGTGTCATTTGTAAGAACTGTTAAAAGTATTGTTACTTAGCTGAGAACGAGTATTTCCATCAAAAACTAATTTTCAAAATAAATGTAAACAATATAACCTAAGTATTATGTTGACGTCGAATTTCATACGTTTGGCAACAATGTCAAGCGCTGACGTTTATCCCCACATTGGAAAAGAGTTTGCCGCGACTATATAAACAACGGGATATTTATTAAAAGAAAAGAAAATCTAGTTGTGTAAATATTGACAGTTGTTTAAACAATATCTTTTGTTCAACATTGAAAATTTTTGTAACAATCCCTTGCTAAATTTCATGTTTAAAAAATGTCCTGCTCCAGAAGTTCAAGCCGTTCTGTTAAATTAGGCCGTAAGAAAATTACACGTAATGCATTTTTAAACTTTTTAATTGAATATGAGAAAATAACCGCGGAAAGTCCGTTCTTGATATTACACGAGATGGCGCGGCGTGCTGGAACTCAATGTCGGCGCAAGACAAAGAACCTTACTGCCGACAAGCTGCTACAGCCCCGAAAATGGTAAGACGACAAAGACGGTGTCCAAGGTGTAGAGCAGAAAAAAGATCAAAAAGAGCATCAAAAGTAACTAAAGCATCGAGAAGGTCAAAAAGAAGTAAACATGGTGAAGGCAAACGAAAGTGTAGATAAATAGTTGGTGTTATCTAAATTGTAACTTCTAAATTATCAGATACATATATTTCTAATTCTGTTATTAAATTTTATTTTTAGAATTATCTCCAAAGGTACATTATTTTATGTGTGAAATGCGTGTTAAAAAGAAGGAATGGTTGGGCTGAACAGTTACTTTAGAAATTTTTGTAGGGCTGCTTGACAACTAACAATCACTGTACACATGCTCATGTACCGTGCCCATGCCTGATAAGTGGCACTCTAAAGATATAGTTAGTTTTTCAAACTTTTTCTTTCTCGCTTAAATATAAAATGGATGAAACAAAAAGTTACTAGAATTGAGCACATCTTAAATTAATATTAAGTGACCTTGAAACTTCAACTGCAAAATAATTTTGAACTGTTACAAACATTTCACGTATTTATATCCGTATATTTGAAATATAGTCTGAGAAATACCACAAGTGCTTAAAAAATATTCTGAAGAGAAATATAACTTATGTACAAACGTTTTGGATGAGACATGGATTTTTTACAAAGCTCAGATGAGAAAATGGTGGAAAGATAATATTGCATTATCAGTGCGACAAAACAGGCGAGAACTCAAGATATATCATCGTCCACGTAGGACGGTTTTGTTAACGACGAATGGCTAGCTTTCAAAGGTAATGAAAATACTGGCTACTGCCATGATAATATGAACTGCGAAAACGTTGAAAAATGGTTAAAAATCAAATGTATACCCAGTTTAAATATCATGGTTACCATTCACGATTAGTGGAACCAACTTCATGTTCCAGTTGGTCTATAACAAAATTACTAGAGTGGCCGAGTCTAAAAATATCAATATTAAAGGGAAACTTATGAAGTATCAAGTATGGGAAATTATAAGATATAAGTTGCAGAAAGAGTAGGTATTATTTCGACTGTTATGCAGATAAAATGGGTCATAAAGCTTTACGTTTACCGCCACATCATTGCAGTATAGTGGCATTGAAATGGTTTAATCATAAAGTAAAAGAATCTACGACCAAGCAAATATTAAAACTAATGAATTTCCAAACTTAATTCAGACTTGGGATGAAACACTTCAAAAAGTTAGTGAAACACATTGGCAAAATTACATGGAACACTGCGACAAACTAATTTTGAAAGACTGGGAAATTGACAAGGTTATAGATGCTTCCGATATCGATCCTTCCATAATAACCGACGGTGGCAGTTCATCAGAAGATCTTTTGGACGATGAAGACAAGTTATATATGTTAAATTTGTGTTTAGAACCACAGTTGCAATTTTGTTTTTTATTTATGTAATTTTTCTGACAGAGGTCTTGTAAATTCAGCAGCCTTCAGTGTGAAAATCTTTTTTGCTTAAAGAAAGATATATAATACAGTGTTTTGGTATATTCTACAAAAAAAATAAATAAATTACAAGCAATACGTCAAGCGAGAGTTGGGGCTTAATCAAATACTGTTTGTAAGAGAATAATTTCGGTCCGAGTGAAACCTGACCAAATCCTATGTTCGGCTCTAAATCTTTTGCAGCTCTCCGGTCATTTAATAAAAATCTTCCACAACAATGGGCGCGGCTGGTGGTTATCCTTGTCTAGGCTGGAGGTCAGCTAACTATCGCTTTCACTCAAGTTCAGCATCTGAGCACTGGTGAACGCGCCAAATGACTGCGTTGTCTCCAAAACGTAGACTCCGATCGTTCGATGCTTAAAAGTCAGAAATTTGACAGTTCACAATCGAAATAAGAATACATGTGCGTTTTATTTCTAGATTTACAGTACGATCAAATAAAAGGACTAGCCTTATTTCCTCGACTATAAAAGGTTGTTTAACTATTTATTGATTAATTTATCATAAAAATTCACATTAAGTTAAATGAACTAATTTAGCTAGAACAAATGGCGGGTAGGTGGAATACATTGTTTTATTAAGTATCGTAAAATTCTATTTAATGTTTGATGTTATAAATCACTGTTATTATCACTATCATTGAGGCTATACAACAAATGTCATTGGAATTTATAACTTTGCTTATTGTACCGAAATGTAATTTTCTGTCACTGTTAAACTACCCGACGAAGAAATTTGAAATAAACCAAAATTCACTTTGAGTTTATATAAATAAAGAATTTATTTTTTTACTCCTATATTTATGTAAGATAGCAATAACGGAACTAAACGAAAGTCTACTATATTATACGTGTAAACTTTTTATTACGTGGATATATATATATATATATATATATATATATATATATATATATATATATATATATATATATATATATATATATATATATATGTGTATGTATATATTGGATTACTTAGTAGCTCAAAGGTAAAGGTGCCAGATTTGTAAGTGAGAGGTAGCAAGTTCGAATCTGAGAGTAGTCAAGTGCTTAGGGAAAAATTATAAGTAGATAAATTCGACTTAAGTGCGAAATCCTTCTTGGGGCTAAGTCTGATGACGGAAGCAGAGCCCTCTACAAAAGCAAAAACTGTGGAAGTAGACCGATGAACTCAATTAATATGAGACCACAGTTACAAAGTACTTATAATACAGAATCGTATCTTATCTAATACAATGAGATGTTTCGTTAACCAAATCTATGTAAAAACTAACAAGAGTGCCTTCTCCTCTTTCACTCTTTCCAAATAGAAGAAGAGGAAATCCAGAGGGCAATTTCATAAATAATCCAATGTGAACACTTACTGCACTTTTCTCTTTCTTAGTGCTTTGGTCGCAAAGTCAATAGGTAACCAGAACTTATCCAGGAAATTCACAGTACTTTTTCATAAGTAATCTCATGTATATATTTGCTTTCGTGATGAAATTTGCTGTGTCGTTCTTTTCTTGACTGTTACGTACCCAAGAAGGTAAATAACCAGAAATGTACCCATTGCCATAATACAATAATACATGTATCAAATCAAAAGACAAAACATGCTTCTATTTATTATAGAATAATTTTATTTAAATATTACAAAAATTTTAACGCCAAAAACATGAGCAAAATTCGAGATTTTTCATACAAAATTATATTTCGGTTAATTTAAGGGGTACAATAGTTATAAATATACCATTTGAAAGGTGTTGATCAGCTGCAAGAAATATAATATAATAAAGGTTTCATTATAATGAACGGTAATATGAGAAAATAGCAAACAACATAACACATAAAGCACATTTTCAAAAATTCCCATGACTTCAGTTTCATTTGCCATGAGGGTCGACTTATCCTTAAAATATTTGCACCAAATTTCTCACACATGATTTTTAGTGGAATGGTAACAATATTGAGGGGGTGAGACCAGAAAAAAAATTTCCCCCCTTATAGGATGGGCCAGTCTGGTACCATATATATATATATATATATATATATATATATATATATATATATATATATATATATATATATATATATATATATATATATATATATATATATATATATATATATATATATATATATATATATATATATATGAAATTGTTTTAATGAACGAACAGAAGTTCAACATAATCATTAACTGGATTTAATTAAAATCAACTTTTAAAGTACATACAGTAAAAGATTAACTCGAGTGTGGCTTGCCTCCTCGATAGCTCAGGTGGAAGAGCCCCATTCTAGCAAAGTATAGGTCGTGGGTTCAAGCCTCACTCGAGTTAATCTTTTACTGTATGTACTTTAAAAGTTAATTTTAAATAAATACAGTTCATAATTAAAAATTATTATTAATTTTATTAAATACATAAATAAAAAGTTTACCTCGAGTAGGATTTGAACCTACGCGACCTGTACTTTGCTAGAGTACCGCGCTACCAACTGCGCCACCAAGGTTCAAGCCCCAATCGATGTAAATTTTGTCTTTATGTATGTAGAACTGATGTAAATTCTAAATAATAATTGATATATATATATATATATATATATATATATATATATATATATATATGTAATCAAGGTTGTTAATCGTGGCTGATTAAGTTAAAAAACAATAAGAAACATTTAGTGGGTAGCAGCCAAGGTTTGTGGGGCTAGTTTAAAATAAAGAAACGATCTTTTGTGCAAAGGGAAGCTTTCGGTAAATTTATTACTTTTGTCAACCAATCTACAAGAAGTTATGCGTAATTATACATATAAATTAAAATAAGATGGTAACTTACGATCGTGGATACAGTTAAAAACTTTGAAGTAGCATTGAAAGAAGATATTTCAATTTAAATTTGAATTAGTCGTCAAAATCAATTTTTGGACTTTGACAAAAAAAATCATTGTCATAGTTATAAGAAAAACAAAGAAAATGGTTATGAAATCAATGTATAAATAGATTAATATGATTGTGTGTTACGTGTAAAAGTGTTATGAATGGATTATTTAGGATTAGTTGAATGTCTATTATTACATAGGACTCTCACTTCTATGTGGGACATTCTGGAGATTAATACTAAATGAAAACAAAATATAGTAAGTCCGGTTCATGATATATATATATATATATATATATATATATATATATATATATATATATATATATATATATATATATATACAGGTGTTTGGTACATCGATGCAAATATTTAAAGGGTGATATAATAGGTGATTTTGAGTCGATTTAAGCAAACATACTTATATACCAAGTGTTACCGTTTTGAGATAATGCCACTTTTAATATTTCTTGATTTTACCGTGCTTTTCTGCAAATATCGAAGTGTACAAGCGTAATAAGCCGTCTTATCGCAAACTTATACTAAGTTTTTTTATTCCTCATGAAGTGATTGTTCATATTATTTTATCAGAAAAGCCTAAACTGTCTTTGGTTCTTGCCTAGAACTTCTTAAACATGAAAGTTTTAATTTGTAAAAAGCAATCACTAAAATTCAAACGTGGATTTAGTCTAAAATCTTTCGTTATTTTTTTCCAATTTCAGTAAAACTTCTTTGGGCAATGGTCTTTAAGATAGCATGAATAGATTTAGAAAAAATTTTCACAAATTGGAAAAATTGAATTTAATTACCAAAATACCCCTAGGCGCATTCGCCAAAACGTAAAATAGCCCTTCATTATTTAGTTTAAATAGTTTAAAAAAAGCAGATTTTTAGAAAATGTTTTGCGGTTATCGCTCCACCCAGTGGTTGAGTTTACAGAAACTGTTTCTGAATTCAAGATTTCTTTCACCTCACTAACACTGGAATGTAAAATTTTCTTAGCAAAATCGAGTTTATTTTCAAGTGAATCTACATTGCTATTTAAAACGTCACTTTTGACTTTTCGTTTATTTAGTGGAAATAATTTCAATTGTGGTAAATTTAATACAATCGTGTAAATAGTATGAGCATCACGAACATTAAGTTGTACCGGTCTCCGGCCAAATTCGCTATCGCTCAGCCTCCAAACATGGCCGGCGACCGGTAAACGTCCCTTACTGATCTTGATACTCAATATAATATTGCCTCGTGCAGTACTAATTTTGAACACCAATAATAATACTATTAATGTTTTAATAAATCGGACATTTTCTAAAATCTGCTTTTTAAACTAAGTAATGAAGGGCTATTTTACGTTTTGGAATGCGCCTAGGGGTACTTTGTAATTAAATTCAATTTTTCCAGTTTGTAAAAATTTTTTGTAAATCTATTCATGCTATCTTAAAGACCATTGCCTAAGGAAGTTTTACTGAAATTGGAAAAAATTAACGAAAATTTTAGACTAAATCCACGTTTGAATTTTAGAGATTGCTTTTTACAAATTAAAACTTTCATGTTTAAGAAGTTCTAGGCAAGAACCAAAGACATATTAGGCTTTTCTGATAAAAGAATATGAACAATCACTTCATAAGGAATAAAAAACTTAGTATAAATTTGCGATAAGACGGCTTGTTACTCTTGTACACTTCGATATTTGCAGAAAACACGGTAAAATCAAGAAATATTAAAAGTGGCATTATCTCAAAACGGCAACACTTGGTATATGGGTATGTTTGCTTAAATCGGCTCAAAATCACGTATTCTATCACCCTTTAAATCTTTGCATCGATGTACCAAATACTGTATATATATATATATATATATATATATATATATATATATATATATATATATATATATATATATATATATATATATATATATATACACACACACACATACATATATACATACGTCTAAATATGATAACTCTTTACACTAAACAAAATGGTAAAATCCACACAAAATAAATCCCCTTCTGCCACTAAGGGTTAATCCGTTAAAAGTTCATTCTATGATTTCTGTGTTTATCTAGATAAAGTATGTTAGAATAAATTATGTTTAAATTTTGAGTGTCACTTCTCTTATTCATTACATAGTCTGTACAGCGTATATGGGCCATTTATAAAAACTTTCTTTTGAATAAATTTGATTCAGAGGTCAAGACTTGCACTTTGTCGAAATCAGGGCTGTGTGCAGTGCAATTTATGTGTTGTGACAAAGCACAAGCATCTTTTCTGACTCTTATGTCACTGCGGTGTGATGTAAGTCTATACCTAAGGTTCCTTGAAGTCATGCCGATATACGACTGATTACAATCACTACAAGGGATCTTATATATAACATTTGTTTTATCTAAAGTGGCGGTGTCATCCTTAAGCTGAGTGAATAAATTGTTAACATTTTTAAGGTTTTTAAGGGCTACGATGATGTTCTTTTCTAGTGTGAGAATTTTATTAATTTTAGGAGTAAGAGTACTTATGTAAGATATTGAACTGTACTTTTTTATTTCAGTTTCCACCTCTTCGTCATCCAATGGTTCATTGTTACATAAAAGAAGACTATTATTACTGATATTGTGTTAGTCTTCAATGTTAGGAGTAGAGTATAGTAGTTTTTTTTAACATAGATTCAGGATACGTATTGTCTTTGAGTAATATCAAAAGTAAATCTAAGTTTTTTTGTCTTAATGGTGGATGGGATATTTTTGTGATCCTGTTTTTTAAACCCAGAACTAAATTGACTTTCATTTTATATGTATGATCTGAACAATAATTGAGGTACTTTCCTGAACTCGTCGGTTTCCTGAACCAGTCTAGGATTATGACATTAGAGTCATCTCGGATTAACAGAGTGTCCAGAAAGGGTACACTGTTATCAGTTTCTTTTTCGATTGTAAAATTAAGTTGGTCGTTATACCTGTTGAAGACTTCAAGGATTTCATCATAGTGATCTGCGGGGACGGCACATATGATGTCCTCAACATATTTTTTTAAAAATGGAAGCTCAAAACTTAGTTTAGGGACACAGGTATCATGTAAGTCATCCATGACGTATTGAGCCACGATGGGGCTTGATTAGGAACCCATGGGCGTTCCTGCTATTTGTTTAAAAAATTGGGTTGGTAACCCATAGAACTTAGGAGCTACACCATTATAGCACATTAAGGATTTGGCTAGTTCATTAGTAATTTCTCTTTGTTCTTTTAGATTTGAAACTAACTTATTGGATTTATTCTGAATATTTGTTGTTAAATTCTTGGGAATTTGCTTGTAATGGATTGTATCATTAAGTAATAATTGATTGTAAAGTTCATTATATTGTTCTTTATACATGATAACTGTTACATTCCCCTTGTCTGCATTATATAATATATATATATATATATATATATATATATATATATATATATATATATAGTGTACAGGGTGATCCAAACTCGATGGCCAAAACGAAAACAGCTGATTCCTCTGGCCAAAAGGAACAAAAAATTGTTAATACAGGGTGTGTCTATTGTTGATGGTTTCCAAGATGTTAACTTTTTTAATTTTTTCTATTTCGTGGACTTATTTTTTAAATCACGCTGTATCTTCCAAACTAGAAGAGTTACAAGAAAACACATTAGGAGAAATTTGTAGAAGATGAAATTGCCTTAAAGAATATTGAATTCATTCGAGACAAACTCATCATTCAACATTTTTAATGACATAATGAATTCAGAAATGATTTTTTTTCAAATCCCAAGACAAATTTCCAAGAGGAATATTTTTCCAATAGAGATGGATTTGATACATACCCGATAAAGGAAAAACTTCCTTTTTTAATAAGCTTCACAACGATATGAAAAAAACTTATGGTTGACGTACTAATTACTGAATTGTTACAGGAATACACCTCAGGAAAAACTTTTAGAGCATAAAATTACCTTCAAAAATATGGTAGAGTAGATGAGAATTGACGATTAGTCCCTCACTTTTCAATCAATCTGTACATTTACGGCAAGAAATACGTCTCCTTTACTGATATCTTTTCATCACCGTAGCAACGACTTGACATTAGTAAGTTAGTTGTCAAAATTTGTTTGCTATTGCCTATTACAGTTTTGCTGATTTCAATACGAGTTCTTTCTGTTGTAGTGATATTGTAATTTAGTTTTTGAGTCGTTCTTGTTCTTGTTATTATTATTGTTCTTGTTCGTGTTTTCCTTCCTGAGTCATGTTTTCAAATGAAGAATATGCCGATATTCATTATTATTATGGTGTTGCCCAAGGGAATGCGAGTGAGACTGCTAGACTGTATGTAGCTGCTTTCCCAAGAAGAATTCATCCAGAAAGGAGAGTTTTCTCTAGAGTACACACTGCTCTAAGAGAGAGAGAGAGAGAGAGAGAGAGAATCTTTTAGGATCCTAAGAGATCAAGAGGAATTTCATAATGTTGACGACGTAATCCAGCATTTCGAAGCAAATCCTGAGACTAGCTTGCGGCGGTCATCCAATGTATTGTAGATGCCACGAGAAACAATACGGAGAACTCTGAAGGCTGACGGAAGACGTGCGTATCACGTGACGGGAGTTCAAGAACTTTTAGATGGAGATCTAGGTCGGCGGATTGAGTTTTGCCAATGGTATCTCAATTCAGTTAGGAATGATCGAGATTTACAAAAAGCAAACTTGTGAGGCCACCTTTACAAGGTCAATATCCATAACACGCACGTCTGGGCACATAAGAACCCACATACTATGAGGCCAAATAGCTTTTAACATGTTCAAAGTTAATGTTTGGGTTGGTTTACTCAAAAATCAACTTATTGGTCCATATATTCTGCCAGATAGTCAATTCAGTGAATTTTTTGAACTCCCTTCAAGAAAATCTCCCTGAATTAATGGAGGAGGTTTCATTGCAACAAGAGCAGATATGTGGGTTCAACTTGATGGTTGTCCTGGCCACTACGGAAGAGGTGTGAGAGATTGGCTAAACGAACATTATCCCCAACGTTGGATTGGAAGAGGTGGTACAGTGGCGTGCCTCCAAGATCTCCAGATCTCGCCCCTCTTTCTGGATGAATTCTTCTTGGGAAAGCAGCTGCATACAGTCTAGCAGCCTCACTCGCATTCCCTTGGGCAACACCATAATAATAATGAATATCGGCATATTCTTCATTTGCAAACATGACTCAGGAAGGAAAACACGAACAAGAACAATAATAATAACAAGAACAAGAACGACTTAAAAACTAAATTACAATATCACTACAACAGAAAGAACTCTTATTGAAATCAGCAAAACTGTAATAGCAGTTAAATTTTACAACTAACTTACTAATGTCAAGTCGTTGCTACGGTGATGAAAAGATATCAGTAAAGGAGACGTATTTCTTGCCGTAAATGTACAGATTGATTGAAAAGTGAGAGACAAATCGTCAATTCTCATCTACTCTACCATATTTTTGAAGGTAATTGTATGCTCTAAAAGTTTTTCCTGAGGTGTATTCCTGTAACAATTCAATAATTAGTACGTCAACCATAAGTTTTTTTCATATCGTTGTGAAACTTATGAAAAAAGGAAGTTTTTCCTTTATCGTCTATGTATCAAATCCATCTCTATTGGAAAAATATTCCTCTTGGAAATTTGTCTTGGGATTTGAAAAAAAATCATTTCTGAATTCATTATGTCATTAAAAATGTTGAATGATGAGTTTGTCTCGAATGAATTCAATATTCTTAAGGCAATTTCATCTTCTACAAATTTTCCTAAGTGTTTTCTTGTAACTCTTCTAGTTTGGAAGATACAGCGTGATTTAAAAATAAGTCCACGAAATAGAAAAATTAAAAAGTTAACATCTTGGAAACCATCAACAATAGACACACCCTGTATTAGTAATTTTTTGTTCCTTTTGGCCAGAGGAATCTGCTGTTTTCGTTTTGGCCATCGAGTTTGGCTCACCCTGTATGTGTGTATATATATATATATATATATATATATATATATATATATATATATATATATATATATATATATATATAGTCAGATATGATAGAAAGAACACGAAATATCTGGAGCTTGATTGTCCAAATATTATTAGAGGTAATTTACGTCCTACATCAATATTTCTGTTTCTTTTATATTTTCCGTTGTTTTTCAGAGTATAGTTATCACATGGGTGGAGTAAATCCATTGCATGGCCTATTTGCCCGATATCGCATCCGACTAAAGACAAAAAGTGCTTCACTTCACCTATTTTATTATTTTGTCGCTATGACCATGGTGAATGCATATCTTCTGCACAGTAGAATTCATGGAAATACTGCAAACCTTCCAGATTTTCAAACTGTAGTTACTGGCATTCTCTGTAAATATCAGGTAAATCCTGAGAGAAAACCAGTTGGTAGACCATCTCTAAAAGAACTGCAACCATCAGCGAAGGGTGGTAAAAAAACCTATTTACCAGCAGATGATATTCGCTTTGACAACACATCGCACTGGCTAACTTTTCTTGATACGATGGAAAAAAAGACATGCTGCAAATCAGAGACCCAAGTGTTTTGTTCCAAATGTAAAATTAATTTATGTTTTTCGTCAAAAACAAATAGTTTTGTTTCCTTTCACGAGACGTCACTAATTGTACTATTACTAGTTTTTTATTTTCATTTACTTATGTTTATTGTATTTGCTTATTACTTTTCTAATACAACAAAATAACTAACTGCGTCTCAGTGTAAATAATGTTTACTCATCCCGGCAGGCCCGCCTAGAGGCGGTTTGAATTTTTTCACTTAGATGGCTAACTCAAAACTCTTAAGTCAAAATAAAAATCATTATTGATTTTTTTAAGTCAAAAACTATCATGTTGTATATTTTGTTTGTTGGATTTATTATAACATTGAACTTAATATACTTAACTTATTATATTTAAACATTATAGTAAAAAATTCAAGAACTATATTAAATACTATCAGTTGCTAATTTGTTCTTTTATACTTTATTCATATTCTATATTTTTATTATTACCAACCTAACTGCCAACTTAAAATATTTCAACTGAAATGTTTCCAGTGTTCACAACACTCCTCCTTACTGGAAACTGCACAATCTTCTATTTTCAACTAATTGCTTATTAGTAAATACAATATCATACTTCATAATCTTTACACTCAACTTCGTTAAACTTAACATAACAAACTTAATATTTTGCGTTTAAATCTAATGCATCAATAGTTTTCTGAAACTTTTTTACAGGCAATCCTTTAGTAAATATATCAGCAATTTGATTCTTTGTATCAATACATTCAATTTTAATATTATTATTTTCAATGTTATCATGAACAAATTTCAATTTAATGTCCACATGTTTCACTTGTTTATTATTATCTGGATTTTTAATTAATTTAATGCATGCTTGATTATCCTCAAACAATGTAATTACACAATTTATATCAAAATCAAGTAATCATTTTCTAAGCCAAATACCTTCACAAATACAAGATGTTAAACTAATCAATTCAGCAAATCTGCTGTCGAAAGTGCCACACAATGTTGTTTCTTTACCATCCAAGATATTAAATTATTTGAAAACTTGAGAAACAAAATCCTGAAATTAATTTTCTATCTTTATTGCTTCCCCAATATGCATCACAAAAACCATTTAGTTTAAAATCTCCTCCTCGTTCGTATATCAATCTGTAACTTGAGGTCATTTTTAAATAACAAAGTACTCTTTTTAAAGAATTTCTAGAGTTGGTTTGTCCTGATATTGACTGAAATAATTAACTGCGTATGAAACATCTGGTCTTGTACAACATGTCAAATACATTAAACATCCAACATTTACTTCTGATATTTCCAATTTTGGTTCAATTGGATTTAGTGATCCTTTACAGTTTTCCATATTGAATTTTCTCAGTAGTTTTTGAATGTATATTTCCTGATCTAGCTGCAAAATGCCTTTTTCTATGTCATATGTTATTCTAAATCCTAAGAACTGTTCAACTTTGCCTTTTTCTTTCATTGCAAATTTAGCTTTGAGATTCCTTTTTACATTTTCAATTAATTTAGAGCATTTACTGGCTATGATTGTCAGGGTATTTTGAACACCCTGTATACGTATTGGGTAATTTTGTTTGTAGTCTTATGTACTTAGTTAGATTCCGTATATATTTTTTTTTTGTCAAATTAAGTTTTATAGTAAATGTTTGTTTAACGTGTGTAGCGACCTTTAGGTAAGGTAGGTGTATGGTGAGCTTTAGATTCTTACTTAGTTTGTGAATTATTTTTTTTGTAATTTAGGTTGTTTTTCCGTATTATTTCCCGTTTATAGAAGTTTGATTAACGCTTATTTGTAAATAGTTGTATTAAGTGTAATTAACGTTCATTTCGTTTGATTTCCGTAAAATATAATAGAAAATTAAGTAATTTAAATAAATAAGAGTGAATTTATCTGTGTATGATGTCATGTTAGCGCCATAAAGTCGCTTAAGTATAGTTGTTCAGATTATTATTGAATATGTTGGTTTTGAGTCATAGAGATTGCATGTGGGCCTTATTGTTCGTACTTTAAGGTAAACATAGAGAGGCTGTACATGTTAAGACCGCTGACGCTTAGTTTTTGAAAATTTACCGAGTCCTTACGGACGAAAACGAATTTGTGGGGTTGGGGTACTAAATCTTCCCCTTCCGTTTTTTAAATTGGTGGAATTAAATTAGATAAGATTTTTTATGAGTAGTGGGATTCAAAATTCAAAGATGGATTTTTGTGAATAATTTTTGGGATTCTGAAACTGATCGTGCTTTCGAGTAGTACACGTTGCCGTTTTATTGTTACGCTTTAAGGGGTGGTTTAGAACGTTGAAATTTTGGGACCTTGTGGTGTTTAACGAACGTACTTGTTGTGTAGTAAGGGTAGTTTAGCTACTCCTGAAGTACCTGTAAAAGGGATTTTATTGAAATTGTTCATCACCAAAGGATTATACCTAGTGCCGATTTCGGTTTTACGTAAAGTTACCTAGAGGACATCGTCGTGTTGTATAGTGCTTCAGTGACCTCTTTGGTTTATATCGCTTCTGCGGATTTTAAAATCATCGTTCTTGCAGTGCCACCTATTTATCGTACAAAGCGTGTTTAAAGATAAAGAAACTTTCGCAATATATCAAAATTAACGTTATTTTAAATCAAGTTATTAACATTTTGGATTATTAGTGGAAATAAAACCAATTAAAGCTAAAAGTTATCAAGTCATTCGAACGCTCATATTAATATTTTAAAAGAAGTTAGTAATTAATGCAGTAACATTTTAACGAGTTTAGTCAAGAAATTGTTTGTGTATCTTAGAACAATAGTCAACATTTCATTCATCATTTTGTCAGACCAGGGAGATTTCATTTCCATCATAGCCGTAACCGACCACCTGGTTATCTTCCACCTAGAGTGTAACACAGAAGAGGTGTAATTCTAGACCTTTAAGGTAAAATAATATTGTTTTAAACTTATTGAATATTTCAAGATTTATTATTTTGTGTTTCGAATTATTTTTTTTGTGTCGGTGAAGGTCTGAAAGCGGTGTCGTAATCTTTTTTTTTTGTTATTAAAGTAAGTTGTTTTAAATTTATTTAGCGTAATTAATTATAGTTTTGACGCTCCGCCTTCACCCTTTGTTATTTATTTTGGTATTAAAGGGCAATTGACCCTATTGTAGTGTGGGTATATTATCCACGAATTATATCTTTATAGGTTAAACGATTTAGATTGGCGTAAAAGCAGTACTCTGATCAGACATCCTGTCGCCTTTTAAGTATTTGTAATTTTTTTGTTTATACGCATTATCGTATGTTTATATTTATCCTTATTTTTTTATTATTTTATTATACTTTGTTAGGTTTTATAAATCTGTTTTAATTATGTGGAAACCCTTTTGTGTTGCATAAAAGTTTTTCTTGCAAATTGCAAGTTACCGGTAATTTAGTTTTTAACGTAACGAAGTTAGTTTTTTGTTTTATTGAGTAATAGCGTTATTAATATTTAGTATTTTATTTGATTTTTAGTTGAGTATTAATTCATTTAGAGTTCATTTTATAACTTATTTTTTTTGTTTTGTTTATTATTTAATGCCTAATTATTTACACTGAGGTGTATTAACGTAACGTTATTGAGTGTTTATCACGCTTTTATTTGCCAAGCGTGTAGTGTTTTCAGGCGGTTTGCTGAGTTGCTGTCCAGCCCACCTGGAATCGATTGCGGATAGGTAAGCGTATGTTTTTTGTATGTTTGGACACGCTATGTACTCGTAATTTTGGCACGACGACCCCTTATTTTGACTACTAAACATTCTGGCGCCCAAACCGAATTGATTTTGTCTCCATCCCCTATTTTGACTTACGTACGATTTACTATTCTGGATGTGCAATTTTTTTTAACATCTGACCTACACCCATACGCTGGCTAGTCGGGGCAAAAAGGCCAATTTTATCTGCAATCCCGTTCTACCACCCGTTTATACCGTTACATGATTACATCATCCACATAAAGAAGAAGATAAATAAATTTATTTTCTTTCTTAATATATAAACAAAAATCATTATCTGATTGTTTAAAACCTTCACAAGTAATACACGAGTGAAATTCTTCATTCCATTACTTTGCAGATTCTTTTAGACCATATAAAGCTTTCTTCAGTTTATAAACTTTTCCAAACTCAACATCTTTTCCTTCAGGTGGATATAAATAAATTTCGCTATTAATTTTTCCATTTAAGAATGCGGTCTTCACATCCATTTGTTCAAAAATAAATCCGATTTCATTTCCAACTGCAAACAGCAGTCTAATTGTTGCAAGTTTAGCTACAGGTGAGTATGTTTCAACATAATCAAACACTTTCTTTTGTGCAAATCCTCTTACTACCAATCTTGCTTTATATCTTTCATTCTCAATTTTTTCAAACGGTTTATAACCAAACACCCATTTGGAATCTAAAATTTCTTTGTTAATTCCCACGTGTCATTCTCTTCATTAGACTTCAATTCCTTGTCTATAACAGCTTTCCATTTTCTGCAATCAGCTCTATGTTCTATTTCTTTAAAATTGTTCGGAATGTCTTCAGCGTAATTTATAGCATTGAAAGCTAAATACATTTCAAAATCTTGATATCAATTTGGTAATTTAACATTTCTTTTCTCTGTCTAGACACATGTTCATTATATCATCATTTACTACATTTTCAATCTCACTTTAATACTCATTTATACTTTCATTATCATCGTCATTTATTATTCTTAGTTTCTCTTCTGATGAATCTTCTTTGTACCAAAAATGATGTTCATTAAACTTTACATTTCGTACATATATTATTTTACTTTTATTTATGTCCCATAGTCCATAACCTGTGTCACCATAACTCATCATGATACATTTTTTCGCTTTCATATCGAGTTTTTTTCTTAACTGATCTGGGATATGAGAATAAGCTACACAACAAAAAATTCTCAGATTACTAATATCAGGTTTATGACCATACCAAACTTCAGAAGCTACTACTTCTCCTGCCTGTAACACTACTTGTCGCTGTCAAAATCGCTTCACTCCAAAATTCTTTTGGTACTGCTAAACTATACAACATTGTCCTAGCTTTTTCAGTCAATGTTCTATTCATTCTTTCGGCTTTGCCATTTTGTTGAGGACTGTATGGTACTGTGTAATTAATTTGAGTTCCATTAGCTTTACAAAAATTAGTAAACTCATTTGTGATGTATTCCCTGCCATTATCACAACGTAAAGTACCTATCTTACCTTTGAATTTATTATATGTCAAGTTGAAATACTCTTTGAAACATGCAAAAGCTTCACTTTTATTTCTAAGTAAATAAACCGTTGTGAAATTTGAAAACCATTAATAAAAGTAATGAAGTATCTATAACCGTTGTATGAAATAGGATCGACTGGCCCACAAATATCTGAGTGAATTATTTCTAATATTCTTTTACTACGTTTTCTTATCCCATGTGGTTCTCTACTCATTTTTCCTTTTACACATGCCTCGCAGAGTATTAATTAATCGGCTTTTGTTTTCAACTGAACATTTTCTAAATATCCCTCTCTAGCCATTATTTTTAAATAAGAATTACAAACATGTCCTAACCTATTATGCCATAATTTCACATTTTCATTTTCAGCTATTAAACATTCTGGCTTTGGTATTTTTATTGTTAATTTACATAATGTCACGATAACCAACAGCACACAATTTACCATTCTCATTACAAATACTTACTTTGCCATAATTTTAAAATTATACATTTCAAGTCTCTTAACAGATAATAAATTTCGACTTAATTCTGGTACATGAAAAACATTTGTTATGCTACAAAATACTTGTTCATTATTGACATTACCTATACCTTCAATTTTACCTACCCCTACTGCCTCTATTGAACTCTGACCTTTAGCTACATAAATTTTAATTGGGTTTTTCAATACTAAATATTCACTAAAATATTTCTTATCTTTTACCATGTGATCGGTGCATCCTGAATCTATTATGAATTCCAACATATTTTCTTCTCTTGCAATCTTCAATTCATCTGACTCTTCGTGTGTTTCTGCATTAAAACAAATCTTTTGTTCTTCTGTATGACTCTGAATATTGTCTTCCAATCTTCTTGAAAAATTACTGTGATACATTCAGTTTTGATGACCATTTCTCTCATCTTGATTCCCATTTCTTTGAAACTTATTATATTTGTCATGATTATACCTTTCCACTTCATTCTTGGACACTGGTTTTTATCAGATCTTCTTTCAGCTTTAAATGCAACAGAGTTTGTATCATTCCCATTTTTCAATTTTTCTTCTTCCGATACTAACCTTGAAATTAAATTTCTTAACGTTCTTTCTTTAATTTCTGTAGAGTCCCAGGCTGTGATTAATATTCTATATTCACTTGGCAATATGTTTAGAATTTTAGAAACCACCATATTATCATTCACGGTTTCTTCCAGGGATTTTAATTTGTGAACGATCGAATTTAATTCCCTGACATTGCTCATTATGTCGACGTTATTATCGAACTTGAAATCATAAAACTTTTGCCATAGAGACAATTTCTGTTTCTCGTTGTCCTTAATAAAAATATTTGTTAGTTTATCATACATTTCTTTTGCTCTGGTGCAATCTACAATATGAATCAGCAACTTTTTGTCAATCGTTAGTGTAATAAATTTCTGAGCTTTCGCGTCTTTTAAATCAAATCAGAGACAACACAGAGACGTGTAACTCCATAGGCAATTTTGTTTGCTTTTAGTTGTATTGTGTGTCCTTGTTAAACTACAAGAAAAATCTATAAGTGTATCTTTGTTGTTCAATCGAGAAAGCATTAGTGATGTTGCCACTGTAAAATGAATTGTCAATATGTCATTTGTGTTTCGTACATTGAACTTTTTCGTATTGTAGATTATTTTGTGTACATTTTGTTATTAATCTTATTAATACGTTACTATTTCCTATTTAGTGATTATTTTAAATATCTTGTGTGAACGTGCGTGTGTTAGTTAGTTAGATTTAAACTAAAATTTAAAAAATAGAAGTGTAAGCTTATTATAATTGGTACTAGGACCACATTAGCGCACAAAGAAGAAGCCGAAAAAATGCATAATTTTCCAAGGAATCTTGAAAAGTGAGTTTGAACTTAATGTGAGCATACATAAATTTCGATTCTTATTTATTAGATCAAAAGTATGGCAAGAGAGCATTGGAATAAAATTTATGCCTGGTGTTACACTGCAAAATTATTTAATTTGTAGCAAGCATTTTGCAAATGAATGTGTTTTAATAAGGTTCGTATATGGAAAGGTGTATCTGTACCTTTTTTATAACCTAAGCAATTATACAACTAAAACGAACTTCTTACAAGAGGTTTATCGATAAAATTATTTCAGTAAATTATGTAAAAGCTTACAACAGATCAATTATTTTTCATTTGTGTGTAAAACTGTGTGATGTATAAGTATGCACGTATATGTATATTTTTTTAATAAATTACATATTATACTTAATACTGTCTTTCAGTTTCTTTATTCAATGATAAAAGCAATAAAATATTAAAGGTAAATGAAAACATTTATATCTCCCGCTCATTTTTAAATCGACATGTCCGCCACCTACTTTCACTTTCCACTACAGTTGACCAATGCATTATTGCGGACAAGAATTATACGTCTCTGTGTTGTCTCTGATCAAATGCCATCCTCTCTTTGTCGTCTTGTATTTCATTGTAGTTCCATCCACTACCGAAAATAAATTCGCTGCTTTCAAAAATATCTTCAACTGAAAATTCCATAATTGAAACGTTTCACTTCCGGACAGCTTTTGTATGCTTGCTATTTCTTCGTCCGCCATTTCTTTTTACTTTACTAAACGGCTGTACCCATAACCTTTTGTTTATTGGATTTATTTATTATTATACATTGTACAAACTTAAAATACTAACACTAACTTAACTTTACATGTTCTATTTTTTTATTATTACCAACCTAACTACCAACTTAAAATATTTCAACTGAAATGTTTCCAGTGTTCACACAGTTAATATATATATATATATATATATATATATATATATATATATATATATATATATTTTTTGAAATAAAATTGGCCTGGTAGAGGGTTAAATTAAATTACAAAACAACTTTCTTAAAATCAAATCACTTAATAAACCTTATAATATATTCAAAACAAATAGTGTTAAGAATCTTTAAATATACTTATACAAATCATATTTAAATAGTTACATTAATGGCGCCTTATCTTGTCATTTAATACGATTCGAGATTTTTTTTAAACGTTCAAAAATGTCTAATCGAGCAAAGATAAATATTAGATAATTAATCACGACTGTTTTTGAAGTAAACATCGTTACATTATCTATTTAACATAAGTATTGTGGAATGGTTAGTAATATCTTGATCGTATCATAGAAATGGGTTAGATATTCGTGCTAGGCCTCAAAGTCAATTGGATGGCTGCGTACAAAATTACATACTTTCATTACTGTAATGTTTTTAAATAAAATTCTACTTGCAGTAAACATTTTGTAATCATACTATGAAATTGGATTTTAGTGTCATTTTTAAGTATATTTATGTAATCATTCGGCAACGTACTGTATATGCATTCAGACAATGTTAATTAACAAATTTATAACATTAAGTGACACAGCAGGTATGTACCCATTTATGAAAAATGTTAGAAAAACTTATGTAATTATCAATAATAATGTGCGATTATACATACATTTCATTAATAAATCAAATATTTCGTAAAGAAGCGCAATAAATGTATAAAAAACGTTTTGGAGACTTCAATGCTAAAATAAGAAACATTTCCGGTTTATTTGTTAACACGCGAAACTATTAATTAAATTACTTTCTCAATAAGTGAACAAATAAAAAAAGACTTACCGACTGGCTCTCTATTCCCGTTTCGAATAGATTGGACCCATCCCAATGCACTTGTATAAAAACACAAACATTAAAAAATGTGAGATATGAAAATACATCGCGATCGCGTTATGCACAGTAAACACCAAACGTACACCAACAAATCTGGCTTAATACTGATACTGCAGTCGCAGTTTGTCATGAATTGAAAGTTACGACAAGAAAGTAGTTTTTGATTACAAATCAAGTTTTTAATATCAGTTATTTATGGATAATACATCTTAAGGTGTTTGATACAGTTGTTTGTTTCACCTGTATGACCTCTTTAAGATTAAACAGTGATTTAAAACTTAGATTATTTATTTGTTTCTACTTTATTCTTGATTTAGACCAAAATAATTACAATTGCACATTTTATAGAGAATTATATTACTTGCTTAACTAAAAATGTTCCGACATGCCCATTTTTATTTTTAAATGGCTTTTTGCGTATGTAATTTTCAACCCTCCGCCGCTTACCCCTAAAAGGTAGCAAAGCGAACCTTAAAAATTGTAATGGCAAAGTGGGTCTATATCACAACGGCCACTGATCATAACGGCCACCCCGGTTTTTGTTATTTCATAACGGCCACCTTGTTCACAACGGCCACTCTTTCAATTGATCACAACGGCCACCTTGATCACAACGGCCAATTTTACACGTTAATCATAACGCCCACTGTGATCATAACGTCCACTCGTACTCATTATCATAACGGCCACCTTGATCACAACGCCCACCGACGCCATAAGTGGAAAACGTCATACGACGATGATCACAACGGCCACCATGATTACAACGGCCAACTTTACAAGTTGAAACCGTGATCATAACGTCCACTCGTACTCATTATCATAACGGCCACCTTGATCACAACGCCCACCGACGCCATAAGTGGAAAACGTCATACGACAATGATCACAACGGCAACCATGATCACAAGGGCCAACTTTACAAGTTGATCATAACGCCCAATCTTAATAATGTTCATAACGTGATCACAAAGGCTACCGACGCCAGTTGACAGAAACGCCCAACGACGATGATCTCAAACGGTCACTTTTACTCGAATCGTGATCATAACGGCCAAAGTGTTCATAAAATAGTTAGACCCTCTTTTGGGGTCTGTTCCGCCAGAAATGAAGTAGTAGGTAAGGTTTTTCATTACATCTTTTAGAAATTGTTTTTGACACTTCTTACTTCACAAATGCTTTCACTGTATATCAATTTTATTATACAAATACCTATGTAAGTCACCCATATAGTAAATGAAACCTAATTGAAGTTATTCATACGTACGTCACATTTCAGATGAAATCCAAGAAGTAGAAGATATATCTGATGATGAGCACGAAGAGGAAAATTCGAGAGAAAACGCACCTGAAGCCTCTCAAATATCTAATCATGCTACTTGCATTATCTGCAAAGAAAACGTGCCAACAACGGTGTTGCTCCCATGTAAGCACTTTGGGTTATGCGACGATTGTACAGAACAATATAAAGTCAGAAACATGCAACATCAGAGACCGGACGAAGAATTAGGTTATGTCATAGACTACTCTGTTTGTCCTCTAGACAGAACCACAATAACAGAGTTTTTGCGTATTGTAAGCACTTAATTGGATATGTATGCACAAATTAACAAAGAATTATTACACATTCTATGTTTTGTTATATTGTACTCTTGTTAGTCTTTCTATATCAAAGAGGAAAGTAAACTGAAAGTCAGAATGTGAAGATTTGAAGTAATGAGTAATGAAGTCTGTTTGAACACCTTATACATATCTTACTTGCATAAACACGTATAGATAAGATAAAAATTAGGTATCATATAGGGTGTCTGACACCGTTCATTACAAGCTTATGGAGTTCTGGCCAAAATAATAATTTAAACATTTAGAATGCGGTATACTCGGCTGCATTCTCTTCAACTAAAATATTTTCAGATTTCTAACGCTACCTATTTTTAAGCTTTGGAAGGTACTTCGATTGCCTAAATATACTGAAAATATTTATGCAGTACAATTTTTTTTTCCAAATATTTTTAAATCCTTCCGTTTAATTTTGTTTATTTCGGAGTAGATATACGCTTTAATCGAAAAAAAAGCTGCGTTAGCTATAAAGTACGGCTCCACTAAGCCTATCGGAGCTCCAGAAAATATGTAAACTAATTTCAACGAAAAAAAGCTCTATTAGCCAATAAGAGTCCATTACGTACAATGTGACTACAACAATATATTTTAACAATTTGACATTTGTTATTGCATAATGTTGTGATTTAAATATAAATTGGAAACTACCGGTAAAGACGTACAGTTATACTTTTGCATGTGTTTGTACCGATAGAAAGTCAGTTTCCCCAAATACTCCTTCTCAAGGATGGGATGTCCTGGCAAAACTACAATTTAAAAATTGGCGTCGTGATCAAGGCGACCGTTATGATCATCATCCGACTAAGAGTGGCCGTTTGTGATCATCGTTGTTGGGTGTTCCTGTCAACTGGCGTCGGAGGCCGTTGTGATCACGGTGGCCGTTATGAACATTATTAAGATTGGGCGTTATGATCAACTTGTAAAGTTGGCCGTTGTAATCATGGTGGCCGTTGTGATCATCGTCGTATGATGTTTTCCACTACTGGCGTCGGTGGGCATTGTGTTTAAGGTGGCCGTTACGCTAATGAGTACGAGTAGACGTTATGATCACGGTGGCCGTTATGATCAACTTGTAAAGTTGGCCGTTGTGATCATCGTCGTATGACATTTTCCACTTATGGCGTCGGTGGGCGTTGTGATCAAGGTGCCGTTATGATAATGAGTACGATTGGACGTTATGATCACAGTGGGCGTTATGATTAACTTGTAAAATTGGCCGTTGTGATCAAGGTGGCCGTTGTGATCAATTGAAAGAGTGGCCGTAGTGAACAAGGTGACCGTTGTGATCAAATAATATTAGTGGCCGCTATGATCAAGGTGGGCGTTATGAAATAACAAAAAATTTTCCGGGATGTCCGTTATGATCAGTGGCCGTTGTGATCAGGTCCCGGCAAAGTACCCCTTGCAATACCTCGATTGATAGAGATTTATATAGAGAATACAACAAAAACTATTAACTGAGATTTTTACCAAAATCTACTCCAACGAAAAATTAACAAACCAACAAAATTTAAGAAAACTAAAAAAAAACAACAATGGACTCGTAAAAAAAATAGTAATAATAATGAACGAGTTGTATTTGTTTCTACGACATTATTATTGCTGGTTCTACAGAGCCTGGTAACAGGTGCCAACCTTTGTGAAAGTCTATGGCTCTTTTACAATACCGCAGAACGATTGTGACTGGAAGGCTTTAACCCAGCACAATTTAGGAAGTATAACCTAACAGCTAGCGAAGTAGTTAGAGCAATTTGGATGCGTCGTCAGAGGATTTGTTATTTACACTAGTATACGTCTTGGTAAGAGTAACAGCAGGCGCCTTGGATTTTCTAGAATACAACCCAAAAACACACATATACAAAAACACAAATAAATCAAAATAAGAAAATAAGCATTCAGTAAGTAACTAAAAATTTGTTTATTTAATAAACATAAACAAAGAAATCAAATTTTAAGTTACTCAAATTATTGTTTTATTCAATAAGACACAAGTTAATGTAAACTGTAGATTTCTACCACGAATATTAATTTATAAAACAAGACACCCAAAATTAGATTACCCAAATTTTAATTCTGCAGATAGCAGTAACGCACCAATGTAGTTTATTATTTGTAAACGTTATTGTTTATTCAAGGCAATAATTGTAAGTTAAAGTAGAACGAACGTAAGTCGTTGAGCTGAAGGGTTGTATGTGTTGTAATAATCTTCAACACAGGAATTTGAAATCAAAAAGATGATTTATTTATGTTAAAATTAAAAAAAATATTTCTATCTTCCTATCTACTTATAGAAGGTTATGCCATCACCTTTTTCTTCACTATTGCGAACGACGTATTACAACATTTTTCGTTTACGCCAAGATCAGGCATGATGTGTGTGTGTGTGTGTGCGTGTGTGTGTGTGTGTGTGTGCGTGTGTGTGTGTGCGTGCGTGTGCATCGTGCGTCGTGCGTTCGTGCGCGTGTATAGGTAGTGTATGTGGTGCGTGTGTACGTGAGTGAGTGCGTGCGTGAGTGTAGTGCAGTGCATGCGTGCGTGGTATATATATATATATATATATATATATATATATATATATATAAACTGCGAAATAATTTTATAACGTAACGAAAACTTCCGATTTGTGGTTGGAAAAGATAAACTAACCTTAATTCAAATTATTTCACGAACAAAAACTATCACTTGTTCCGTGACCACTTCCGATACTAAATCGCACTTTGTTATTTACCCGAAGTGACATTAATTTGTTTTAAAATTATTTTCAAAAAATTTCACAACAGCTTACTCTGGCAAGTTGTTGCAAAAGATGAAAATCAAGAGAGAGATTTGTGAAGCTAAACCACTTGTATTTATATAATTCTACTTGACAACCAAATCTTCGAATGTTTTCACTAGTTACGACAAATACTTGCTGAATTCTTATTGGCTAATATAATTTTAAATTACGATAATTCTTTAAAGCCCTATAACTTTCACCCGTTTAACATTTCTCAAATTTAAAAACATTTCCATAATCTCCTAATTTTATCTTTAATTTGAAACTAAACATGATGTAAATCTTACACTTAACAACTATGTTAATTTTTACCCTTATTTATCGACTTTACACTAATTCTAGGAATTTTACAGGCCTGGAAATTACCTCTACATGAATAGGGATGCTATTACACCCAAATATACATCTTAAACATGCCTACGGCCAATTTGAAAGGAAAATTACTTAAATTCTACCAAAACTCTTACAAACTAAAATTAATAAAATGGACATAAATACAAGGAATTATAACATGAAATTGAGGCTACCTTACTATTTTTACCTCTACTAATTTATTTTCTATAAATTGTCTCATTTTAAAATACCTTTTACAAAAATTTAGTGCGAGGGTATAACATAACCTCATTTTGTCTTTATAATTTTAATGTTAAGTTTCACACTTTTAAACACAATAATGGTTAATGTAAGTGTTTAAATTTAATGTTCAAGTCACAAATTAATTTATATGCTCACTTTCGTAGGTAAATAAGTTCTCCTACGACTAGTGTTGGAATGTTGTCAACATAGTTTAAGGTCATAGACTGTTGATTAAACACAATAATCCCAGAACTGCTGCATGATTCATGTTTTATAGTCACTCACTAATGTGTTTTCTGTTTTTCATAAGTTTTGCACTAATATGTGATTAACGCACAAATACGAATGTTTTCACAAATCTTGGCTGCGTACAAGTGAATTGCGACATTGATACCAGCCTAAATCTAGTTCTAACATTATTTTTGTCAACCACAACCTGTATTACATGTCGTTAGGAATATTGTTTAATATAAACTTACAAAACTAAATGAAAACTTGAATTAACTCATAAACGATAACAAACATCCTATACTTCTATGTTCTGTGTTGTCGATTACTTAAACTAACATTATTAAAATTATATTAAGAAATATTGAAATTTTACAAACTCCTCAATGTTTATTAATCATTTTATTCTAGAATTATTAACTGAAATGTACCATTTTGTACAAACTAAGTAAAACTTCACTATGCAAATTTCTAGCTACTTGACGTAATTAGATTCTCAAAATATATATATATATATATATATATATATATATATATATATATATATATATATATATATTGTGTGTGTGTGTGTGTGTGTGCCTGCGTTTGTGCGCGCTGGGTGTGAGTGCGTGTGTCTGTGTCTGTCTGCGTCTGCGTTTGCGTCCGCATCCGCGTCCGCATCCGCGCCCGCATCCATGTATCCGTGTCCGTGTGTCCGTTTGTCCGTGTGTTCGTGTATCCGTGTTTCGTGTGTCCGTGTAAAATAATAGTTAAATTTTATAAACATGTCCTTGCTTATGAGTTGTTCCATATGATATAATCCTTCCGATCACTATTCACACATCACTAACTGTTTTCCAGGACAAGCATCAAGCATATTCGAAGATCCAATATCCTTTTAACTTAGATTGCTCTCTCCAACTAGTCAGCCACTTATGTTAGTACTGAAAGGACAACCAACTGTACTTATATTTATTACAAACTCTAATTATAATATTATAAATCTTATATTAAATGGAAATCTAATAAAAAGGTCGATAGTCGTACAGACTACGTTGGTTCTACAAATACCTGCAAACGTTATCACTAAAGCAAAAAAGTTGTTTGGACAACGAAAATGCAATAAACTAGCTACATCTCCTTTGGGAAGTCATAAATTTTGGTTTTTAGCTAAAGCTATCAGTAAGAATTTTGGTACATTTTCATTTCTCTGCTATCTTTTGTCGGATCTGTAGTTGCTGATTCTGTAGATAAATGCAATGTTTTGTGGATTTATTTGCATCAAACTCATGTCACAATGATTCTGAAAAAGATATGCCCCTAGTCAACTATTCTCCATATAACCAATTCATTTTCGGTACAAGCTCTTAGAGGCTTGATTTTAATAAGGTGATGGGCCCAGACGGTAATCCAGATTGTCTTAAAGAAATGTTCCCCCGGACTAGTTCCAGTCCTAAGCTACCCTTTGGCGTATTTTCTTCATCACGGAAGTTAGCAAGTGTTCAACCTACCCCCAAAAAACGCAATAAGACTGATCTCTCGAACTACTTACCAATTGCCATCACTTCTCCTTTATCTAAAATCATGGAAAAAGCTATTAATCAGCAACCGCTCTCGTTCCTTGAATCTAACAAACTCCTTAGTGACCACAGTAGTATAGCTATAGCGGTCCTGGCTCACTTTTGTCACTAGATTTGTCACCAGATCTAGGAAAAAGTCACCAGAAAAGTTACTAGATTTCAAGGTCGGTAACATTGCCTATTTCAAGGGGTAGCTGAAGACCACAGCTGTGTAACTCTCTTCAAGGTTATGTGGTTGGTAACCCTGCCTCTTCAAAGTCCCCGCTTCAAGGTCATTATAGTCCTGAAGGTCATTGCCCTCGGTCTCAAGCAAGTCTATGCATGTTTCAAGGCCACGCCCTATTCTGAGAAATCAAGAACAAAGGGGGCCCATTGTTTAAAGTCTATGCTTTCAAGGCCACATGAGAGAACAAAGACGATCTATTGTTTTGGCTGAGTCATAGCTTCTGAAATTCTAGGAAATCAAGAACAAAGACGATGCATTGTTCACCAGGTTCAAAGTCTATGCTTTCAAGGCCACATGAAAACAAAGACTATCTATTGTTCCGTTATTCTAAAAGTAGATTGTTATCTCAATTCTAGGAAATCAATAAAGTCGTTGGTTACTCTGCTCTTCAAAGTTATTCTCAAGGTCACTAATGAACAAAGACATTGCCTCGGTCTCAAGTTAGAAATGATTGTTACAATTCTAGGAAAGCAAGAACAAAGAATCAATGAACAAATTGGCCATTGTTTAAAGTCTATGCTTTCAAGGCCACATGAGAGAACAAAGACGATCTTGTTATCTACTCAGTTGTATCCTAATTCTAGAAATCAAGAACAAAGTCGATGCATTGTTCAACGCGTTCAAAGCATCTTCAGTGCCACAAAAAGTCCAAAACATGGTACCGTTTTCTAAAAAAGTGTTTCTCAATTCTAGGTAACCTTTCAAAAGGGCATTCGACGGTTCAAAATCTACTGTTCGAACCGTTTAGAAAGAACAAAGACGATCCATTGTTCAGTTGAAAAGATGTTAACATCTCAATTCCAGGAAATCAAGCATATTCAAAGATCTACGCTTACATTTTCAAGGCCACATGAGAGAACAAAGACGATCTATTGTTCCGCTAGTTCTAAAAATAGATTGTTATCTCTTAGAAATCAAGAAAAAGGCGATCCATTGTCAACGCTTCAAAGTCTATGCATTATTAGCAAGGCCACATGCAAACAAAGACGATCCGTTGTTCAGTTAAAGTAGATTCCACTTCAATTCTAGGAAATCAAGATCAGGCTATGCATTGTTTCAAACCGATGGTTTCAAAGTCTATGCTTTCAAGTTTGCCATGAGAACAAAGACGATCTATTGTTTCGGTGATTATAAAAATATATTGTTATCTAATACACTTCGATTCTAGGAAATCAAGAAAAGGCAATCCATTGTCAAGGTTCAAAGTCTATGCTTATAATTTTCAAGGTACATGAACAGTCTATTAGTCTACGTCTCTTAAATTTATCAAAAACAAAATTAAAATCTTTAATTATACAGTTAGTAAATTTCAAAGTAATTCGAGAAACTCCGTTTTCAATTTATCAACCTTACCTGACTATCAAATAGATTGTCAATGGCTATACATTTTCCAGGTCCAATCAACACAGAGGTATCCTGTAATGACCGGTAAATCTATAAGGATTGTTTTGAAGCAGCATCTTGATACGCTGCTTCTAAAAATTATTGTCCGGGAAATCTCAAAGGAGTCCATTGTTCAAAGTCTATGCTTAAATTTTCAAAGGTCACATGAGAATGAACAAAGTGATTCATTGTTTTGGTCGAGTTATAAAATAGTTGTTATCTAAATACCCTTCTATTCTAAGAAATCAACTTTCAAGAACAAAGGCGATGTATTGTCAACGCTTCAAAGTCTATGCTTACAAATTTCAGGTCACACCTCTGAGAAAAGAACAAAGGCGATCCATTGTTCCGTCATAATTTTTAAAGATAGATTATTATCCACCACCCCCACCTCAATTCTAGGAAATCAAGAACAAAGGTGATCCATTGTTCAAGTCGATGCTTCAGGGATATATAAGTAACAATGAGATCAGTCGGTTAGTAAGTTGTTAAACATGGAATTAGCAGGGTTAAACCAAAGCACCTATTGCAAACTCTATAAAATACATGTGACCTAGAGATATCGAAAAATATAAAGTTATTAATGTTACAGTAATCAATACGAAGTATGGTGAACGTATAGTGTTAGAAACAGAGGAGTTTAAATGTGTTTTACCTCAGCGCTTTTACGAGTATTTCAAAGAAGAAGAAAATCGAATTGAAGAATTTAAAACGATGCTAAACACAAAGAATGTATTCATGAGTAGTCTGGGTGCAGTCGGAAAAACTATAAACATAACATTTAGTGCATCCAACCATATGTAAACATGCTCATTTCGAAATTAGTGTTTTGTTGTAGTGAAGTCATGCAAGCAGCAATAAAATCACACCTGGAACGATGTTTACTGCCGGATACTTAATACCGCTGTAATAACAATATGATGATTAAAAAATAAATACTGTTGTTAATATGGTGTTCTTTTTTAAGACACGTAGATATCACCAGCCACCATTTGTCAAGGTCACGCCGTATTACTATTCAGAGTAATAATTTTCATGGTCCCAATCCTGTTCGATCCTGTCCATATTTTAACCCCGAATGCAACTGGTGCATCTATATAGGGATGAATAATTTTACGGTAATAAGTGCCGTGAAGAGCAATTAGATATTAGTTAAAGTTATAGGTGTATGACACTTGCATAAAAGGGAAACTTATGCGTCGAATTGTGCGGTTTAACTACACATGCGCTGTTGTGCATTTAAAATTCTGAAACTGTGCGTATGTTTTTCGAGTACTCATAAGTAGTTACGTGGTCACGCTACAGAGACGATGATTGTAATAGTTGATGTACAGGGATTCAAAACGGCAAAATATGTATTTACACCCAAAGAGCTAGCAATATACAATGGAAATCAAGCTGCCCATTTTGTGTTCAAACCACCATTTCCTTGGCACCTCTTAGATGTAGAATTTCAACGACAAGCCATCTGGTTAATCAATAATCATCACTGCATCAAATGGGGATCTGGATATACCTCTACACATCTCTTTCCACATATACTTCGTGAACTAATATCGGTAACAGATGATGTGTACGTTAAAGGGCGAGAAAAAGCCGATTACATTCGAAAACTGTTGAGACAGTCAGTTATAGAAATTGAAGAGCAACCATCTTTACCCAAAATGAAAACAACTTGTTTCTTTCATACACAAACCACCTGTAATTGTGCTTTAAAGAATGTACACTTTTTATATAATAACTATGTAAGACAATATCAGTAAAAGGTTCATAAAATGTGTGGGGTTACAAGTAAAGGGGGAAAAGTTTGTAATATTTACAATAAAATGCTATTATTTTAAGTGTATTATTTTATGTAAAAGCCCTCTGATGCAAACTATTTCTCAGGTTATAACCCAGCCTATCCATATAGGTCAACAAGTCAACTTTTAACATTCCTTGTAGGTAAAATTCTGGGAAACAGCAAATAAGAGTTCCTATTACTGAATTCTAACAATAGAATCAGTTCGTGGAAACAAGAGGGTTGTTGTCTATGCTGAATGTTTATCAAGGTTCCTGTATTAGCTAAACGTTATGCTTACAGTATCTGGTTGTGTGGTTGGAAATTCTCAAGGTCTCCAAGAAATTTTCAAGACCATATGTCCTACAGGCCGATCTTACCCGACATCATCCGATCGAAATGTAGCCGAAACCTGCAGGACCAATTTTAAACGAGTCATGGAAACAAGAAGAATGATGGGGTCTATGCTAATAAGCGTGGGCTCATATTATGGTCCGCCAGGATGTTTCCTCAAAGACAGATAACCGTTTCCCAAAACAGGGGAGCCGTCACTCAACACAGGTTTCCCCTCCAGAGCCATTAATCATAGCTGAGGCTGACCAATTCTAAACGAGTCATGGAAACAAGAAGAATGATGGGGTCTATGCTAATAAGCGTGGGCTCATACTATGGTCCTAACCGCCAGGTTGAGGCAGTTTCCCCAAAGACAGATAACCGTTTCCCAAAACAGGGGAGCCGTCACTCAACACAGGTTTCCCCACCAGAACTATTAATCATAGCTGAGGCTAAATTGAACTAGGTCAGATCATGTAATATGGTTGTGAGGGGTTAGAAATCCCAATTCGTGGGAAGTAGAACTAGTATAATATCATAGAAAAAGCTAATCACCTACTTTGGGGGTTTATGGGCCAAGGTGGTAGGTAGTAGGGATGCAATTCTGACCCCGAGAAAAATGATGAATTCTGCGTCGTTTTTGAGAAGAAGAAGAATGACTATTTATGTTTGAAAAAGCTAGAATAGAAAGTAGCTGTGATTGTTAGGGTTTAAAAGTCCCCATTGTGTGTGCACAGTATACTCTTGATTAGCAGCAATGACGAAAGTAGTAGTACGTAAGGTAGAAAGTACAGAAAAAGCAGTGTGGAGGAGCGAAAGAAGAGGTTGGAGACGTTAATAAAACAAGTAAAAGAAATAAAACTCGATTTGGAGTGTTATATAGCGAAAACAAAAATGATGAAGCTGTGTATTAGCAATATGTAAAAATAGTGTAGTAAAGCATGACATTTTGGGAAGGATGAGTTTAAATACATATTACCTCAGCGCTTTTACAAGTAAGAAGAAAAGACGGTGCTGTGTATTGTTATAAGTATCTCACAATTGTATTAGGTTTAAGTAACTGTATAATTAAAAAATAAAGACTTTAAGCGTTGTGAATATGTTGTTCTTTTAAGTAGACGTAGACAGAACTTTTTGTAGCACTAGTTTTCGGTATTCTCTAACCCATAATGGTTCCTTATTGGCTCTGTATATCTGGGCGGTTCGATAAACGTGAATTTTATCTGACCTTTACCGAAATCTCCCATAAGGAAATGGAACCCCTGCCGTACGTTGGGATTTAAATTGGCCTATATACAACGTATAAAAGAAGATTTATAGGAAAATATCAATGACAGTAAAATGATCCTTAAATAAAAAGCAATTTACTGGTTTTAATGCAGATCGTTATTGTTTTTAATCATTAAATGGCATTTATGCATATGTGAACTAAAATTTCTTTTAACATAATGAAAAATACAATGACTTTCCTTTGTATAAGGGAGATTTAAATTGATTTTTTTTTACAAGAACCTAAAAACTTAAACTTAAGTCCATTGGACTTAAAAGAGTAAACAGTGACAGCTTGCAGTATAGAAATGGAGTTAATTTGATGTAATTTTTATATAAAAGGTTAACAAAATCGATTTATAGTTTTAATGTTGCAGAATGCAAGACAAGGATACCTGATTGTATATATGAATAGTTTTTATTGTGTGTTAGGCGTTAGAATGGGTTTTCATTGTTTTAAAGGGGATACAATAGGCTTGCATATAACGTTCCCACCAATTTGACCTTCGGGTTAAAACCTGTCGCGACAGGTTTCGACACGTTTCTTCGTAAAACAATTGAAATCGTTTGATGGAAAGTACTGCTCGTCACTATTGTTACATTACACAGTTGCAATGGCTCAGAAACGTAAAAGGTGTTCCTTATCAGTCGCAGAAAAGCGAAACATTATTAATTATGTTGACAAAAATCCTACGACGAAAAAATAGACATAGCTAATAAGTTCGAGATTCCTGCAAGTACATTGACTACAATTTTAAAATTCAAAGATAAGTTTTCGGTAGAAAGTGGTTTGCCTGTAAACAGTAGAAGATTAAAATCATGCGAGCACAAAGACGTAGAGGAATGTGTGTTGAAGTGGTTAAAACAATGCCGAGACAAAAAAGTCGCTATCGGAGGCCCTATCCTTCAGGAAAAGGCTCAGCAGTTTGCAGTAGAACTGGGACATGGAGAGTTCCGTGCTAGCAACGGGTGGCTTCAAAATTTCAAAAAACGAAACGAGATTGTTTTTCGAAAAATTTGTGGTGAAAGTGGTAGTGTTGATAAAAAAGTATGTGATGAGTGGAAACACGAACTGGCAGAGCTGACCGTCGGATACGATCCCGAAGACATCTTCAACGCCGACGAAACTGGACTTTTCTATCAATGTTTACCTGACAAAACCTTATCATTCAAAGGCGATAAATGTAATGGTGGAAAAAACAGCAAACTTCGCTTAACAGTGCTGCTGGGAACAAATTGTATCGGAACCTACAAACTGAAGCTACTCGTCATCGGAAAATATAAAAAACCGTGATGTTTTAAAAATGTCAATAATCTTCCAACAGATTACACGTCAAACCTTAAGGCTTGGATGACCAGTGATGCTTTTAGCAATTGGCTTAAAAATCTGGATGAAGAGATGAAGAAAAAAAACAAGAAAATTCTTATGTTCATCGATAATTGTACTGCACACGGAGAAATTCCTAACTTGAGAAATATAAAAATAAAGTACTTGCCTCCGAATAACACTTCGGAACTACAACCACTGGACCAAGGCATCATTCAAAGCTTCAAAATGCATTACAGAAAGGAAGTTGTCAGACGATTTCTTGCTGATGTTGAACGCGAAACGCCAACGGCAATTGATGTTTTACAAGCCATGTGGATGATCGCCAAAGCTTGGAATCTAGTCACTGAAAGGACCATTGCAAACTGCTTCAAGAAGAGTGGGTTTAAAGTAACATGCGAAGATGAGGAAGACGATTTACCACCCGCAGAACTTGCTAGGACCTGCCAAAGAATTCAAGAAGAATTTCACTTTCAAGGGACTGAGTTCGAAGACTTCGTTACCTTTGATAACGATTTAGCCGTCTGTGGAGAACTAAGTGATGCTGACATTGTCACATCTGTGTTGCCGGTTACTAATGTAGAAGCGGATGAAGGCGAGGAAGAAGGGGATGAAATTGATGAACCTGACTTTACAATAAAAGATGCTCATAATGCTTTAAGCATAATAAAATCTGTGTTTCTCAGAAAGGGAGGTTTGAGCGACGATATAGTCAAATCCATCACGAAATTGGATTGCGCTTTGAATGTGATAACTCTTACCGGTGGTAAACAGACAACAATTCATGACTTTTTTTCTAATCAAGATGAAAAAAATTAAGATTAAGCTACCATAACAACATTGTTGATTTTTTATTAATGTATTTGCATGTACTGCATTTAATTTGGACTATTAATCTAAGGGAAAAAATATATAATACATAATATAATATGTAATATGTATAATACATAATAATAAAACTATTTTTTTACCTCTTTATAACAAATTTTAGACCAACCTTACCTCAATATAACAAACCTCAGTTTAACGAATTACTTGATATAACGAATATTTACTAATAACCGTCAGATTTGTTATATCGAGGTTGCACTGTATATATATATATATATATATATATATATATATATATATATATATATATAATACATATATAATGGTAATAATATAGTTAATGGATATTGCTTAATCAGTTAATTAACTTGTTATACAAAAGTGAATGTACGATTTCGCAATTGGACGTAAACAATAATAATAAAACACCGTACATATTTTACGTACATGTATACATCTGGGCTTTTAGCTATCACAGGCTAAATTAGTTAGAGAGATGCAATGCAATTGCAAAGCTGTTATAATTAATGTAAATAAAATGTCTATCAAACTCTTCCTGTAAACCGTCAACAGCCAAAACCTAATATATATTTGCGCAAACAGGTTATTTAATATTGTGATGTATGCAGCGAATTGCCTGTGTTTTCTTCTTTAAGCTAGATTCCGCCTATATATTATTTTACATACATAAAAGTTCTGTCTCATCAGAAATGCCTCTAAAAAACGGTTTTAGATTATATAATCAGGTTAAGCATGCATACTGACCGCTTACTAGAGTAGTATTTTTAAATTTTCGGGTTTTACCGATAATGGAGTTGTCATACCATCACGTAAGTCTATTTTACATACAAGCTCTACCTTATCACAAATACCCCCTGTCAAAAAGAAACTTAGATTTATAAACAGGACCCTAGGGAAAATATTAGGGCGTGGTTACAGAAACAAGTAGCGTACACTATACATAAACCTGTAGTGAAAAACTTACTCGAAACAGGTACATTGTGGGTAACATTTTTTTAGAGTTGTAACAGGCGGGGTCTTTGCGATATGAGAAATCTAAGTAAATATAATGGCTGGTATAATTATATACTGACGGTTATCGATGTATTTAACAAGACACGTGGACACGAGCTCTAAAGCTGAAAAACTGTATGTTCTATAATCGACGTATTTTCGGGTATTTTTGAAAGATGCGAAAGATACCTCAACGTATACAGACGGATAAGGGCAAGGAGTTTATTGCGAAAAGTGTCCAGCAATTCTTTACTAAACATCAAATCTAACCATATAGGCAAAATTTAGCGATGCGATGCTTTCATGCTAAGGCTAACTTATAAGACAAATATAGGAACTTGTGTTAGGTCTGTGTCCTCCTGTCGCGGCCCCCTTGTTGCGAAATTTTAATTTGTGTAGCATTCTAGTTGTGTATGCACGAATGAATATTTTCTGTAATAAAGGTGACAACACCTAGCGTTATACTTCTAGAGCTAATTAGGGTTTCGTTTGTGTCACCATCTAGTGATATATTTTTAAACCAGCGAATGCTTGCTGTAATAGAGACGGCGGCGCCTAGCGGTATATTTTTAGGGCTAATTAGGGTTGTATGTGGTGTATCTAGTGGTGTAAAGACCAATCAATGTTTTCTATAATAGAGGTTGATCGTGTTCGTCTCTCCCTCGGCTCTATCGTCTCTTTCTCAAACATACAAATCAATTAATCAGATCAAATTAATCAAATCCATTAAGCAGATCAATCCCAAACAAATCACGTTCGATCAAATCAAACAATCAGATCAATCTCAATCAATCAATCAACCAAATCAATCGGAATCAATCAAATCATAACTTACAGCCGGCGAAAACTAGCTTACAGCTCAAAAATGCTGACTGGACTAACTTACATTTTGCTAGAACAAACCAACCACAATTCAAAAATACCAAACGGTTTTAACTTAATCACACAAAATCAGCTCTCAATTAAAAAATAACAGTATGATTTAACTTACAGAGTGCAAAAGAAATCCAATCCTACACTTATTGTAGTTACCCATCTAACCACCCGTTCGCATTAACTACAGCATTGTTAGTGAGGTTCAAACAACGTTAGGAAAAACAAATTTATTAATAAAAATTGAAGGAAAGCTTAGCGTTTGAAAATATATTATTATGAACAACTATACATTATTTATTTAATACAATCTCGGTTATGTTCCGACGATCCCCACGTGGGCATAAAAAAAGTGAAAGTTTAAGTGTCCCACAAAATCCAAGATGGTGGCGCAAGTGTTCCTGTTCTACTCACATTCTCCATCCATTTAATCCCAACTTTATGATGATCTTTATTCCCGCTGTATATCCGATGACGACTAATCCAAAAAACACAGCAAACAAATTTGGTAAAACCCCACACTAATACACACAGCACACTACCCCTAATTAAACAACATCTAAACTCAGTAAACGCGCTTATCACAATAAAATCAAAATAATTTTTAACATCAACATTACGAAAATAATTATTATAATCAATATAATACCACTAAAACATCGCAACACGAACGACAAAAGAATAGCCAGGGCTGTAGAGGAGGAAGACCCATGATCAGTCCAGTACAAGACAACATAGGCAAAAAATAAGTGGTTTACTAATATTAAATATGGACATTCTTAACAGAAAGAAAATATCTGGTGTGGAAAACCATACGATCTTCCAACCTCCTAAATGGAAAATAAACGAATGAAATAATTTTAATAAAATTCTTTAAGCACAATTATGCAACCTCTTTAATGTTCATTACGAAAATAGGCAACACTGTAAACGCAAAAACAATAATCTTCGTCAAACAGAAATTTAAAACTTCATGACAGACAGAGGTTAATAGACATCTAGATGCTAAAATAAATTAAAAGAAATTAAACAATTTTTATTTCAATTTTTTAGAATAACTGCAACCTCTTTTTTATACGTTCCTAACGAAAACAGGCAACATTGAACAAAAACAATAATCTACGTCAGACTGACGTTTAAAACTTCATGCCAAATAGAGATTCATAGACATAAATATTAAATTCCAAAGCCACCCGCTTCCATAAAAAATAACGATAACACAGTTTCAGCATTTTCAATCATATTTATATAATTTTTACATTTATTGCGCTTTACATTACCAAAACTTTATAAAGAAAATTTATGTAAAATTAAATTTTCTTTAAAGAATACGTCTACACTTTTTCTTATAAAATTAATCGTTATTCAGATAATAAAAACACTTAAATTCTACTTTAGG
>JARFJB010002316.1:0-107500 GCA_036346205.1 Vesta saturnalis | reverse complement strand
ATATTTAAAGTATCATCTTATAAAACATGCTTCTAATTCTGAATACAAATGTGACCATTGTACTTATTCCACCATAGTGAAGAGGTATTTAAAGCAGCATCTTAAAAAAAAACACTTCAACTTTTGAATGCAGACATAACAAATCAACATAGGAAATACAATGGTTGTTAATTAATATTTTTGAGTTTAAAGTTGTAACCACTTAAAGGTTTTGAGTAAGACTGAAGAATTTTAACCTAGCTATTTGGGACTTGGTAAACGTTATATAGTGATGGGCACAATCGAATGATTTCAACAATCGAAACTTCACCTCTTGAGTGAAATTTACCATCGAATGATCATTTGAATAATTTTATTTCGAAAAATGATGTCACTTAGGCCCATCTCTCTCGTTTCTCAGGAGAACATGAATTCTCAAGTCTCTCATTGCCAAGTCGGCTCGGTACAATCGCCACAGATGTATTACATCTGGGATAACCTAATCGCTTACCCCACTACATGTGTGGCTACCACCAAAGGAGTCGGCGGTGGTAAAGGCATACATAAATAAATTATTATTATATCAAGGTGGTTACAATTTCTTTTCTCCCTTATCTAAGTCAAATCAATGGTGCAACAAATTGATTTCGAAAATTAAAATTAGTCGCCGTATTGGTAATAAATAACAAATTTACAGTTTCGAGTTTTTTTATAAAATCAACGGATCAGTCCAATGTGGAATGTAAGCTGTGCAAGAAACGTTTTACATATTTTTGTTTAGTCATATATACTGAACCTGACATCTAATTTAAGAATTTGTTGTATTTATAATTGTGCTACATTAAAACTTGGATAAGAATTATTTTTAATGTTCGTTGATGTCGAATGATGAATAAAATTTAAATAAATCGAAATGCGCGCTTTGGTATTTCCAAACTAAACACGGTGCAAGCAAAAATAACCCGTTTGTCAGGCTACAAAACGTACGATAGGTTTGTTTTGTAAGTAACCCACAGTGTGTCGTTCCCGACTCCGACCGAAGCTGCAGTGCAATAATAATTCGATCTGATCGCTTGAAGCCTGGAAGCGAGAGGAAAGAAGAACGAATGAATTCGATGAGTGAGTACTGATTTCGATCAACAAACCATTCGAATGGTTTTCGCATAACTACTCGAAATATCTCGAGATATCCGTACAATCGAATGATCGATTATTTTTCATTCGAGAGGCCCCATCACTACTTTTATATACACTGTACAGGGTGTAGCCATCTTTTCCGTTTTTTAAATATTAATTGTTTTGTGTTATTTAGCCATCAAAATAACAAAAATTTTAAACTGTAATATATGCTTTTGTAAGAAAGCAGTTTGTTTATAGCATATTACACACTAAGGCGTTAGCCCGAGTGTGAGAATCCAGCGAGTGCGAACTAAATGTACACTATTTTTCCTATAACCAGGAAAAATGATAGTCTCCTTAAATGTTTTATTGATCACAAATTAAACAATTACAAAATACTTATACTTAATCTAATATTTCAAGTTTTTAATGAAGAAATCATATGCCCTTAACAAATAGTGTAGTTCGTAATTATTATGAATCATTACCTGAATATTTAAACTTGTCAAATCATAAAAGTCAAATAATTTGAAATCACTGGTACTGCCATCAGCTGGCTCATATTATTTATGTGAATAGGAGTAAGCATGGTGACTTAGATCGTGGCCGAACTCCCTGTCAGGCCGATGACAATTAGTAGTTGCTACAGTACAATGAGAAAGTGAAACGCACTAGTGTGGCAAAGTATTGTTTTCTGTACGGTTATTTGTGCGATATGAATTACTTTTGTACATGGTCGTAGGAAAAAACTTTAACAATGTTTCAAAAACAAAATTTGTTTGCTATATTCGTACCTTCTTATAGCATGTTCTCTAAAAACCTATTTTAATTTTCGGAATTTGGAAACTCATTAAAGCTTGCATACTATTGTTTTATTTTAACGATTGTAGGCAACCGTTTTTAAATTTTGAATTTCGCGCCAATATGTTACAGCTGGTAGGAAATGTTTAGGGAGTTTGACTGTATTAGGTTACCTTTCTATTATTATTATTATGGGGTGGTCTGTTTGAAGTTGCATTGCTGTGTGCTTTACAATAAAAATCTTTTGTCATCACCGAAATTTTACGTTTTATTACTCGTCTAAACCTACACGATCAACAAAAACCTTTAAATTTTATTCTATGATGTTCTATACCTATTCTCAATACTTTTTGAGAGATTTTATTTATCCCTTAGTATGGTAGTGGAAAAATCTGGTACACTAGAACTATATCAGGACCTGTAACAAACAAAACACACCACACAAAAATTAAAAAGCATCGAACGCGTTTCAATAGTTAAGCTATCATCATCAGCGGTCGACTGGGACGAACTAAAGAAATTTGCTTACCTGGTGAAAGTTTAATGAAATCTGAGTAACCTAAGGCAGCGTACCTACACACTGGTGCGACGTGCATTTTTCTTGCAACTGACATGCCACTAGAAAACCAATCCATACAAACTTATGGGAGCTTACACGTTTTGCTAGTCGCACAAGGCTCCTCCAGCTCATGTTCATGCGCAGACCAATGAGTGTAGCGCGCTTGTGTTTTGTGGATCGTTTTGTTCTACCAATTTTGGTGTTCATAATGCCTCTACCTGACGACGATCAGTTTAGTATTCAATTTGTGCAAGTTGTAGAAGTATTTCCTAAGTTGTACAATTACAACTTGAAAACATACAGCAACCGAAACGAACAAGAGAAAGCGTGGAGGGCAGTTGTGAGCAGATTTCAAGGGACAGGTAAGTTCAGGAACAAAACTTTGCATGATAAGCCTCTAATAATATATTAATAATAAAAGTTTGGTGTAGAGGTTGTTGTTAATAATTCCACTCCTAATATTACCTATACTCCTAATAATAAATAGAAGATTTTGTGCCTTTAGCTCAGTCGGCGATTAAACGGGCCATGTTCTTAAAATTTGATTTGCTTTAATTAGAAAATGTGTGTGTGGTTAGATATGTTCGCTTTACAAAAAAAAAGGTGTATTTTATGGAAAACAAATAAACCGTAAAATAGTGGCGTAGAAACCTAAGGGAACTAGAAAACGCGTTTAAAATTATAGAGAGAAAAGCGCAAGCAAGAGGATTGGAGATAAATGAGAAAAAAAAACAAATATCTACACTGTAATCGGGAGGAGAAGTTAATAATAAAACAAGTATTGTGAATAGGAAAATACACATTCGAGGAGGTGGAAGAATATAAGTACCTAGGAATACTTCTATATAGGTGGAATGAAAGAACAGACATTAAGCAAACCATATTTTGCAAACAAACTAACCTTGAGAGACAAAAGCCTGAGCAAAAAGACGAAGATAAAGATATGTACAACAATTATTAGACCAATTGTATCATACGCAGCTGAAACTAAAAATATGAGTCAGAAGGAAGAGGAACAGTTAATGGTCTTTAAGAGGAAAATTATTAGAACTATTATGGGACCCAAGCAAGCAGAGAAGACATAAAACCGTTTTACATCCATGAGATCGACAAAATATTAAAGAAGGAAAATATAGCCAGAAGAGTCAAAGCACAAATGATTGCACGATACGGACATGTGAAACGAAGCGGAGAAGTCATTCACACGAAGATGATGTTTAGTGAAGATCAAATTATTTTTTGTACAGTTGCCATAGTGACACCGAAGAATCCCGAATTAGTCACTTTTGGAACGAAATATAGCGTATTACTTAAGTGGTTGGAGAAAAAAATTGTAATTTAAAAAATCCCTCTTGGTGATAATAAAGGTGTGTATTTATTAAATCTCATAGAACTATCTGAAGTAGTATCAAGGATCTGATGGAGATAAAAATATATATTACTACCCTCTATTTCAAAAGTTATAAACTTTAGGACATGTCCATACGAAGTTTTTTTCGCAAACTGGACCCAAGAATCACACTCTTACATTACATACGAGGGACAATCCATTATTATGGAGAATAAAAGAACCAGTGTAACTTCATAATATTTTATCTTAGATATGTTCAAAGTAATTGCCTTCTGATATAATGCACTTACCCATTCTTTCCTTACACTACTTAAATGTTCTCTTTGAAAAAACCTTCTGCCTCGCAAGTCGTTGTTTAGCCAAAAAAAAAACCAGTCAAAAATCGCGCATTGACAGATCCTGTGAGTAGGGATGATGTTGGATTACATTAATCTTGTTTGCAGCCAAATACTGCTGAGTTAGCCCTGCAGTGTGGGAAGATATAGCATAATTCCCTTCTTTCGCACTTTATTAAACTCTTCCGGCAAACAGTGTTTGATTTACCAGTTACCTGTGACATTATTCTGTTCCTCTAGCTTAATAGCGCTCACTAGACCGGTACTTCTACAGAACACATAGTACATTACTTTCTTTATTGCTCGCTGCTTTCTGATTATTATTGGTTTGGCCTCGTGCTCATGGATCCATAAGTGTCGAGTTGGCATGTCGTAAAGTGGTATGTAAGTTTCATCATCTTTTACAATTTTCTCTATTGGAGCGTCATCACTAAGAGCTTGTAAAATTTCCATTTACCACCCTCGATACTTGTCTGCGTCGACGGTAAAGCGAACAAACCCAATTCGGACTTGACGCATTCACATGATTGGGCATATAGAAAAACCTTTATCTTGAAACTATATCGCCATGAGTAGGTTTCTTCTTATTAGTAGCAACAGCTCTCAGTAGAGACTGGTTATTATCGGTCAGACGTACTCTTTTATAGCCCGAACCCTCATCGGGTTTACGTTTAAGATCTCTACCTGCCTTGTGAAATCTTTCTTGAAACAATTCCTTAACAGGTCGATCCTCTATGACGTCACCAAGAATATTGGCACCTGTTCTGAGAGCTTCTTTTCCAATGGCCTTTGCACGAGATTTAAATAACGGTATTATACTTGTATAAATATATCACCGATTTTTTTTTATGTAACTTCGGTGTAATTAGTACTCCCCAGGAATTTAGTGAGGCATTGGTTATCGTGTGAAGGAATGTTTGAATGCTGTAGAAAGATTTTCGTGTGGAAAGGGTTAAATTTGGTTGAGAAATAATGTTTTGAGTAAATTTTTATTGATACGGCACTGGTAAAGCTACTGGTCTTTTTGCTACTGTGTATAAATGAATTTGGACTAAAAGAAATGGATGTAGACGTATGAGTGAGTGAGCTTGTGATGTATTGATATTTTATTAACGTGTAGTAAGGAACATGTATGCATATTTTTGTTTGTAAAAATTTTGTAACACGGTGCAATAATGGTAAATCGATGCATGTTCAAGAATGAAGTGATGGAATGTGAGGTAGTTCGCTAAATCGTGCGGAAATAGAATTCGCCAACATGTAAGATTTGCATTAAAAGTTGAGGATAATCTGGTTAACCTACAGTGTGAGTGTAATTGCAATTGATCATTTCTTCGGAAAGTTTTCAGTGAATTTACAAAGTAATTCAAGATGGCTACGTTTATTTCATATCGTTAGCGTCTTCTTTCACGTTGGAACCTTCGACGCGGCAAAGAAACGCGTGAAATACACGGTTGTGATAGGTGAATTTTGAGCGCGAATTTATTGTGACGTATTGGTAATATGGCGGGCAGAAGGTATATAAGCGAGTGTCAAATTTGAGGAGTTGGTTAGAGGTTTTGAGTAAGAGTTGCGTGCGCGTTGCAGAACCATTAGAATGGTTAGTGTCGGAGTGAAAATTACAATGTTAGCAGAGCATGTATAGCGACTGAATTAACCCGTAAGGGGATAAATCGTATAGACATTTACAAATAAATAATTTAATGTATTGTGAGTTGAAGGAAAACATTAGTGATTTTCTTCAAGAAATAAAACGTGCTTAGGCAGATTAGAACTTAACACAGCAAATATTTTGTTATTAGTGTTCAATTGTGGGACGCGTGACCTAATATTATAATAAAGAAAAGTGAAGGTAACCATTTAAGTAACTGAAAGAAAAGTTTGTAAAATGTAGTTAAGTTATTGGTGATCATCATTGACATTCATTGTGTACAATCGTTAGCAATACTATCGCACCGAAAAAGGATTAATTAATGTAATTAGATTTAAATTTTATTGAACCAAGACAAGTACGATTATCTTTGAAGTACATTTTTTATTGTTGCGTTAATTACTGTTCATTCAAAGAAAAAAAAAGGTAATCGCACTTTAGTTATTTTGTTGTTTTTAGTGTTAAGAATTGGGGAATTGCAGTCTTAATGTATTAATGTGCGAATTTGTCAATATATATCAACTGTTTAATTTATTTTGTCATTTATTTGTGTCAATTGTGTGCCTAACGGGTTACACCTTCTGATAAGTGAAATTAGTCTTCGCATATTTTCGAATTTAAGGATCTGGGCCAGATCGATCACAAACTTTCATTTTAGCTTGAAATATTAATGCAGAACACTACTAACAAAGTACTTATTATTATTTTGTTATTTTTTTATTCAGCATAAATTACAGTTTTGAAGTATTAAAGTTTAAACCTATTAATGAATGTCTAAATACGATTTTAAAGATAAAGTAGTAATAACATATAAAGATATTATTGACTTACCGCTCTATGCTTGAATTATTCAGCAATCAACGAACATTTTGTTGAGATAACAATTTATTAATAAACCGATTTCGTTTATTTTATTTAGAATTTTCTAAATTGGGAATATTTGTTTAATTCAAAGTTTTATAGCAGTTAGAAATATAAATTTACAGGTATACGAGGGATACTTAAAATGTATTCAAATTAACGACTTGGGATTTGGGAATTTTCGTTTGTATAGGGTGTGTTCAATAAGTTTCAACGCCTCGTGTATTTCAGAATTTTCTTAAGCTTTTGGATCAATTTATTTTGAAGTGTGATTGAATTTCAATGGTAAACGGTTTTACTGAGTTGACTGCAATCCTGTCTTCCACAGTCAGATAGGATTAATTTACCATCCCGCCTAAGATTATTTATTTTAGCAAAGTTTAAGATTGTGGTGGCGCCTAGAGACAATGTTTCCCGGATTGAGCTTTGTGAGTTGTAGATTAATGATACGTGTAAGGTGTTTGAACGACATTTCAATTATTTTACTCCTTATATCGACCACGCCCTTTTCCAATGTAGTTGGCTTGGCAACCCACTTATTTCGGTAAGCATACACGAGCCTAATGCGGTTTGGACGTGTAACATCGTGTTTTATTTTTATTTTCAAAATTCGAACTGTTTACATACAAACTTATAAGAATGATACATTTCTAAATTAGTGTTAGTAAAAATTGTGCTTTGTCGGATACACTTGGTGGCACTTTAATTGTTGCTCAATCTTTTATGAACACGTTAATTTAGTAGTTCAATACTTAAACGTTGCTAGTTTATGGGTTACGGTACGTCACGTCCAACATTTTTGTCTTAAAATTTAGGCAATACAGGTAATTTTAAATACATATTCTTGGAGATGTCTCGTGAATCTGACACAAAAGTTATAATAATCAAACCTAAAGAAGAAGAAAATACAGCTATATTTCTAACCCAAGAAAATCAGATAAATAATGTTGTAATAAAACAGGAAACTGAATGCCATTATAATAATCTCCCATTTGACAATGAATTTCAGGATATTACATGTATTAAAAAAGAAGAAAACAATTCTTGCGCTGTAAATGGTACTGATCTAGATGATAAAAAAATTGTGTGCAACACACCATAGATAATCAATGTAATTATTCAACAAAAGTAAAACGCAATTTAAAACATCCTTTAAAAAGCGCAAGTATTGTATACAAATGTGATCAATGTGATTTTATGACTAAATGGAAACATAATTTAAAAATGCATAATGTAATTCACACAAGTTCTCAATACAAATGTGATCAATGTGATTTTGTTACAAAATGGAAACATAATTTAAAAATGCATAGTTTAGTTCATACATCAGGTTCCCGATACAAATGCAATCATTGTGATTTTGTATCAAAATGGAAACAAAGTTTAAAACAGCATAGTATAAATCACACATCAAGTTCTGGATACAAATGCGACCAATGTAATTATATCACAAAATGGAAACAAAGCTTAAAACAGCATAGTATAAAACATACATCAAATTCCGAATATAAATGTGACCAATGTGATTTTATAACAAAATGGAAACAAAGTTTTTACCAACATAGTATAATTCACACATCAAGTTCTCAATACAAATGTGACCATTGTAATTATTCGACAACGGTGAAGAGATATTTACAAAATCATCTTATAAAACACATTTCAAACTATGACTACAAATGTGACCACTGTGATTATACAACAAAACATAAACAAAATTTAAAAATCCATAGTATAATGCATACAACACCTGAATACAAATGTAACCAATGTGATTTTACAACAAAATGGAAACAAAGTTTAAAACAGCATTCGATAATTCACTCGTCATGTTCTCAATACAAGTGTGACCATTGCAATTATTCAAGTGCAGTAAAGAGATATCTAAAGAATCATATTACTAAAAAACATACCACTTCAAGTACTGAATATAGATGTGACCATTGTAACTACTCAACAACAGTAAAGGTGTATTTAAACCGTCACCTTACAAGACATTTTGCATATAAAACTGACCAATATGGTTAGACAGAAGTGAAACGGAATTTAAGCATCATTTTATCTAACAACTTAAATTCACATTATATAATGTGCAATGTGGTTACATCACAAATCCGAGACAAGATTAAAAAAAGTGCATATCAATCATATATTATTGAAGAGGTGAAGGTGTATTTAATCATTATCTTAATAAACGCAAATTCTAAGTGGCAATGAGATTATCTAACAACCACAACCATTGTAATTATTTAACAAATATTTAGAGATTTACATATTTAAATAGGTATATTGTATTAATTAATTAACTTACTGTAGTAGTGTTAATACAATAAAGCCATTCTAAACTAAAATGTGAAATGTTTAAATTTTTATCGTACTTTTTAAAGATTTACAGGATCACGATAAACAGAGAATTGAATAAATAGAAGTTTACAATTATACTAATTTTATATGATTTTTTTATTACCATAAATATATGCAGAAAAAAAATTCATCGAGTGGTATTTCAACCCACAATCCTTTCTTTGCTAAAAATGCTTTCAGAACTAAGGCTATTGAGGAAACAAGTTACACTATTGGTCTGCAATTATAATAATCAACTTACATTTTATAGTTTATTATTATTGTTGCTTTAGCAAAGAAAAGTTAAATTAGTCACTATCTACGTTATTTTAAAGCTAGAAAATTACATGTTCATGTGACATATGCCTGAAAGGTTGACTGTAATATCTTTAATACATAAAAATTAGTACACACTAACTTAACTAAAACGTGTATGTCACGATCTATAATTATGGATGTAATTATGAACACAATTTTGATTTTAAATATGCATAACAAAATTAAATTCATAATTTTGATCCACCGCAAGTGCATTGTATTCACAAAACTAAGTACTTCGCACAAGTGTAATTAAAGAAGGTGTAGGCACGTGGTAAAAGTAAATAAAGAAATTGTAAACATGGATGAGACAAATGTAATGATGATTGCTCCTGCAAATACAGCAGTTTTGAGTGCATATTTAATTTATAAAAGAAAGCAAAAGAATAAGAAACGAGATTCATGCCGAAAATGGATTACAAGACGAAATAAAGGAAAAGGAATTTTAGCAATGTTAAATGAGGAACTTTCAGTAGAAGATTCTTGTTCTTATAAAAAGTTTGGACAATGTTGTATTTGAATATCTTCTGGATAAAATTCCCCACATTCAAAAACAAGAAAACTGTATGTGAGATACAATTTCAGCTCGCAGTAGGTAGGTAACAATTTACTAAAATCTTTTTCTAAACTATCAGTTAATAATACCTTTACTCTAGATTAGAAGTTACATTAAGATTTTTGGCAACAGGAGAGACATATAGGCCTCATCTATTCAACCAGAATTCGTGAAACAACTGTTTCGAGAATAATTCGTGAAGTACATTCTGCAACCATTAGAGTTCTCAAAGAAGACTACTTGAAAGGATAGTCAAAGAGTTGTATAAATTTATTTACATATTTGTAATTTATAGACCCCCTCTACAGTTGAAGAGTGGAAGAAAATCGCAAATGATTTTCAACAGTTATGGCAATTTCCTCAATGTTTAGGTGCTTTATAGATGGAAAACGTATTAATTTTTCTTCGCCAAGATCATCCGGATCTTATTATTATAATTACGAAGAGACCCATTCAATAGTTTTACTGGGTTTATGCGATGCAAATTATAAGTTCACATACATAAACATTGGTGTAAATGGAGGTACAAGCGATGGAGTAGTTTTTAGAGACAGTAATTTGTCTTTAGATGGGAACACTTGTAATTTATCACCAATGAGTGCTTTACCAAAAAGAACCAAAAAAGTGCCATATGTTGTAGTTTGTGATGATGCTTTTCCTTTAAAAAGTAAGTCTCATGAAACCATATTCTCAATGTGATCTTGATCATCAAAAAGATTTTTAACTACAGACTATCAAGAGCACACAGGATTATTGAGAATTCATTTGGCACTCTTGTAAATCCCTTCAGAAGCCTTCTTACTACTATAAACTTAGTCCAGAAAAAGTAGAGTTGATAACATTAACTTGCCTAGCTCTACATAATCTTGTAATATCAGAAAGAAAATCAGAGTTCAACTTAAATGATATTGATATATCAAATTCTAATTTAAAAAGCATTTTCAAACAAAATGTAAGCAGATGTACTAACAGTCCTTTATTAATTCGTAAAGAATATATTGATTATTTTAATTCACCTGTTGGTCAAGTTGACTGGCAAGAGGAAGCAATAAAGAACAATGTTTAAAACATCATTTGTTAGATAGTAGATGTTTTAATAAATTTATTGCAAAATATGATAAATATATATATATATATATATATATATATATATATATATATATATATATATATATATATATATATATATATATATATATTTTGCATTGTTATTTGTTTTGATTAATGAAGAATTTAATTTAACAATTATAATTTTGAATATGTAATTTATTAATGAATGTGGCCAGCTAACAATCAGTCGCATGTACTCTATTCTACAGGGGAAAGGGATCATAGGATAAATTTTGAAAATTAAAAAAAAATTAAATTAGAGAAGTTACTTAAGTGAAATTGATTCTATGAATTTATTAAAATAATAGTTAAATCTTAAATTATTCATCCTCGTATTTTAAAACAGGCAACTTTTGAATAACATGTATTCCTTGCATTAATTATAGTTTAAAACAAAATTTTGGATAAAAAAAATTAATTTTACATCGTATCTTAATTATTGACCCACCTTGCATAACAAACATCTTGGTCATAAAATTTATGCTCATGCGCGGATCATTTCCTTTGTGACCTACATGAATCATATAAAACGACAGCATCTACGCATATGGGTAAGTGACAATGAATTTAAAAATTTTTAATTATAAAGCCTTTTATACTAATTAACTTCTCCACAGACATGAAAACAATTCGTCGTACATCCTACTTAACATAAATAAATCAAGAAATATTCACACAAATAAATTTCCATGCCAATAGATAACATGCTATAAATTGTCAAAATTCACTCACAATATATGAAGATAATCCTGTAGTGCAGCTGTCACTTATTGATGTTGGATGCAGGTATTCCATTTCTATGTATCCTTATCACTGGCACAAATCTATGGGACATATTCCTTCAGGTAAAATCACTAACTTCCACTACGAAATGTATGTAACCTTTTATTACAGGTCAACAAAATAATTTTATTTTTAATTCACAATGCATCGAAGATGCTCCACAGTATTTATACTTTCAAGGTTATGGAATCAAAAACGAATTCATATAAAATAAATTTAATAACAGGAAATAAAAACAAAAACAAAACGCTCGTCATAACTCACGGCAGATATCTATCTGATAAACGAAAAGTACTGTTAACCGCACATTTAAAATTTTTAAAAACACAATTGAATTTCGATTGTTTATATCTGCGGACAAAATTTCTCGCACTTTAATTTATTACCGAAGCTCGAATTTGATTTAATAAAAAAAAAACTAACATGCAGAAAATTTTATCAGCATGTTGACTTGACAATGAGAAGTATTAGAGAGAGCGTGAAATTTTGTGCAGGTCCTTTTATCAATTTTCCTTGGAAACCGTCACGATTCAATTGTTAACACATGTAACTAAACTTTTTAAGGATTCTGATTGGTTACCGATTTTCCCTAAAATGATCACACTTTCAAACGCTTATAACTCTAATCTATCTTAATATAACTTAAAACTAATCACATTTTTGTAATCCTGGTACAATAACGAATCCAAAAAGACCTCATATGGCTATATTCGGTTGCATTTAATGCTTCATAAATTTACCCTTATTTTACATTTTTCTCTAATTTTATGCATTTTCCAGGTCTGGAAAAGTTTTCCACATGTATATGGAATGCTACTACACTTAAATATACCACATTTACATGGATTCGAGTGATTTGGGAGGAAAAATTATAAAATTCTGAAATAGAACTACAAAACTAACTTTAACAAAAATTAACATAATTACAATGAATATTTACTTGAAATTTTGACTAGTATAATATTTTTCATTGCTATAATTTATTTTGGCAAAATCGTCCCTTTTTATCACAATTTTTATAAAAATTACATGTAAGAATGAACAGTTTAACCTCACTTTTTTTTCTTCACTTAGAAATACTAATTTTATAATTAATTTCACTTAAAACGTTTGTAATTGTATATAATCTTTCTATTAAAGTCTAATATCAACTACCAAACACTGTTTTTCACTTTGAAAAGTTCTCACAACACTCGTATATGATCGTTAACTTTTACTACATTTAGATCCATAAATCTGTAACTTTCACAATAATTCCAGTTCTGCTGGATAATTTAATTCTAAAGTAAGTAACAAATGTATTTAAAACGTTTCTACTAAGTTTTGCACTTAAACTTACATTTCGGCACTTAAATGTTCACGCACAAGTTTATAGTTTCCGAACCTACATGAATCTTGGCATTGGTAAATGTTTATTACAGTTTTCATATTACAACTATATTGTACTTCTTGTGTTCCATCTCTGTAGCAAATTTTTAATGGCTAATAAACATAATAACTCATAACATGTTCAATTTATTGATTACGATATTGAACAAAATGATTAACATACATATATGTTGTCGTTTTTTACTGTATATATATAAATCAACAAGAAATACTGTAAATTTAACTATATTATTTTATCCAGATGCTTGGAAATACACGTGATGCTTCAATAATTAAAACTATACTTGTTTTTGTGTACCGAATTATCTTAACTAAATTATATTGAATTTTCAAATAACTACTGAACGAATGCAAGTAACATCTTATTTTATTGATATTTTAGATCATTTCAATATATATATATATATATATATATATATATATATATATATATATATATATATATATAATAGTGACAGTAAGTAAAATAACCATTAAGTTTCAATTGCATTTAAAAGACTCTCAAATGTGCAAGCATTAATGTCTGCGAGATTTGGCAAATTATTATACAATCGCATACAATTAAAAATAGGACATTTATACAATATATTTGTTTTAGGTGTAGAATAATAAAAAGTGTTGTGGTGTCCGGAAAGATACGAGGAACTTGAAAATGTACTAATGGAAGTAAGTAAGGACAATCAATTTCATTGTACAAGAGTTTATATAAAAATTTATGACAAAAATTGAATCTTTGAAGCAAAAGCTCATATTGATAACCTCGTAGAGGGTACACTTGGTCCATTTAAAAATTTTCTTTGAACGTGTTTTATCTACCTTCTATGTCTCAAGACATTAAAGCTGAAATGGCAAATTTAATCAACAAAGACATTCAATGTATTCTCAAATGGGAAAGCAATAATCTAGTTAAATTTAATGCTAACAAAACTCAGTGTTGCTTTGTGTCTGCCAAAAAAGATCAACCATTTCCTATTGTATGGATGACTCAGATCTTAAGGTTACAGACTCTATTGCTCTGTTGGGAATGACTATCTTCAAATTTATCATTGGTTTACCATCTTCTATCAGCTACCAAAACAACTGCTCGTAAAATAGGTCTTTTGTACAGATCTACGCAGTACTTTACCTCCCGACAACTCTTTCTGATGTATAAGGCCCAAGTTCGACCTCATCCAGAACACCTCTGGGTTGGTGCTCCCCGATATACTCTCGATATCGTTGATCGTATTCAAAAGAGGGCGATTAGGCTTATAAATTACCCATCCTTAACTTCTGACATATAGTCCCTTGAGCATAGAAAAATCGTTTCAGTTCTTTCTTTGTATTATCGGTATTACAATGGATATTGCGCTGCGGAATTACATTCTTTGATACCATCTCGGGCTCTACGAATACTCGGTTCGCTCATTCACATCATCAGTATGCAGTACAAATATCCACTTGTACCAAACGGGCGCAATCCACATTCTTCTAGACGGTTTCTAAAATCTGGAATGATTTCCCTAGTTCCTGTTTTCCTTTCACTTATGATATGAAAAAATTTAAAGTAGCTGTTCACAGGCATCTCTTGGCAATTCAATGTCTTTATATCCATCCTCCGAAGTGTTCCTGAGTGCTTTAGCACGATAGACCAAATTTAGCCTGTTCATGTCCACAATTAAAAAAAAACGCTCGTTTTAGGATATATACATATACATCGAATCTGCAGTAATCCACTGAATTCTGCACATCGTACACATCCGACTTATGCTCGTCGTACCATTTAAGGAACTGCACTCTTACATCCGGCTTCGTTTGGTCCGGAGCGTAGTATTTTACGTCGGGTAGAGGTCCACATATGAAACATTTTATTCCGTGTTAAACAGATGCGGGAAATAACCTTTTTCAATTCTTCTCATAAGACGATGGTTTAGGTAATTTACTTAAGGCCATCGGGAAGAAATTTAAACTGTCAATGAATTTAATGCTTTGTAATTACAACAAAATTTTATAACCACGCATTATAAGTTTGGGTTTAAGAAGTGTGTTTCTTAATGTGTAATTTAATATGAATTGACGATCAAACGCCTGCCCACTGTGAGCAATCACCACTACTTGCTTAAATTGTTTACGGGCGGTTAATACGTACTCTGTGAATCCTTGAATACACCGTGAACCTCCTAAAATCTGTTCACATCCTGTCTTATTTCCAAGTCGTAAATGATGAATAGCGTTTCTTCTTTACCTTCGCGTAAATGCAACTATAATAAGTTTAGAGCACAAATAAACCACTGTATAAAAACACTACCGTGTTGTTATACATGCCATAATTAATACAATTACACTTCTTAAGTAATGGTTAAAACAAATCTAAGATCGGAAGTTACACATCAGATTTGGATTTTGCAGTTCAAAAGAATGTTAATCGATATGTCGCACTCGAACCTTAACCTAAAATCTACAGATCGGAAGTTATTACCGATTCAAGTTTGGAGAAGCTAGTCGTAATTATGGATGTGAAAAAATTTAACAAACCTACTACATTAACGACTGTAAAATGATGCTCGTTACAGCACTGACTTCATTACACCACTCAAGATATCAATCACAGAACACTCACTTATATCAATATTTCTAATTTAGCGCAATACAAGTAACAATTGATGACGCAATACGCATTCTGTTAAAATTTATCTATGGACTACTAAGTTCTTAAACGTTTGTGATGATTAAGTCTTGTTGACTAAATTCTTTAAAAACGTTTGTTGATCCAAAAAGTATAACAAGATACCTGCTAAATACAACATAAAACCTGTTGATAATGGTCGTGATGCTGCATTGCATAATAAAGCTTTCCTAAATCTATTTCTTCTTAACAAAACCTTACCTGTTAATTGGTCTGGTGATATTAAGTAATACAAACAGATGTGTTCACTAGCTTGACAGAGAACCATCTGATTGTTTTCGAGAAACTAATCTTTAGCTTAATTTAACCAGAATTTTCGCTAATATTCTAGAATTTTCGATTATAAGAAACTTACAGTTACAAAACATAATACACTTTAAAATAACATATATGTCAAATAAACAATTTACATTAATGTAACAAAACTTAAAATATTTTTTAATAACAATCATTTTCTAAGAAGCGCGCTTTTCTTGATTTAAAATAATTAATAAATTACCTAAATCAAGAGTACTTTAAAAGATGCGATTCTAAACTATCTTTTTGTTTTGTTTAATAACACTCTTCATTCTTAACCCCCAACGCAAAACAAGGCGTGTTACAAGTTTAATGTGTGTAAGTGTCCGTGGCATCATAGCTCTCAAATGGGGAACAGATTTTCTTTTAGTTTTTTTTGTTTGAAAGATGACTTAATCGAGCGCTCTTAGTTATGATTCAAGAAAATCTTTCAGCCATTTGAAGATTATCAGCTTTTTTCTAGTTAATGAAGGGATTTCATTTACTTTTTAGTGATTTTCCTTTAAATTTTAATTTAATGTCGTGATTTCAAATCACATAGATCACATTTGTATTCAGGATTTTGAAATGAGTTTAACAAGATGTTTTTTAAAACAGAATTATATTTTTATTGAATAATTACATTAACATTGTAATCAACTGTTTCTTGAATTTGAAGAGTGTTTCTTCAAATGAACTTTTAAACTATTTTTCCGTTTTGCTACATAATCACATAGGTCGCACTTGAATTGAAAAGTAGAAGAGTGTTTTATCAGATGCTTTTTTAAATCATCTTTGCAATGCGTGGTATAATCACACTGTCCACATTTGTATTTAGATTGAGAAGAGTGCTTCACAACATGCCTTCTTAAATTACGTTTGTATTTTGTTACATAATCGCATTGGTCGCATTTGTGTTCATAACTCGGAGAGTGTTTTTTAAGATGAATTTTAAATGTATCGATGCGATGTGTCACATAATCACATTCTCCACATTTGTACTTAGAACCTGAAGAGTGATTCACAACATGCCTTCTTAAATTACGTTTATATTTTGTTACATAATTGCATAGGTTGCATTTGTGTTCATAACTCGGAGAGTGTTTTATAAGATGTTTTTTTAAACTAGCTTTGTGATGTGTTGCATAATTACATTGGTCACATTTGTACTCATAACTTGAAGAGTGCTTCATAAGGTGAACTTTGAAACGATCTTTGCGATGTGTTGCATATTCACATTGTCCGCATTTATATTTAGAACTTGAAGAGTGCTTCTCAAGATGCCTTCTTAAATTATGTTTGTGCTTTGTTATACAATCACATTGGTCACATTTGTGTTCGTAGCTCGATGAGTGTTTTATGAGATGCTGTTTTAAACTACCTTTTAGATGTGTTGTATAATTACATTGATCACATTTGTATTTGTCACTTGAAGAGTGTTTTATAAGATGAGTTTTTAAATTATTTTGGCGATGTGTTGCATAATCACATTGATCACATTTATATTCAGGACTTGAAGAATGTTTCATAAACTGAATTTTTAAATAACGTTTTGCTATATAATCACATTGGTCGCATTTGTATTCAAAATAATTAGTATTCGAAGAGTGTTTTGCGAGATGTTGTTTTAAATTACCTTTGCGATGTGTTGCATAATCACATTGTTCACATTTGTATTCAGAACTTGAATAATGTTTCTTAAGATGACTTTTTAAATAACTTTTCTGTTTTGCTATGTAATCACATTGGTGACATTTGTATTCATAATTTGATGAGTGCTTTATAAGATGAATTTTTAAATCATATTTCCACTTTGTTCCATAATCACATTGGTCACATTTGTATCCAGAATCTGAAGTGAGCTTTAAAAGGGGATGTTTGAAATGCTCGTTCACTGCTGTTAAAGTATCATGTTGATTCAATTCACATTGAACATTTGTGATGCATTCGCCACTATCTTCCTTTGTGTGTTCACTTGTGCCACCATTTATTAAATAAGATCCATCTTTTATTCCATTCACAGTATCTTTAAAAGTGGTTTCTAATCTTGTACTATTAGAACCATAATAGCCTTCTTCTTTTATGAGATCATGATTTACCATAAAATGAGTTAATGATTCTATTCGTTTATCTTCTTCAGGTTCAAGTTTAATAAGTTTCTTATCAATATCAAAAGACATTGTAAGCTATGTGTTGTTTAATAATAGTAATAAATAAATAATTAATGTTTTAATCTTGCTAATGTTACACTCAAATTGTGTATTTTAACACTACGATTATAACGGTATAACCTAAGAACGTATTACCAAAGAACAAATTATTTTTTGGTATAACTTGTGATAAACCTATACACCAGTGTTGCAATGGGTAATTATTTAATGCATTTTCGCCCAAATAATCTTTTTCTAATTTGATAAATTAAAATTTGAGAATGTTGTTCCTTAATATGATTGAATTCTACTAAAAAATTTTTCAGACATGTAGGTATAGCGTTTTCAAAAAGCACTGTTTTATAAGTAGACACTGGAGTCTGGGAGGGTTCAATAAAAAAACTGAATTAAAACAAGAGTTTGTTATTAAGAAATATATCGTCGATAAAGTGCAAAAACACGTATACGGCGTTGTGTTTAGTCCTGCAGTCCTCTTTATATGAGCAAAACCACGTGTAGGGTAAATCACCCAGAAATGGGCCTTTTCCTATTTAGCATCCAGTTATTGACCGTTGCAAATTATTAAGAATTGTTCGATATTAATATTGTAACTGTGTATATCGGCACAATCCGGCAACACCGCTTAATATTTGGTGCCAAACGGTTTACTAATTCTTCCGCCAGTTTAATACTTAAGCCGAGCTTTTGTAAGCTGGCCTAAAATACTAAGCTTCGCTTTATATCGGACACAATGCACCGTAGAAGTTAAGCGGAGCTTGGCTAAGCGGAAAATCGACTTGGCAACACCCCAAAACCCCCCGCAAATATTCGTTTGTTTACATTTTGCATTACATTTCTATTCTATGTTTCTAATTGTTCTGTGAATATTGTAACCTAATAAATTAGTTTTCTTATTTTTTATTTTATTATTAATCATGAATAGTGATAAAAAAGTTCGTGAACCGAACTTTTCCAGTTCGGAAAAGATGCATTTAATGAACATCATTGCTAATAAATACGCGATAATCGTGAAAGATAAAAAGACTGATCGAGCGCCAACGTCCGAAAAACTCAAAGCTTGGCAGGGAGTAGAAGAGGAGTTTAATGGATCGTCGACTAGTAGCACTGTTACGTGCACAAAGGGATATTGGTAGAAATTGTGGCTAAGGTGCTGTAACATAGAATAAGGAATTAGCCGGAAGCCTAGTCGGTCGGTTAAGCACTTGGATGCATGGGCGTTTTGGCAGGAGAAAAGAGATACATATAATTTAAAAAGGGCACCACTTGATTTAATTTTATATCGCCCTCTATCAAGAAAAGGACTACGGCCACATAGGACAAAATAGACAGCTAAAAGAACACCACTTATTTAATATACCCCAACGTAAAATAGTATAAATGTTATTATAATAATTAAATTTTCGTAAATATCTAACACAAAAACATTTTTATAGAGCGCCAACTCGCAGACCTAAATACAATTCTATCAGGAAATATTCCCAATACATTAATCAATATACATCAGAGACAATATATCTATGAAATAAACCAGCAGTAATCAACTTACCTTTCCACCAAAACTAAAAACAAAACTATGAAGTGTACTTAAAATTTACATACTCAGACACAATATGGTTCGGCATCTAGTGTTGATCCTAAAAGAAAAGAATACCCAAACATATATTTATAATTATCCGAAATTGAATTCTTCTATACCGATATTCCACGAAGAGCTCTCCGTTGGACTAATTTATCAGTTTCCAATCAACCGGACGCAAATAAACCCCAAATATAAAGCGAAAATTAGCACTAGATGTCTACCCTGTTGTTTACTTATGTAAGCACAAAATATTCTTCACTAAAATTACTATGAGCATTACAGACAAAATAATAAGCATGAAGCGTTTAGGAAATTTAGAAAGGCCAAGTTTATTACCGGATTGGCAATTGCAGTACAAGAATTTAATAAAGCGCAACACAGAATGACACATTTATTGGTAAGCATAGGGCTACCAACAAAAGATTCAAATTAGTAAATCCTACTTTAAACAGTTTTATTCTAAACAAATATTAAAATTGTAATCAGAAAAAAAAAACAAATGTTATACAACTCCAATGATAATAAATAAATATTCAATTTGATTTACACAGTAATTGAAACCCCAGCAGATAGCATAATTTTTTGGCATACATTGTATATTTAAACTCAACTAGCAGCATTCAGTCACCAAAACAGCTGATTGCATGTATAGTAAACACAGGTAGTTCTAACGGTTGAACAACTACGGTTATTTATTAGAATAAAGCTAGTACATAAGAAAAGTTGATAGATAAAATACAAATTCTATTGCAAAGTTAAATGTAAGTATAAGCGAAACTTTGGAATAAACCAAATTATCTTTTACAGGTACAAGTGTATATTATTACTCTCGATTACTAAGAAAATGTTTCACAGTAAAGTATAAGCATTAATTTCAGGATTAAGATAATTGCGGAAACACACTAATACAAGTAGCAAGCACAGTAATGTAATTGTTATAAGAATTCCAGTAAAGTACAGATAACGAGAGCCTCGTTATGTAGAAAAGCTAACAAAAGTCACTCACCGTAGGTAAATTTTGTATGCGTATAACAATAATACTTATCCGAAACTAGTCGTAGGTGTAACGTATATTTCTTCAGTTAATTCGGAAGATACTATGAGAAGGAGTAATCGTAGACTGTTTCCATTCAGGCTCGAAGACCCATAACTAATATTTCACACCTCGGACGAATGATATCCAAATGTGCTGTCAGAAACGGTTTAATTATTCCTTATGGAAGCACGAGATATGTTAGTCTTGAGTGAAGGTGTAAAGGACCAAAAAGAACCTCTTGAATGAAGCTAAGGTGTAGTAGAAACAAAAAAAATTAAAGCCGAACTAAAATTCGAAATCCCAACAGGATTTATTTATATGGAAAAGATTAAAACCAGCAACAGGCTGAGTTAAAATTTTACTTGAAAAATTCAATCAAATTTTTAGGAACACCTTTTCCAAATTTTACATGTGCTTCTAACTACGCATTCAATTTCTTTTTGCCAAAATGGCGTTTTCCTTCTTCTCTGAAGGTACCAGAAAACCAAAAAAACAAAAGCCTGATTATTTTCACCAATCCAAAGATTTTAAAGTAGTCACGTTTGAAACATTTTAAATTTAAAACGATTTTTAGTGGCAATGTTGCCATTTTCCAACAACATACAGGATGAGTCGTAACTTAAAGACCATAAATTTATGAACCAAATTTTACACGTATCAGCACTTACCGAAATAGGGGAGAGGGGGGCACCTTTCAACAGTTCTAATTTCCTGCCTATTATACTGCTTAGGGATTGGCTGATAGGTGAGCCAATACACATTCAGGATGTAGAACAGCTGGCAACTACTTTCCCTCCATTTCTTTTCACATCAACTTTTTAGTGAGTGAATAAGGTTATGAGAGCTCAAATGTTAAAAGTTTACTATGGTTTGAAAAGTGTTTATTTGACAGAAGTTCCTTAATAAAGTAAGTGAAATTTATTCATCTTATAGTTTAAGAAATTCTCTTTAAGATGCACTATAGTTTATAAGTTATCTGTTTTTTTTAGAATAATAATATCATTTTTAAATAAATGGCCGCACGTGGGGCAGGTTTCCACAGAGCATAAGGGGCATCTTTTAACACTGTTGAAAGGTACCCCTCGTCCATTTTTGGTTTGTTTTTGTTATTTTTTATGAAAATAGGAAATAACCTATTGATTATTTATTTAGTTACTCTGTTATTATGTTAAGCTAGCCTACCCTTATTAATTTTAACCCAACAAAACCTAACTTTGAACTAATATAATTTCTTCATTTCAGATAAGAAAAAGATGGTGCGCACATACAAGAAAAAGCGAAATACACCTGAACTCAGTGAAGAAGAAATCGAAAAGGCTATGAAAGCAGTCATTGCGAGTAGCAGCCAATTTATTTGGTATGCACTATTCAGCTTTATTTTACCGATTGAAAAAAGCTAAGACATTAAATCCTAATGAGACTGAGGCTAATGCGCCAACAACGAGTAATTTACCCTACAGTTCTAAATACTCGAGCCAGCAAGTATTTACTGCTGATCAAGAGATCATGCTTTGTTCGTATATAATAAAATGCTCAACTATGAATTATGGGCTAACTTATAGACAGGTTCGTTAGCTTGCACATGATTATGCGGAGCGTCTTGTCTCCTTGCTGCCAAGTTGGAAAGAAAATAAAATTGCAGGGATCGACTGGATTAAAAGTTTTATGAAGCGCCAACCTCAACTTACCTTGAGAAAGTCGAAAATACTAGTTTAGCTAGGGGAACAGCGTTTAACAAAACAAATGTCTCAGAGTTATACGACAATTACGAGCGTGCCCTGAAGTCCGACACTTTTCAAGCACATCAGATTTTCAACATTGATGAGACCGGCGTTTCAACTGTTTTGCAGGCTCCTGATGTTGTTGCCAAACTAAGAGCACGACAAGTTTGACAAACTGTATCTGGTGAGCGTGGAACGATGGTCACCATGTGCATGATAGTCAACGCAGTTGGTAATACAGTCCCCCCAGTATTTATTTTCCCGAGGCCCAAATTCCACGACTCTCTGTTGTATGGGGCTCCACCAGAAAATCTGGGTTTGGTGAACAGCCCCAAAAGTGGTTGGATGACTGGACCACTCTTCTTGGAGGTGTTAAAGCATATAAAAAACCATACAAGTTGCGCGAAGGACAACAAGATCCTCCTAATCATGGACAACCATGAGAGTCACTGCACGCTTGATGCTGTGGAGTTTGCCAGAGAAAATGGTATGGTGATAGTGACCTTTCTACCTCACTGTTCCCATCGACTCCAGCCTTTGGATGTTGGGGTCTTAGGACCATTTAAATCGAAACTGAAGATAGCTCAAAACGACTGGATGGTGTCAAACCCTGGTAAGACACTTACAATTCATACGTTAGCTGCATTGGCCAACACAGCATATGCTGCTTCATTTACAATCAAAAATATCACTGCAGCTTTCAAAAAGCCTGAGATCTGGCCGTTCGACCGTTTGATTTTTTCTGATGAGGACTTTGAAGCATCTTTAATCCAGGAGCCATCAACTTTCTCACAGCAAGCGTCATCTGTCCCCGAGAACATGCCAAGCACTAGTAGCATGGATAGTAAGCTTACTTCAGTAATGATCACTCCAGCGAAATCTGACAACGTACCATGTGGATCTAAAGGTGGAGTTACACCTAAAGACGTCAGGCCCTATCCTAAGGCAACTGTGCAAACAAAAAAAATGGGTGGGAGAAAGAAAAGGAAGTCAGCAATACTGACTGAAATACCTGAAAAAAATCGCATTAAAGAGGAAACAGAAAAGAGGTTGGAGAAGAAGAAAACTAAATTGTTCCCTAAAGTGACTAAAATAAAACCTACGCTTTTAAAAAAGCTCTCATTCAATGATTCATCTGACAGTGAATGTGAAAATGAAGTCTCGCTGCATGATGAATCTGGTGATGAAGATTTAGGACAACTTATTGCTTCTTCAAACTTTGATTACGAAGAACAAATTGACTTTGAGAGAGGCCTAAGTGACGATCTTGTGTTAAAGGTAAATGACTTTGTTCTGGTTGAGTTTGCTGGAAAAAAGAAAATTGTGATGTTTGTGGGACAAATTGAGGACATCGAAGAAGAAGGTAGAACTTACAAGGTTAAATTCATGCATAAAAAAGAGGATTCCTGGAAATTTAATTTTCCCGAAAAGGAAGACATAAGCAGTGTTGAAAGGGAGGAAATAAAAATTAAACTACCTCAACCAAACTTAAGTGGAGGAACTGCTCGTGCTGTGTCAGCAATGGTATTTTCGGTAGATTTTTCCTCAGTTCAACAAAAGATTATGTAGATATGTAAATTGTAATTAGCTATTTGTTCATTTCATAACTTTAATTTGTGCCAACTAATATTGTACTCACTTGATGTAATTTGTAAATAAAGTTTGCATCTTCCTTAAATGTGAATTTGTGTTGTACCCCATAGAATTGTATGTTGTTGAAATGTACCCCACCCCTTGGTGAAATGTGCCCCGCTAGTGGGGTACATTTCAACAATGTGCACACTTTTTTGAAATGTAAATTTTGATAAAATAATATCGTGATAAAGTCATCATAAAAATTAAAATGAAGACGCAAACATAGATTTAGTCATAGATGCCAAGAACATGGGTATCCAACATATTATGTCTAAGAAAAAAAATCAGAAGTCAAAATTGTTGGTAGGTGCCCCCTCTCCCCTACTACCTGTTTAAACAAGTGCTGTGAAAACCGCAAGAGTTACAAAAAAGTATAGCTCAAGAGAGAAGAGAAATGATGCTAACAGGTGGGGGTCCTCCCGCAAAAATTAAAAAAGACAACACTGATGATCTATTAATATCGATCCTCAATAAGAAGACACTGTTAGGGCTCAATAATCCATTTGACGATGATGCTGATGAATCGCTTATTGCTAGTAATACCAATGAACAACACCAAGATGTAGTATTCGAGTACGCTTATGAAAGTGATGAGGGCGAGAAGAGAGAACCATTATCTGTAAGTTTCAATCTTTTTCTATTTACCGCTATCTGTCTTGTAAGATGGAGTGCATGCGCATACAGATCAACTATTAGTAAAATAAATTTTATGTGAGGCATTATGCTGCGAATGACACCATACACAATTAAGTAATGTATTATTGTTTTTGAGATTGTTTAACATATGCTAAAGTTGTAGTTAGTGAATGTTTTTTTTTTTAAATTAAGTCTCGAGAAGAAAGGCACAATACTTCGGAAATAGCATTGAAAAGACCAGATAATGGTATTCCTAGTACTTCAAAGGTTTGGAATAAATATACCCCAAAACAGTTCCAAACTCCTATTAATCCTGCATTAGGGTTTACTGAATCAGTGGCAGAAAAAGATGTGAGCAAAGACGATAAGGTAGGTTGTTGGTCTCCCACCATTGACCGTTGCAAATTTTGTAATTAAATGATCTATTTTTTTGTAGACACCAAAAAAGCATTAGTCGAAGAAGTCCAACAATAATCGTAAAATCATTGACGTCATCCGATATTGCAAAGAAATATGATCTGCTGTTGCATAAAAGACTACAACTTCCTTCTTGATATTGAACTTGCCCATACACAAGCTACAAATGCATTAATTACAAAAAAACTTAATTTAAACATTCAACTCCTTCAGAATGAGCTACTGTCAAAACAAAAGAATGTTGACAATTAAATTGTTTATATAATTATGTATCTATATAGTATTACAATACACCTACATACTAGATGTGCAAGAGCATACCGTTTGTAGGTGTATTAATTGTGCCTATTACTACTTTACTTTCCCTACCTATCTTGTGGTAACAAATACATTATAACTGAAGGCAGAAGTAGAAATTTGTTTATATTTTTACAACTTGAATAACTTTTATACATAATACTATTTTCCTGCAATCACAATTTTTTTACAAATGTGAAAAGTAGTTATGTACAAGGTCATTTCGCACATCACAGTGAAAATTTTGCTGTACATTTATTGCAGGAATTTGTCCCTGCTGGATCAGGTAATCCAGTTCTTCTGCATTCATACCTACAGGAAGTGGCGGGATGTCTTCGTGCATTGTTAAAGCGATGTTATACAAAACTGCTGTGGCAACAATCACAGTTAAAGCAGTGTTATAACCTCCTCCAGTTGAAGTCGGAGTGTTATTTTATATAACCGCTCTTCTTTGGGTGTAACCCAGCGCGGTTTTATTTTGCCTCGGCTAAGCTCAGTCGTGTTTATATATTTCTTACTAAACGGGGTGTGGATTCGTACTATTTAGTGGGCTTAACACTGTCACTTTAAATAATTATACTAAAGCGGTTTAAGAAGTATATTATTTTATAATTTTACAATAATATTAATAACAAACTACACTCAAACTAAATATAATCGCTATCAGCGGGGCTCCTGCTCTCGCCTGCGGGATTCTGCCAATCCTGGTTATTGGGTGAGAAGTCGTTTCTGTGAAATAAATATATATATATATATATATATATATATATATATATATATATATATATATATATATATATATATATATATATATATATATATATATATATATATATATATATATATCTATCCCTTCCTAGTTTTTCCCAACTCGCGTTTGAAATGGAATGTATTCTTAATAGTTAAATTACGGTCCTGTCTTACAGAAGCGCATGCGGTAGCCTTAGCAGATATGGGTCGGAAGCGCCAGCTCAATGAACTCGAGGTGTTTCTAGATCACGGGGGAAAATCAATACTTGTCTCTGCTTATGCGCACTGTATGTTTATACTCCTCAGTCTCTCTGGAGCGCTGAAGCCTGTATGTCGTACTCCGATGAAGAAATACACGCGGAAGATTCGCGTAAACAAGGGTGAGATCTCTGGACTAATAACTTTACGTTTAGAACCGGTTTGAGAACGCGTTTTGTTCTCAAAAAGCGTTTAGACTATTTAAACAACTGGATTAAATCCTAATGGCGCAACTCAATTCAATTATATTCAAATTATAAAGTAAACGAAATACTTGCTATTGAAAATGCTACACTAAAATGACTTTACTTTTACTAAGGTAATCGTAATATACACGCGGTCGTATTTGTATTATTTACTACAGGTTAATATTCGATAATTTACGGATTTTTTTTTTTATGATTGTGGACCTGAACAGCCTAAATAAGGCCTATCGTGCTAAAGCACTCAGGAACACTTAGGAGGATGGATAGAGGGATAATGAATTGCCAATAGATGCCTATGAACAGCTACCTTAAATTTTCTCATATCATAAGTGAGAGGAAAACAGGAACTAGGGAGATCATTCCAGAGTTTAGAAGCCGTGTAGAAAAATGTGGATTGCGCCCGTTTGGTACGACAAGTGGAGATTTGTACTGCATACTGATGATGTGATTGAGCGAACCGAGTGTTCGCGCAAAGATAGCCGGAGATGGTATCAAAGAATGTAATTCACCAGCACAATAGCCGTTGTAATAACGATAATACAAAGAAAGAACTGAAACCATCCTTCTATGCTCAAGGGACTGTATGTGAGAAGTTAAAAACGGGTCATTTATAAGCCTAATCGCTCTCTTTTGAATACGATCAACGATATCGAGAGCGTATTGGGGAGCACTAACCCAAAGGTGAGAATTATATTCCAGATGAGGCCGAATTTGGGCCTTATACAGCAAAAGGAGTTGTCTAATGTTTTAATTTCCGGCGTTTATTCTTAATACAAATTTATGCAACAGGTTTCTTGTGTACTTTCTGCGTGTTGAGATTGTGTTTGCCTGTAGGCGGTGTATGTATGTGTAGTAAGCGGGGGCCTTAGCTCCAACAGTAGACTGTAGGCAGCTGCCTGTCTAACCTGTTTGACTAAGAATAGGTCATAGGTCTTTACAGCCCTGTATCAAACCTTCACCCTCAGGTGTTTGCGAGTGACGTCGGGATCTACCCTGCTTTACACTCTTTATGTATGTGGTGGTGTAATGTTAACGTTATAACTCCTGGAGACTAAGCCCGTCGTTATTTACGTTCTGTAGTGATGTGTTGTAAATTGTTAGATTATATAACTCTACAACTTACGTGTCTTTTAATTGCAGTTCGGCAACAAACTTTAGGTCGCCCGGCGCAAGGTGGCGCGCGTGGTCACACGATCGCGATGGACTCCGCGGCAGCGATTAACAGGTCTGTGATTACAAGAAGCAATCGGTACTGGCGGCTACTAGATATCAGGAACGGCGTAGCGGTCTCAGTCACGATCGAGCAGGTATTTCACGTACGGTACGGATGAATGAACGAAGCGAAGTGCATTCAATATCTTCCTGGTTTGGGCTGGTCTGGTCTCGTCTTCTTCTGGTCTGGTCTTCTTCTGGTCTCGCCTTCTTCTGGTCTGGGTATTCTGCAGCGCGTCGCGGGTTTATAAAGGTGCATCTGTGGGCGGCTTCGTGGCTACCGTGCGGGGGATGCCGTTATTGGATTGGTTTAAATTGCTCTGACGTGCAAAAACTTACTTGTTTTTAGAAATACACGTCAGCGGTGATTAATGAATTAATTGTGGTGCAATATCACGCAATCTTTTGTAATTTGAGATATAGGGTGGTCCGCGAATAATTTATTCTAAAAAACATATGTAAAGGACGCTGGATCTTTACAGTGTCAACTTTACATCGCAGTCCATGACATAATGCAGGAAACCATCTTTTTAATACGCCATTCGTCCGTTCTATGATCCCTGGTGCGGGCATGGGATTCATTAAACAGTTGCTCTGCTTGTGTACGAGGATTGGCACATGGAGTTAATAAATATTTTAGTGCATATCCACTGTCACCTAAAACAAATATGAAATTTAAATGAGCTAAGTGCGGTTTCTGTTTTCGGGTGACAATATGAGTGTGCACTGTAACAGTGTAGCCGTTTTCGGCTGCACTTTGCGAGCAACGGATTTTATTCTTAGTGCGTATTTTTTCGCACTCAGCTCTGTAGTCAGTGCGAGTATCTGGTGCAAAACAAATATGGCTGATCAAAAGTCAAAATTTAGAAGAATTTTGAATTTTGTTGAGGAATTCTTGGATTCATCTACTGAAGAAAGCGAAGAAGAAATGTTTGTTCTACATAATTCCGAAAAACGTGTAATACCAAAAATTGTAAATTATGTGGAAAATGTTTCAGCACTAGAAGATTCACAAGTATGTACATCAATTTAAAACCATTATTATGATTTTGACCCATTTTTACAAAGTAATTGTTTACAGTTTAAGAATAATTTTAGAGTAACAAGAACAACATGTTACAAAGTCGTAGAACAGTTTGCAAAAAGCCATTGTTACCCTACCAAACATAAGGGAGGAGGCACGTTGATATCTGCCAAAAATCACATTTTAAGTTTTTTATGGTAAATTGTCACTACCTACATGCCTATAATTATTTTAATAATATTGGACATTGTTTAGGTTTTCTGGAAATAAATCAACAATCAGGGAAACTGGGGATAGATTTAATGTCTTTATCAACCTTCATGTCTGTGCAGGAACGGGTTATATCATATTTCATGGATATATTACCAGCTGTAATTCGATTTCGAAGAACAGATCTTGAAAAGTTAAACACAGCTGCAGAATTTACAGAGGTATGTTTTTGAAAAAGTTATAAATTATTTTGTATATTTAACAGATAAATTGTAATTATTCATTATAGATATCCGGGTTTAGGGTTGAAAAGCGCCTTCGAAAAGAAAGGGTTGAAAATACGGTCTCACACGCTGGGTATGTAACAAATAATTAGGATAAAAGGGTTGAAAATACGGTCTCACACGTGGATGTGTAAAAATAGGGGTGAAAAAATATGTCCTACACGTAAGCGAGTAAAATAATTGTGGAAAATACGGTCTCACACGGGGGTACGTAAAAAATAGGGGTGAAAATACACGTCCTATACGTAAGCGAGTAAAAATAATTAGGGTTGAAAAAACGGCCTTCGAAAAGAAAGGGTTGAAAAATATGGTCTCACACGTGGGTGTGTAAAAATAGGGTTGAAAAAGGCCTCCGAAAAGAAAGCATAGGGGTGGAAAATACCAACTCACACGTGACGGAAATAAAATAAGGGTGTGGGTGGAGCTTGTGACGTAAAAAAAGTGGGAGGGGATGGTGCCTGTCTACTACTAATAATATCATTTATTAGTCGTTTTATCCTCAATCAACTTCTCAGTTAATTGGCGTAAGAAGTCTAATTTTTCTTTGTGGCGTCGATTACGACCTTCTTTTTCCTTGGCGATCTCCATGAGTACTTCACTTAACGACCGTTTTTTGGTACCTGCAGCATTTGATGAACAGGAGGGGGTAGATGATCTTGAACATGTTGGGGTTGACGATCCTGAAGAACATGAAGGCATTGACAGTTCCAGATCTGTATAAGTTTTCTTTATTATGGATTTTCCAACACCCATCCTCACCGGTGGTTCAATGGAGTCATCGATTGCTGCAATACGTGACAGTTCCTGCTCATAACGATCCTTCTTCGGTGACTCACCAGTTTTATTATTATGTATTACAGTGTTTTTTTTTTCTTTTCATTATAGTTTTATAGCGATTCTCACACTGCAGCGAAGTTTTATTTATATTCATAACAGTTTTTAAGCCTTCAGATATTGCTACCCATAAATTTTTCTTTTTTCTAAATCTTTTGAGAGGTTTTGCCAGGGGTAAATAGTTTTCATATTTATCCAACAGATATTTTGTTGCTTGTTCACCCCATGCTGCTTCTTGCGCAGCCTCATCATTGTGCCTAGAATCCTCCAATACTTCTGAAACTCCAATTTGGCAAAAGTGTTCGTTATCTAATGAAAATGGCAATTGCCGTATTTCATTTACTTGTAACAGTTTATTTTGTTTTAGGATCTTAAGACACTCAGGTATTGAATCACTTGGATTCACTAAAAATAATTGCATTACATAAATTATTTAAAAATTAAGTATACATTTTCGACATACCTCTTAAATCATTGTATGTAGCTTCATCTAACGCTAATTGAAGATGCTCATCGTTGATTTTTAAAAAAATCACGTAATTCTCAGATAAATCTTGTACATTCATTTTCTATTATAAGGGTCTAACAATGACGATGTGATAGTAACTTAAAATTTGAGGTTATATTCATGAAACATCTGTTACACAAAAATTTTGAGATGTGTTCGGTTGAAATTGCACTAACCGGCTACTCCCGTGGAGTGCATGACGTCATATCGTTGCAACTCGCCCGCTCTCAGTTCGTTCAGCCGAAAACGCTATAACTATATGAACCGATAGCGACATACGTTTTTAAAACCCTTAAACCATGCTTACATTGCTTATTAAAAGATGAGTCATAAGACTTTTTTATACTCTCATAAGGAAAACAGGTAACATTGTAAAAACAAAAATAATAATCTATGTCAGAATGACGTTAAAACAAGTCAGATAGAGAATAATAGACATAAATCAATGAATTCTTTTCTTTATTCATTGACATAAATACATGTTAACCTAAAAAAAATTCCAAAGCCGCCCGCTTCTATAAAAATATTGATAATACAGCTTCAGCATTTTCAATCATATTTATGAAAATGTAAACTTTCACCATTATCACACATAATAAAATACTTATCTTTTTTGGGTTTTTTAATGTGTATTTTAAATTATACAATCTAAACGTTTCAATAACAGGGTAAGTTCGCCAGTGCTCAGCCACCTAACATATTTTTCAAGTTTGTTTCAACTGAAAGTGGCATTGTTACCTTTCTGGACATACAAAACAAACATTATTGTGTTGCACAACTATTATACTTCTATAAAAATCAGCCAGTTTTTGTTAAAAATGCCACAGTTTCATTTGTTTACGTTTTTAATTTTTGAAACTCAAAATCGCCTGTATTCAGCCATCTGATTCTCAATGTCAGCCAGGTTGTTCCAGTAATCAGCCATGGTGTGTTTTAGTTCGGTGCATAGGTATATGTTTCAGTAGACAGTAGTAATTAAGTGTAAAATAAACATGTTACATAATTTAAACAATGTTGTTTAATGAAATTCATATAAAAAATAGAGTGGGGATTCATAAAACAACAGGTACAAAATATTATACCTAACATAGGTACCTAAAGAAAACTTTCAACTCAAGTAAAAACCTCTGAAATGAAAATCGTAGACTCTTAGAACTCTAAAATTAAAACAGTAAACACTTACAATTCTAGTAAAAAAAATAGTCTCTTAGCTAGTTACTAACTTGAGTGGCACAAAAATCACAAATAAAGTCAGAATCTGCAACCTCGAAATAATTGAAAAGCGGTACATTTGAGATGGTACCATCTCGGACACTGATCACAACCGATGTTTTTCAAATCGTTGTCCTCAGTATCACTCTCTAAGTCGTCAGTGCATATAGCACATTTTTCTTTATTTTTAGGCTGTTCTGTGTTTTCTTGATTTGCTTTTTTCTCTGTTTTCTGTCGTTTATTTACTCTCTCTTTCTTTTCTTCAATCTTTTGCAAGCGTTCCTTTTTTCTTCCTTGTTTTTTGGTTTCTAATTCATGTTTTTTATCTAATTTTTGTTGCAATATTTTTCGAAATTCTTCAGAAGAAATAGCAGATGGCATAATATCTGTTTTTCTCTTTCCACTACTTTTTAACGGAGTTGGAAAAAACAGGCGTTTTTTTAGTGGGTCTGTATTTGTCTTTGGAGAAGCTGTAATATCTTGCAAAATATTAGTTTCAATTACATGAGTTCTGATATCCTTATTTGTTTCACATAGCGTAATTATTGTATCTTCTTTTTTGCATAATGTAATGTTTTGCAAAATATTAATTTTCTTCCTATTATTCAGACTTTTTCAAATTTTTCTGTTTGGTCATCAGTCAGTTGTGTTGCCGACATTTTTCCCTCAACTTTTGTTGCCTGTTTGACTGCTTCTGCATATTTAGTTTCATTATAATTTAATCTGTTATCATTCGGTGCATTTATTTCCTCAGCCTTGTTTCTCACTTCAACTGACATGATGATATTTGTTTTTTTGAAATTGTCTTCTATGCTACTCACATCTAAAAGTTTTATTTTTTTGTCATCCTGTACAGTCTCTGCTACTGTAACTATTTCGGCGTTATTTGCTTTAGAACCACTTGCTTCAATGTCTCTGATAATACTGTTTTCAAATACTTCATTTGTTTCGACCTGATGTTTTATTGCTTGTGGTTCAATTCCTGTTTCAGCCGTGACATCTGTTGCGTTATCTCTATTGCCGGTATATCCACCATCAAAGTCAAACATGAATAAGTCAAAGTCTTCAGTTATGTTTGACTCTTCTACTGTTGCCAAAGTACCATCTGGCAAAACTTCAAAAGTTTCTATCTTTTCCGTAACTCCTTCTCTTATGTGTTCCAGTTCTTTTAGAATTTGATTTATATTAGTGACACCCTTTTCACGGAGTCTATCCTGCAATTCTGACAAAACTAGCTGCGTAGTTTTTATCTGGTCTTCAGTGATTTTAGGTGCTTTTTCATTTAGGTTTGCAACTGAATGTAAGTTTTCAATGGTATTTTGTATACATTTAGTATAATCCACGGCATCTGGGTCAAGAGGAAATAGACCGCACTTTCTGAAGCCATTTCTTATGGTCTCAGGCAAATTTTTATCCTGTAATATAGTACTTAAAAGAGGACAAAACGTAACTTTTGTTAACACACAATTTATATTTTCGTTCTTAGCTTGCCATTCTCGCACTGTTTTTTTTCCAGCTAGTTTTAAGCGGCTTGAATACACTAACATCAGCAGGCTGCATCAAGTGAGTTGTGTTGGGTGGAAGTGCGTACAGTATGATTTCATGATTATGGCAATACTCACTAAGTTCCATAGACAAGTGCGACTTATGTCCATCAACAAAAAGCAGCACAGGTCTTGAAATTTTGTTGACTTCGAGCCACTTATCCACTCCATTAGCCAGGTATTAAAAAAAAATCTCCGTCTTCATCCATCCGCTTTCCGAGCGGCCTAAAAACCATTCAGAAGGTACACTATCTACAATAGCTTTGTTGGGTCTAACGGAAACACTACCATTGGCGGAACGGTGTTTCCATCTGCCGAAAAAACAAGAAGCACAGTAATGGTTTCCTTCTCATTTCCCTTTTTCAACTCGTATATGTTCTTGTAGCCCTTGGGGGCTAAAACTTTTCCACTTTTTGGACACATAGAGAAGCTGGTTTCATCTCCGTTGTAAATTCGAGAAGGGTCGTCTAAAATATCTACTGCCTCATGCTTTTCCAAAAAATATTTAAGTTCTCTAAACCATTTTCGAATGTATTCTTCAGTCACCACTCCTCTAGCTCTTGTAATACTTTCCGCCTCTCGTAAAGCCAGTCTAGGATGTCGTTTTAAGAATGAAGTATACCATTTCTGACCTGGTTTTTTATCTTTAAATGGTGTTTTACGACCACTCTCTGAAATAATAGACTTCACTGTGTTGAGCAAGTCAGATTTCTTCTGAGGGAAACCACACTTCGCAACTGTTACCAGCCAGTGCTCCAGTTGGTCTTCTTCATTCTTGCTCAATACAGTTGGTGGACCCATTTTGCGAGGACCCATTTTTACACGTCCATGGATGCGATCTTGAAGGGTTCCTCTTGGAACATTAAACCTTCTACTTGACTCTCTTATACCTAAATTATCATCTTGAATCGCTTTAATCGCATTATTCAATGCTTCTTCGGAATATTTGAACAACTCGCGGTTTTTGTAGCGACCCATGGTCTATAAAAAAAAGATCTTCAAGTTCTCAGGCTCACGTGTTCTTCAGTAAGGAGGCTGAGCACTGGTTTCTTGTAAGCCTTACTCCAGCCATCTGCTGCCATGCTTGTTTTAAGTGGCTGACTACTGGTTTTACAGCGTCTGATTGGTCAAGTTGAATAGTGATTTATATTTCCGAAGTGTACTCTACTTTCAGTATTAATTGGGTTCATATTCGAAATTTACATGAAAATACCAGTTGTCAGCCACCTCGCTGACGAAAGGATTATATTGATATTGGAAAGCCAGTGTTCAGCCCCCGACAAAATTTAAGCAATTTGAAGTTTTTAAGGTTATGACATTCATTAAATTAGAAACGTATAGTATGTTTATTTCAATCCATTAAATTTTAGATTAATAGTTCATGTAGCTCAATTTTAAATTACTATTTACTAATCACATACAAGTAAGGGAATGTCTAGAATTCTCTCACCTTTACTCAGCCTACAAAACACAACACACTTGACATGTGTTGAACAAAACAATTTTTAGGTTAAGTGAAAGAATTTTATGCATAGATGGGCGGGAATAGGTGGCTGACAACTAGATAGCTGTATCATGAAGCTAGTTTGGGTGGTTCCCTTATTTTTAAGCTCTATTTATGGATGTGGCTGGAATTAGGCGAACTTACCCCACTTACAGTTATCTTCGTCAGTAGTAATAACTATTAAATTTGTTAAGGATGTAAACAATTTTGTCAGAAGTTGAAAAATTAAAGCATGATTTATTTAATTGTTACATTTATTTCGCTTTACATTAAAAAACTTTGTGAAGAAAATTTATGTAGTCAAATTTTCTTTAAAAAATACGTCTACACTTCTTCTTATAAAATTAATCTTATTCAGATAATGAAAAAGTTTGATCTAGAAATTTTTTGCCGCTAAATTACGCGTTGTATCAAAAAATTGCATAGAACATAATTAATCGATATGTTTAATATTAATGAATTAATAATAATATTATCTAGTTATTTTTATATCTTTGAAGTATGCAGCTGTTTTAGAAATATTTGATAAAAACCAAAAACAGCCCCTAATAAACCACCCCACTCTGCCACTGTATTGCTCCCAAAATCTAATCAGCTCTAAGCCAAGTGAAAACAAGCTGAAATACAAAATTTAAAGTACGTAGGTATTTTCATGGATACTAACATATATCCACATAGACAAACCCTCAGACACCCACACACATCATGGCCAATCTGGACCAAAAGTTATAAAATGAGCCAATAAGTTGATTTAGCGAAAAAAAAGTCAATTGCATAATCTTATAGGAAATCGTTTACAAGCATTGAAAGTTGTGCTTCTGGAATACAATGCCAATTATAGAAATTTTTGTCATATAAAAAAAGTTAAGTGACAGTTTTAAAACAGCATATAACAAGGAATAAGACGTGTAAAATGCCAATGATAAATGAATAAACTAAACAAAAACATGTTCGGTTTGTCCACCAGTCTCGATTCACATACGTCACATGCAGGATTATTCTACATTGTCTTCATTTTTATCTTAAACTGGAAGAGTATTCCCTAAAATGATTATTTCTTTGCACATAATCACTTAGGTCAGATTTTATAGTGTCTTTTTAATTGGTGACACTTGTATTTATAATTGAAGGGTGATTTATAAGATGTTTTCTTAAATAGTGTTTTAGTTTTGTTGAATAATTGCATTGGTCACATTTATACTCAGAACTTAAAGAATGTTTTACAAGATGCTTTTTGAAATACTTTTTCACTTTTGTTGAATAATTACATTGTTCACATTTGTACTCGAAACTTGAAGCGTGTTTTATAAGATGAACTTTTAAATCATTTTTCTGTTTTGCTACATAATTACAGTGGTCACATTTGTATTCATAGCTTGAAGAGTGCCTCATAATATGATCTTTTAAATTATTTTTCCGTTTGGCTACATAATCACATAGGTCGCATTTGTATTCATAACTTAAAGAATGTTTTATACGATGAGTTCTTAGATCATCTTTGCGATGTGTTGAATAATCACATAGATCACATTTATATTCATAACTTACAGAGTGGTTTATAAGATGCTTTTTGAAATAGTGCTTTACTTTTGTTGAATAATTACATTGTTCACATTTGTACTCAGAACTTGAAGAATGTTTCATAAGATGAGTTTTCAAAGTATCTTTCCGTTTTGATACATAATTACATTGATCACATTTGTATTTATAACTTAAAGAATGTTTTATAAGATGAATTTTTAAACTCTTTTTTCGTTTTGTAATATAATTACATTGGTCACATTTATGTTCATAATTAGAAGAGTGTTTTATAAGATGTTTTTTTAAATAGTATTTCACATTTGTTGAATAGTTACATTGTTCACATTTGTACTCAGAACTAGAGTGCGTCATAAGATGAATACTTAAATTATTTTTCTGTTTTGATGCATAATTACATTGGTCGCATTTGTATACAGAAGTTGAAGAGTGCTTCAAAAGATGAATTTTTAAATTCTTTTTCCGTTTTGCTACATAATAACATTGGTCACAGTTGTATTCATAACTTGAAGAGTGTTTTATAAGGTGAAGTTTTAAACTTGCTTTGTGATGGGTTGCAAAATCACATTGTTTGCAACTGTATTCAGAATTTGAAGAGTGCCTTATAAGATGTTTTTTGAAATAGTGTTTCACTTTTGTTGAATAATTGCATTGGTCACATCTGAATTCTGAACCTAAAGAGTGATGTTTCAAATTCTCATTTACTGCTGATGAATTATCCGGTGGATTAAACTCACACTGTACATTTGTGGTGTGTTTGCCACAATTATTTGTGTGATCTACTTCACTTGTGACACCATTTATTACATAAGAGTTGCTTTCCTTTTTAATATTCGCATTTTCTTTAAAAGTAGTGTCAAATTTTGTACTATTGGAATCATAATCAACTTCTGCCTTTATTATATCATGATTTAGCATAAGATGTTGGGTTAGAAGTATATCTATTTGTTCTTCTTTTTTAGGTTCGAGTTTAATAAATTGCTGATCAACCTCGAACATTTCAACACAACTATCATAAAAATCCCCAATAGAAACGTAACTACTTAAGTTGGCACCCAACTAAAATACAGCTACCTCTGGTGTTTGAGCGTATAATTAACTACCAGAACCGCCAAATTTAAATATTATTTTCATTGTATACTGATTCTTCAAATATTGTCAGAGAACTAGGTTCTGGTATTGTCATCAGAATTTACATTATTGAAAATTAATTAAACAAGAGATATATCTTAAATTTATTTTTTACACCAACTAAAGAATACGCTCTGTAGTATAATGTACACGGTTCACAATTAACTTTTGTGAAAAGGACATTACAAAAAAACATAAATATATTATTTTCTTTTTATTGTATTAACATATTTATTATAAGCGCTTAACTTGAATGGATCTACCAATGAATTTTCAGGTTTTGTTAATAAAAATTTCTTAAACCTGCTATCCTTTCCTTTTATAATATTATTAACCTGTTTACACCAAAAATAAATTAAACAATTTGTTACAATATTACAAAACTTTATGCTATTGTTATGATATTCACAATTAATAGCTTGAATAGGTAATTCATTTAGTAATATTTGATATTTCTTTATATTATTTAAATGACACATTCTTGGCAAGCAATACAATACATGGCATACAGATTGTCCAACAAGGTAAGAAAAATAGGTGCCAGGTTTGCAAAGAGATGGATTCTCATACTGCCTAGCTTCGATAAATTCGTTATCAGTATCTGTTGATACTCTGCATGAAAAATTTTTTATACACAATTGACATGTTGAATTCATTTTTTTATAAACATATCCTGCTACATAATTTATTATATTTCTGCTTACATGACTTTGTTTTCGAGTATATATACATTGGATGGGATTATTATATTAATATTTTCCTCTACCAGCAACATACTCTCCAGTAACAAAAGCTCTCAAATCATCTAAAACACCTTCTGTGATGTCTTGTTGACAATTAGACCCTGGTGAATGGGAAGACATAAAATTGTTCGTTACTAACGCTTTGAAAGAGTTTATAAAATTGGCCACATCAGGATTTCTATTTATAACACCATGAGAACGAACAAACCCAAAAAAAATTCTCTTAAACGTTCTAGTTAAGATGTAATTTAGTCTTTTACAAATAATTTTATGTAAATACAACATAGCATTTTTTGTACAAAAAAATTTAAATGTTTTTATTATGTTGATGGAATCTTGCCAAAATTTAACATGAGGTGAATCTTTTCTAACAGCATTTTTGAAAGGTTTACTCACTCGATGCAATGAACTACTACTACTGTCAAATAATTTGTCTATAAAGAGTATTAGATGAGCAGTGTCCTCTGTAGATGCATCCAATTTGTGATCACTTTTAATATCTGCAAACAAATGTTATTAATAGGTACTTTCGAACATTAATACAATTTTATTACATACCCCATTTAGCAATTCTTAGCATTAAAGATCCCACTTGGTTGCTGAAGACTTGGATGCAACATGAAACCTTCATCTTCCTATCTGTCAATTTCGGACACATTCTTGTTTCTTCCATGGTATCTAGATTATAAAAATTTATGATATGTTGCCATTTAGCAACCATATTTTTTCTATTCATACAAAAATGTAGATCTTTTGTTAACAAATTATTGCGTAGTCCTTTAAATGAATGTGTTGTATCGTACAATGGAACAACTTCTTTCCCATTTATAATAAAGCCGAAGTACTTACTGTCTATACCTTTAGATACACATAGACGGTTTGTATCTTGTTTTAAAGAATTTATTGCAGCTTGATTGGCTGATTTCTGATTGCATGTTGCAAGAAAATGCAATCCAATATCCTGTCAAGCGACAATTACTCTTTTAATTAAATCTTTTAACGTAGCTGATTTAATAGGGCGACATCTAAAAGTAAAGACTACAGGTTGCTTCCACTGGCGACGAAATTCCTTTTATCAAAAAAACATTCACATAATCTGCAATTTTTTTTTGTCTATTATTTTCTTCAAAATCTTCAATACCCATAATGCTATCAGTTTTTTTATTATATGAGACATTAGGTTGAATTGACATCTCATCAAACAACAATATGTATATTAATTTTATTAAATACATAAATAAAAGTTTACCTCGAGTAGGATTTGAACCTACGACCTGTACTTTGCTAGAGTACCGCGCTAACCAACTGCGCCATCAAGGTTCAAGCCCCAATCGATGTAAATTTTGTCTTTATGTATGTAGAACTGATGTAAATTCTAAATATAATGAGATTCAATCAAATTACTTATATTAATGGAATGTGAGCCTGCAATATCGCAAGGATTCACACATACCAAAGCAACTTGACTAATATTAAATTATTATAAGTTTTTGTTATGAACGAATAAGTTCAAAGGTAAATAATAATCGAGGTAAACTTTTTATTTATGTATTTAATAAAATTAATAATAATTTTTAATTAAATATTTACCTTGTAATGAGCCAGAATTTGGGTAAGATAAATTAATTATTATTTGTATAAAAATTATTAAGATAATGTTTTAATAATAATTCATTTTATTCCAGTTCCAAATAAATGTAAATAATCAGCACTTTTGCGTGCGCACCGGTACCCCACTTTCACGATGTGCAGAAACGTTGCGACATTTCCTACCAAAAACCCTACTCATTCGCAAGGTTTATAAGCGAAAACTTTAACATTCCTTTGGATTGTGTTGTAGAACGCTTCTCTACAACACTCTCTCCTGCCTGTCCGTTTGTAATAATTTATTATTACACCTGAACTTCTATTTGTAGAACGCATCTCTGCAAATATACTCTCCTGCGTGCCTGTTTTGTAATAATTTATTATTACACCTGAACTTCTATTTGTAGAACGCTTCTCTGCAAATATACTCTCCTGCCTGCCTGTTTTGTAGTAATTTATTACACCTGAAATTCTCTATTCGAGAACATAACCGCCTGAACAGCTCTTAAAGCAATTTCAATTAAATTTTAAATAGAATTCAAATACTCCGAAGTATAACCGATTTTTATGAAAACAGTTGTAATACCTAGAAATTCCTATTAACCAACCATCCTTAAGAAAGTAATTGACGTCAAAGAGGTTTTGCGTATTGTACTGATCCCAGGTAGATTGACTGGTTTAGCACCGGCGATCACCCGGATTATTACACGGTTTCTTCTAGTAAATGGGGCTCTAAGCAACGCCTGGTTTCCCACAACACGCGCTGTAACCTCAGAAAACGACCAATTACCAATTCCATCCTGAACCCCCTGTATAAAGTTCTATATATTCACAGTGTCCGTTATAACTTTGAATAAATAGGATCTCTAAGATTCGTTAATTTAGACTATTGAGCCTATTGGCTTGGCTATTAATGAGTCCTAAACAAATCCCATCCTGAACCCCCTGTATAATAGTTCTATATATTCACAGTGTCCGTTATAACTTTGAATAAATAGGATCTCTAAGATTCGTTAATTTAGACTATTGAGCTCATTGGCTTGGCTATTAACGCAATTATAAATAAATAACCAATATATCCTGAACCTCCTGTATATAATTCTATATATTCAAAGCGTCCGTTACAGCTTTGAATAAATAGAATCACTAGAATTTGTTGATTTAGCTCGAGCTCCCTGCTTGGCTATCAACACTTATAATTTACTCCCCCTGTATATCACAAAAATACACCTGAATATTAAATCCAAATTGTTACCGAAAAACCAACCTGAATTGTGTAAAATATTACATTAATACAACTAAAAGTAAATTTTACGTTTTACTTCAAGTAAAAGAATTTCTATTTCACAATAAGAAATCCATTGCATTGATGAGAATAAAGCAATTTATTCTGCTTTAACAATTAAAACTTTAAGATAGATATTCTTAAAGAAACTAAAAAGGGAAATCCCGATTTCGCAAATACGTATTCACATTTGATTAGTGTAAAGAATCATCCTCTTTATACCAATAAAGCGAAGGTCGCTTTACCTTGTAAAGTAGTGAATGAACTCTTATCAATATTTTCAACACATGGTTGAAAATATTCCTGCATCACATAAACCTTTTAAACCGTAAAGTGCGAATTTCAAAACATTGAATAACCCCTTGTACCTATTAAATTGTATATAGTATTTCTAGTTAATTAAATTAGTATTTCTCTTAGACCGTGTGTACAAACCCCAAAAATTAAACACATAACACCCAACCGTTGCCTAACACGAATTTGTATTAACACAAATCGTGTAAATACCAAAACCCCGTGTAGGTCCTGCTATTTTCTTTAACCTGTTCCATATTGCAAAACGTTACTTAAGAAATATAAGTAATAAAGAGCCAGTCCCTGATAGAAATTTGAATTACGCTTTAACCTCACTTCAAAAACATTGTCTTTAAGGTAAAAGATAATAAATCAGAATAAACTTACCTGGCAAAAAAACACAGTAATCCTCCTTGAAATTGTACACACACCTTTGTATTATTTTCACCCGAACACCGTATCATTTGTTTAGAAATAAACAAAATCCACCATTAATTTAGTTGTTTTAAATACTGGATGATAATCGCGGTTGATTTACAGAACTTTTCAAAACCGACCATCGACACACAGGCGACCTCTGTGCCGAAAGTACACAACCCAGAATTACCACCTACAGCACCAAGGAAGCCAGGATCACGCTGGTGTACAGTGGGCTGCCACAGACCAGGCGCAATTAAAAACCGAATTTTTAATTTACATTATTTTTCCAATATTATTTACTTTAAGGACTTTAATTTTATTCCTACAACTATCAGAAGTGGGATTTGTACGTTTATTCCAATTTAAATCACTTTTAAATAAGAATTTTTAAAAATAAAATGGTTCCAATGAATGAAGAGGTAACAAAGAAAATGTCCACCAACATTTAGATATCACAATTGAGGACTTGGTAAACACGAAAATAATTCAAAACGAATTAAAATTAAATGCCGGAGAAGTTAAAAGGGTGTTACAACAGAATACTTTTTATTTTTATTATTTTCATGTATTATTATAATTAAGATTTTGTTTAAATATATGTATTAAACCTGGGTACGGCATTGTTTAATAGTTATATGAGTATAAAAGAAAAATCCACCCCTACCTTCCTGATCTAGCCGAGGTAAACACAAAATAATTAGTAAGATATCCTTAAGAGAAACCTGCTCTCATCCAGAAAAGGGTGCTTACAACCTTTGAACTTATTCGTTCATAACAAAAACTTATAATAATTTAATATTAGTCAAGTTGCTTTGGTATGTGTGAATCCTTGCGATATTGCAGGCTCACATTCCATTAATACAAGTAATTTGATTGTAATCTCATTATATTTAGAATTTACATCAGTTCTACATACATAAAGACAAAATTTACATCGATTGGGGGTTGAACCTTGATGGCGCAGTTGGTTAGCGCGGTACTCTAGCAAAGTACAGGTCGTAGGTTCAAATCCTACTCGAGGTAAACTTTTTATTTATGTATTTAATAAAATTAATAATAATTTATAATTAAATATTTACCTTTGAACTTATTCGTTCATAACAAAAACTTATAATAACAATATGTATAATTTATCTCCCTCATTATCCATTTTTCAACTGAATTCTTTAACCAATTAAAAATTGTGTCATTAATGCCAGTATTAAAGGTAATTTTGTTCAACAAATTGGTCACAGTTCTTCTGCTAGACAATGCAGATATTTTGGATAATAGTAGGTAACCTTTACCACTTGACTTTAACAATGACAATGCCAAAATTTTGTCTTCTATAAATGAATACTTAATATCTTGTAAGTAATGCATTATAACTTACCAATTGTAAAACGACGACCATGTACAGGTAATGCTTGATTTGTAATTTGAGAAAGAACAAATTTATAGGTGGTTGTATTTAGGTGATTCATTAACTTTTTTTTTTTTATGATTGTGAACCTGAACAGGCTAAATAAGGCCTATCGTGCTAAAGCACTCAGGAACACTTAGGAGGATGGATAGAGGGATAATGAATTGCCAATAGATGCCTATGAACAGCTACCTTAAATTTTCTCATATCATAAGTGAGAGGAAAACAGGAACTAGGGAGATCATTCCAGAGTTTAGAAGCCGTGTAGAAAAATGTGGATTGCGAACCTTTGGTACGACAAGTGGAGATTTGTACTGCATACTGATGATGTGAATGAGCGAACCCAGTGTTTCTCGCAAAGATAGCCGGAGATGGTATCAAAGAATGTAATTCACCAGCACAATCGCCGTTGTAATAACGATAATACAAAGAAAGAACTGAAACCATCCTTCTATGCTCAAGGGACTGTATGTGAGAAGTTAAGGACGGGTCATTTATAAGCCTAATCGCTCTCTTTTGAATACGATCAACGATATCGAGAGCGTATTGGGGAGCACTAACCCAAAGGTGAGAATTATATTCCAGATGAGGCCGAATTTGGGCCTTATACAGCAGAAGGAGTTGTCGAGAGGTAAAGTACTGCTTAGATCTGTACAAAAAGCCTATTTTACGAGCAGCTGTTTTGGTAGCTGACAGAAGATGGTCAACCCATGAGAGATTTGAAGATAGTCATACCCAACAAAGTAATAGAGTCTGAAAACTTAAGAACTGAGCCATTCATACTTACAACAGGAAATGATAGATCTTTTTTGGCGGACATAAGGTAACACTGAGTTTTGTTAGCATTAAATTTAACTAGATTATTGCTTCCCCGTTCGAGAATACGTTGAATGTCTTTGTTGATTGAATTTTCCATTTCAGCTGTAATATCTCGATTTGACATAGAAGGTGGATTATCACTATGAGTAGACTGAGATGAACTACAGTGAAGAGTGCTATCGTCAGCAAAGCAATGGATGGGGTTAGTTGTTGAAGAAATAAGGTCGTTTATGTACAGCAGAAAAAGTGTAGGCGCTATAACGGATCCCTGTGGTACGCCCGCGTTAATGCTAACTTCTTTTGAAAAAAAAGCCATCAACTACGACACGTATTCGTCTTTTATCAAGGAAACTAGAAACCCAGTTGATGAGCGTATCATTTAACCCAAACGAGGTGAGATTGGCAAGTAAACACTTATGCCAAACTTGGTCAAATGCCTTTGAGATATCTAAAGCGACTACAACTGTTTCACCGGACTGCTCTACTGTATTGTTCCAAACTTGGGTCACATATGAAAGAAGATCGCCTGTTGAACGACTTTGCCTAAACCCATATTGGTGGTCACTAAGGAGTTTGTTAGTTTCAAGGAACGTGAGCAGTTGCTGATTGATGGCTTTTTCCATGATTTTAGACAAAATGGAAGTGATGGCAATTGGTCTGTAATTTGAGGGATGAAGGTAATTCCCCAGAAGATATAGAGATCGTATAGAGCTTAGATAGGAATGGTACTAGTTCGGGGGAACATTTCTTTAAGACAATAGCTGGGATACCGTCTGGGCCAGTCGCCTTATTGAGATCTAGCCTACTGATAATGGATACCAAGAGCTTGTACCGAAAATGAATTGGTTTCATAACGTATGAAGAAGAGTTGACTAGGGGCACATCTTTTCCAGAATCATTGAGACACGAGTTGGATGCAAACAAATCCACAAAAACGTTGGCTTTGTCTACAGAATCAGCAACTACCGATCCGTCAATAGATGTCAGGGGGGGAAATGAAGATGTTCGAAAGTTTTTACTAATGGCTTTTGCTAAAGACCAAAATTTACGACTGCCTAAAGGAGATGTAGCTAGTTTATTGCATTTTCGTTGTTCGAACAACTGTTTAGTTTTAGTGATGACACTTTTGCAGATATTTCTAGCACCAACGTATTCTACATGACTGTCAACCGATTTATGTGATTTCAATTTAATGTAACATTTATTTTTTAAAGATATTGCATCAGAACAAGCCTTATTGAACCAGGGTTGGGAACGTGAATGACCTACACGGTACTGTTTTTTCGGAATGTATAACTCCATTCCCATGAGGATGACTTCAGATACTGAAAGAGCGATGTCCGAAGAAGAGGACGACTTAAAACAATATTCACGCCATGGAAAGGTTGCAAAGAAATCCCATAAATCACTCCATCGAGCTGACTTAAAACACCACAAGGTTCTATCGGTTTTGCGAGCAGCAGTGGAATTAGGTACAGTAGAAATGATTTTTATTAGACAATAGTCGGAAAGACCTAAAGGCGAAAAAACGGAAGTTTTATAAACAAGAGGGTTTGATGTAAGAAAGAGATCTAGAAGATGTGGAGTATGGTTAGGGTTATCAGGGATTCTTGTGGGTTCAGAAATCATTTGTGTGAGATCACATGAAATAGCAAATGTTTCTGCATTATGACCAGCGGGATTTGTAGTAGATGAAAATTGAAGCCAATTAGAGTTATGAACATTGAAATCGCCTACAAATGAGATATCGCAAGATGGAAACTGAGACAGGAGATAGTCAACTTTCATACTAAGGTAATCGAAGAAGTCTTGAAAGTTGCTGTCATTAGGAGACCTATAAATGCAACAGTAGAATTTCACAAAATTAGGACCAGAATGTTTAAACCAAATCACGTCAAAATTTTTATTTTCTAAGGAAGAAACCCTCTTGCAAGCAATTCTGTCCTTGATGTAGGCACATACGCCTCCTTTATATCGAAAGTTAGAGTGAAGATGGTATTGAAGAAATTGCAAGTCGGGTGACTCGGAGCTTTCAGAGGAGACTTGTGTTTCAGATAGAAACAATATATCAGGTTGTAATTGTTCAAGATGTTGGTGAATAGCATTAAGATTAGACCTGATACCGCGGATGTTGCAGTAGTGAATCAGAAAGTTGATACTTTCGATGACCGAGGTCGCTTGGGCCCTGCCCTCCCGGACATCCGAGTGGGGCAGGATTTTACGTCCGGAATTTATAACCCTAGAAACCACAGCCATCTTATTTTTTAATTTGGAACTTTTAATCCGATAGGAAGACAGTGAGGGCGAGAAGGAAGGATAAGGATGAGAATAGATTAAGGATGATGGAAAAGGTAACCGGCAGCCCTTACCGAGCTCAGAAAATCGGAGACCCAATATTAAGGAGCCCATGGTAAGGGTGGTGGTACCTCCCCGGCTGGTATGGAGTATACATGCCTACCACCTATTGAACTGCTCCCATTGTCCCGAATTAACAATTTTTTCTGCATTAGCAAGTCAATCTTTAAAACTGATCACCTTCCGTTGAAGTTGAGCATTTTTTCTAGCCCATTGAGTACATATATGGTAAAACCGTCTTCCTTTTGGTGTTAAATTACATTGTCGACTGACATTTGCTTGTTGCAAAATTTGTTTTCGTTTACCATGAGCTACAAAAAATAGTTTTTTTCATACTACTAACACAATAACAAATGCTACCTTTGGATGAGTTCCTACTCAATGTCACTGGCTCACTTACTATTGGTTGATCCTCCAATTTATTGTCCTAAGGAAGAGTTTTAATAACAACTACTAAATTTAATTTGATGATTACTTCAGATAGAAACAAAATTCAAAAATCTTTAGATCAGAGAGCCATACCAAATTACAAACTCTACTAAGGTTTTATTAAAGTATTGTATTATTCAACAACAAATGAAAAAAAACTCTTCAATTTGAGTTTCTTGTTTGAAATACTCATAAAAGCGCTGAGGTAATACACACTTAAACTCGCCTGTTTCCATCACTATATGTTCACCGTACTTAGTATTAAGTACTGCCACATTTCCCACTTTATACTTTTTCTATAGCTCAAGGTCACACACATTTTTAAAGGGTTAGCAATATGTGCTTTGGTTTAACACTGCTAACTCCATATTTGCTAACTGACTGATCTCAACACACAGCTCTCTGCGGTTTATATAAGAGGAATTGTAATATGATATACACAAACCTTATTAGACCTTGACTCAACCACGATAGCATAGAGCAGTACTGCTGAATCAGAACTGGCGAACTCTCTGTCTCTCTCACATACTTACTAAGAATTGTAATATGATTCACACAAGCTTTAGATTTCGACCTTGACTCAACCACGCTACTTATTAGCATACAACAGTGAACATTTTCTTTCTCTCTCACACTCTTCGCGTGGATCAGGATCGGCCCTATATCTTCCTCATGGGGATCAGGATCGGCCCTATATGATTAACGAGGGAATCCGCACGTGCACGACGGACTAACTGATTTGACCTTGAATGCAAAATTCGTATGATGTGTTGCTATAAAAAAAGTATTAAAGAATACCAAAAATATATGCAGTTTAGTATAGGAAACAGTACTTATAAGTTACAATTAAAATACTTATATAATATTTTGGGTATTAAATCGTGTATTTTATTTATATTTTTTAAAAATAACAATTTTCATTGACAAGCATATTTATTAAAATTTAGTCACAGTATACATACACTCATTGCTCGTTTCGCAGCTACGCGCATGGTCTCCATTGTACCATCTGCAGTAAATATTTTATCCAGATACACCTACTCGTCTACTTGTTCCAGGATTTCATCATGTAAGGTAAATACTCTGATCTCCTTTTCACCTTCCTCAGAGCTGTTTGTAGCTCATCCGCATGCTCGCTTAATAAGATTGTGTCATCTACGTACATCAGAACTCGTACGTTTACGTCACCAACGATTACACCATTTGTATCAGTACATGCTTGCCTAACACATTTATCCATGTATACATTGAACAACCACGTTGACATCACACAGCTTTATCGTACTCCTTGCTCAATACTAAAGTATTCACTCACACCTACTATTGATAAAAGCATTCACGACTAAAAACACACATATCAATAAAAAATCTAGTATAATAATAACAAATCCATTAAAGAGTTAAAAACATTTTTCACAACTCCTTAACCTAAAAGCATATGTTAAATCATTACAATGCTACGATGACTAAACATATTTAATTGGTAAAGCATTTACTTTCAGGCTTAGGGAAAATATCAAATGTAAACGAACACATTATCAAAATAAACGTTATGACTTCAGGTATGTTCAGCTATTGCAGATCTTTCTGGTTGACTTAATCAACAAAGTCTTATTTATTATTTACGTCTAGAGTCAAAGCAATATTTTGTATCCCTATATATACTTTCCACAAGATCAAGGGAACCTATGAACCCTGAATGCTCGCAATGGATTATAAGCAACTTTAGGTAGTCTTAAATGTTTTTAAATATTTCTTCTAGCTTTAAAAACAGTCCTAAAGCTACTACTAATTACAATTATTTTAATTCTATCTCTAACGATAGTTGTGAAAGGACGTAAAACAGTACCAACGTTAAACACACATTTTTTATGGGTATGTCTGAGAGGTGCAGTAGCGTATCTAATTGCCCTGCTGCACTAAAATTAATAGTTATGGCGCTGCACCAGAATATTATTATATACCTTAAACACAGATTGGCACATGTAGGGTATTATCGTAATACAGTTAAATGGGAACTATCCAAGAATCCAGATGAGTCGAATAAATATATATTTTATCCAATTTGTTTGTAAATTACTTTTTCATTTTTTAATTTTGCTTTAGAGTTTGGATCCTAATAAAAAAATAAAATGCAAATAATATAACAGCAATTAGTCATAAAAAGTTTAGAATTTCATCTCGTGCCAACCACAAGTGTGCACCCATCATCTTCTACCTACTCCACCGTTATACACTGTCCACAAACTAAAATCTTTGAAACGGTGAGATTAATTCAGTGTAATATAAAGTTTACACATTGTTTTGACCACATATACACCATACATACATGTAACACAGTATCGTATAGGTACTAGTGGGCACTGTCCACACAAGGACTTTTACAGTGTTTCATATTGTTTATAGAATTGTAAAGCGTATGACTGCAACTACCACATAGTATTAGCGGTTTTATGTCCCCATACCATTAATAAAAAACTCATGTCCCACAGCTTATGCAAGACATGTATGTAAACTTGATTGCAGTCAGACCGTTTGAGCTGGAGTGATAAAATTGTGGCAAAATGGTACATCCGTGTCAACTTTTAAGACATGTAGGACCTCCTGAAATACCTACACAGTTTTCAAATGTAGGTAAGTAAACTAGGCGTTTAAACAGAGCTATTAATTTGAAATTTCTTACACACATGAGACACCGAAAAACTATTAGTTATGAAATTTCAAGCTGATTGAGGTAGTAGAAATGGTATTTAAATAAAAAATGATTCATATATAAATTGAGACTTTTAACCAAGATTTTCGACTACGATTATCGAAACTGAAAATGAACAAATATGGTAAAAAATTAAAAGTCTATAACAACTTAATAATATGCTAACAATATATGTTATATGTAAATGGAGCTAATGATTGAATGGTCAAGCCTTCGGACTGGTAATGCAAGAAATTACGGATCTAACCCCTGGGAAGGAAACTAGGGTTTTTGTTAGCATATTTGTTTTTAAATTTTCTTTAATATGCATTTATTCTTTAAAATGACATACTTATTCAAAATTTTTTACAAGCGTTAAACAGAAATGTATATTGACTTTTTATTTTAAATATAAGGCGATGGCCATTACCTACATTAATATTTGAAAGTGCACTATTAAAATATGTATTAAACAAAAAGTAAAAATCGGTAAGAAACACATTGTAATTTTTGTTTTAGTGTTGAAGGACATATACAACATGAAATCAAAAAAGTTTCATTTTTGTATTGTACGTATAGTTTTATTATATAATTGCATAAATTCCATAGTACTTTTATGGTACATATATGTGTATATGGGAAAGTTCAGTAAATACTCCAAATTTTTTAAATAATGCTTCACTTTTGTTGAATAATTACATGATTCACATTTGCATCTAGAACTTAAAAGTGTTTCATAATAAAAACAATTTAATTTGTTTTTCAGTTAAGCTACACAATCACGTTGATTGCATTTATATTCATAACCTGAAGTATTTTATAAGACTCACTGTTTGTTATATAGTCATATAGTAGCATTTATACCCAGAAGCGTTGATTGAGGATTTAGTCAATGCCAGAAGCTAAAAGGTGCGTTATATAGAGATGTTTAAAATAGGGTTTCACTTTTGCTGAATAACTGCATTGTTCACATTTATATTCTTGCAACTTGAATGTTTTACAAGATGCCTTCTTAATTGATAATTCCGTTTTGCTACATAATCACAGTTATCACATTTGTATTCATAACCTGAAGAATGCTTTACAAAATGAATTTTTAAATTATCTTTGCGATTTGTTGCATAATCACATTGGTCGCATTTATATTCGTAACTTGAAAAGTGTTTTATAATATGTTTTTTTAAATAGAGTTTCAGTTTTGTAGAATAATTACATTGTCCACATTTGTATTCACCACTAGCAGAATGTTTCATACAGTGCACTTTAAATTGGTATTTATGTTTTCCAACATACTCACATTGATCGCATTTGTATTCATAATTTGAAGAGTGTTTTATAAGGTGAGTTTTTAAATTATCTTTGCGATGTGTTGCATAATCACATTGGTCACATTGATATTCATAATTTGAAGAGTGTTTTAGAAGATGCATTTTTAATCGATATTTATACTTTGCTACATAGTCGCATTGATCACATTTGTAAGCATAATTTAAAGAGTGTTTTACCAGATGAGTTTTGAAATTGTCTTTACGGTATGTTGCATAATCGCATAGGCTGCACTTGTATTTCGAGCTTGAAGAGTGCTTTCTGCTATGCCTTCTTAAATTATGTTTTTGTTTTGTTATATAGTTACACTGGTCACAACTGTATTCTGAACTAGATTCTTTTAAAATGTGACGTTTGAAGTTTTCCGTCACTGCTGTTGAATTATCAGATTTATTACATTCGCATGGTATATTTGTGGTGTGTTGTGGTGTACATGTTTTAAAGTCATTTATTAAATAATTGTCTCCTTTAATATCCTGATTATTTTTAAAACTAGTGTCAAATTTGGTATCATTAGAGCCATAGTCAACTTCTTCTTTTATTATATCATGATTTACCATAAAATGTTGGGTTAGAAGTAAATCTATTTGTTCTTCCTCTTCAGGTTCCAGTTTAATAAGTTTCTGGTCAATCATAAAAGACATTTCAGCGTATATTATTGTCAATAATACAAGTAAGTTGTAATATTAAAATCATAGATAAAAAAATTTGTATTGTAAGACACTGCAGCCAGTGTTGCCAAGTATTGTTAAAAGCTTGTCACCAACTGAGTATACCAAAAGCGCCAAAAAACGCCATTTCTTATTCTCCAATAATGTAAAGAAAGCATTCAATAAACACCAAAATAGTGATTTATTTCATTTTAAGTTAACATCTATTTATACGAAATTTTCATGCAAGTTCAGTTGCACGTCATTAATTTATGTAAGTAGTCCCAACGTTCTAGATTGTTTCTATCTCCTTTTGAGTCATGGTGACATATGAAATAGTAGCATGAATAATTTGTTGGAACTAGTTAAATAAATTTATGACATACATCGGTTTTTTCGTGGAATTATCTATATGTCTATATCAATTTTCACGAGTCTGAGCAGTTGCGTCATAACTAACTTTGTTTCATTATCACCTTTAGAACCCGCTTATTTGGCAAGAGAGGATGCAGATAGAACTGATTTAGGTTGGCAATTCTGACCGGTGTTGCCAAGCATTTCTGATATTAAACATTTGTCATAACACAAAGTATAAAACTTAAATTTTGTTATTGTGATAAAATGAACCATAGAATAAAGAAAGCTAAGGAAGTAACATTAGTTATTTTTAGTGTAGAATCGAGATGGTTCTCTAAGATGGCGAATTTGACGTTTCCGTTCACGTTCACAGTGGTTTCAATACTATAAATTAATAGCCATATTCTATTTTTGGCATTGAATTCAATAATAAAACAATACATTTAAGTTTTATTTTATCATATGGTTATCATTAACATTTATTTAACAATTACAGTTAACCATTATTATTTATAAAAACAGCGTATCCATCCAAAATTATTGGAATATGAAGAATGCCATAGATCAAACAAGTTTAAAAATTGCACTTACACACTATTTGTAAAACTAACATAAAACAGTTAAAAACTATTACTTAGTAACAATCAGTCTTACAGATAAATCTGATAAACTAATAAAGCACGATAATAAATTAGTAAACAGGAAAATGTATAATTAAAACTCGACAGATAACAAAAACAATGTAAACACGGGAAACGAACAGCACAAATGAATCATTTATGGTTTCAATGGGTGGGGATATTTCCGTAACCTTTTTCTGAGTGTTTTTCATATAACATATTACTTCCTTAGCTTTCTTTATTCAATGAAATAAACATAACCCCAAACTGTTATTTTTCACAATCTGACAACATCGGCGTCCGCGTGTAGTATTAATATTAGTGACGCAACTGCTCTGACTCGTGAAAATTACTATATTAATCTATATCTGACACTGTGAACTCTACGCGAAGGAACTGGAAGGGCCTCGCACTAATGCAGAAGTGAGGTTGATTGAAAATGTAGGAAACCCTCAAGGTGTAGTATTTCCCTCTCTAACTGTTGCACAGATTTCACCATATGCGCTCCACAATGATCATCTAAATATCACATATGCACACATAGGCCTTAACCTATAGCCGTAAAAATGGGCAATAGGTTTTTAGACAAAAATCAATATTGAAGGCAGAGGTACAAATTTTATTTTCAATGACACAAAAAAAAATACAAAACTTATAAACTTATATACAATGAACTGTTCCTCAATCAAGCTCTTTTAAAAGGAAAACTGTACCATCATAAAATGAAACAAGGATTTTATTCACTTTATTCACTTACGAATGAAATGGAATTTCCTTCATAGTATGGTACATAAATTATGACAACCAACAACGCCACTTCGGACCATATTTAACCAAACACGCCGCAAAGTTCAAACAAAAATACAAATAAAATCTTTGCACACTTCAAAACACAGCAAGTGACTTTGTATAACATATAAATCACGCAGGCAATCGATAAATACGCAAAAAGTTAGGTGTTGCACACTTCCTTAGTAACAAGGAATGAATTGTAGGGAATACTACAGTATCGTCCTCTCCTACTTCATGCGCCTGCCTCAGTTTAACAAGCACAACGTATATTGGCGAGGCCTTTCCAGATGTGAAACGTAAGAGGGCTTTGATTATGACTCATAATTAAGATAATTGGACTTTGTCCTGCCCCGCCCCTTCTCCACGTCACTACCTTGACAATTTAATTGACTCATAATTAATAACAAAATGGCTGTTAATTATGACTCATAATTAAAATCAAAATAAGTGGGCCCTTAGCAGAGGGGCTAAGACCCCAGAGCAAATTGCGGCGTCCTATACCTGTCTTTAGTTAGTGTGAGGCCCCCTCCCCCATATCATTTCAAATTTCCCGCCAAAAACAAAATGGCTGAAGGCTTTGCTTATGACGTCATAATTCAAAACAAAATAGCGGGGTGGCTTTGATTATGTCTCATAATTAAAAGACAAATTGACCGTCACCAATCAAACCAGGGGGCGTACGGGGTCCGATACCTGTCTTATGAGCCCCTTTTTAGAATACTATTTTAATTTTCCGGCCATGGCCTCCAAACCAAAATGGCCGACAAGCCACACCCGCAACCAATCAGAAACTAGGGGGCGTGGCCCACCCTCAGGCCCTCCAATCAGAACACTATGCGCGCGCAGAGTTGTAACCTCCACCCCCTTCACTGTTAAAATGTAACGCTTGCGTCCTTGCGTTTTACTGTTAAGTGTATTACTATTAATGAATAATTCTCACTTTGCCCTTTTAGCTCAGTCGGAATTTTGTACTTGCAAAATTTGGATCGGGGTTCGTTATTCAGGCTCTCAACACGTTGAACAAATAGATTACAAAGGTTCATATATATATATATATATATATATATATATATATATATATATATATATATATATATAATTGAGATATTTTTGCAAGCACTAGTGATAAAGTAATCACAACACTAACGATGTTTTAAATATATTTAACTACTCAGGATCAGACTGTATAAAAAACGAATTATTTTATATAAAACAATTATTGTTTATATCCTTATTATATACAAAGTTTTACTGATGAGCAAGTTTTGTTGAATATATATATTGAATAAAACGTTTAGTGATTATGATTACTTTATCCTAGTGCCCTTGCCCAAAATATCTCACATTATAAATTATGGCACGAAATGTCTCTAATAAATAATATATATATATATATATATATATATATATATATATATATATATATATATATATATATATATATATTTATTTATTTCCTATTTATATTACACGTCTAAAATATGGTTATTTAAATTACTTATCTAAGATATAGCTACAGGTAAATGTACGGAACTGGTTTTCTCTCTATGCACGATCGTTAGGTAGACTTCCTTCGTCCTGGTGGGTCTCGGAACTAATGGCTAGGTGGTCCTCTGGAGTTTCTGTAATGTAACATTAATAGAAGGTTTGGGGGCTTTGACTTTTAGTTTACGTCCTTTGAGTGTTTCAATTTATACTGGTTAATTGCCGAAATAAATAAATAATTTTACCTGAATGCGTCCCTGTATAAAATACAGAAGCAGGTAGCAAGATAACGCTGTATAAACACGTGCGCGTTAAGACACCGAGTTCAATACTCTGCCTTTACAGAAATAATCGATATTTTAAAGCGGTCAGTTATAAGTGTATAAAAGTAATCCAATTTTATACCTGCTTTTCTTATGAAAATAAACTCATTCACATTTACATTTAATTAAATTCAATTTAGGTAGCTGGTGTACGGTAGCGGCGTATTATTTGTTTCCTTTTACGATATTAATTATTTTAGTGTACCGGTTTTTATTTAAATAAAATAAAAGCTTTTGTTATATTGGCCGATTTTAAAATATAAAACCTTCGTTTTCTATTTTAAAGTGAATTTTTTTCGCGTCTAACAATAAAGATTTGACTTATTTAACACAAGATATTATCTGGTAGTTTCTGGTTTCCAGGCGACAATCTCATTACTTGCCAACGGTGCAACTCACGTTTTCTCTTCGACTTCAGGAATTAGCGGTGTTTACTAGGTGTTCGGCTTACTCTTCCCACGAGGTTTTAATTACAGGTATTCTGCGGTTGTTGGTACGTTTGTTGAGGTGTGGTTTTGGTGGTGTAGTGTTCGTGTAAATTTGTATAGGTGGATTTCCTTTGTTAGTAATCTGGGCAACTACCCGTAAACTACGTAAAGGATCTCCGTCGGTCAAATGGAATGTCGGGCAACTACCCTTCAAACTCCACAGTGTAGGTGTGTGTGTGTGTGTCTAGTAATAGAAGAGTACGTCGGGCTTACAACCCTGCATATCCCTATCACCAGGTATCTCAACTTACGTACTTTCAACGTTAGATCTCTGCAACTCTACCCTTTTAACTTCGGTGATGCTATCAAGTCGCGGCTTTACCCGGACGGCGGTTACAGGCGGACGGTTTACAACGGTTTACGGTAGCAGTCGGCGTGAACGCGGCGATATGCAACGATATTAAAAAAAATCTGACTTGATTTCTCTAAATTCATTTAGAGAATTCTCCTTTTAGCAGCGCGTGCCGCGTTTTTATAAAGAATTCGCGAGGGTGGTTACGAAACTCTGGTGGTGAGATTCCGTAAACCCGTATTGGTGGGAGAATGCTCTGACGTATACAAACTTTTAAACGTTCTTGGGATTTACGTCTGGAGGGAGGATGCATGATTAATTATTGTGTAATTTTATGCAACGTTATGAAATATGTTTAACTTTTACTAGAACTTCTACGAATTATTATAATTGCTTGCACCTGTGCATTTAGCGAGTCACCGTACCTTAATAAATTCCGTGAATACGATTAGTACTGGTCTTTTACTTATCAAATAATTAATCATGACAGGAAAATTTTGAATAAAGGACGGCGTCTTGCTAATAAACTTTAGGAACTAATTAAAAATAATAAAAATTTGGGAGATCTGACGGCGTCCCTTTACAGAGTGACTGCGGTTGCTTACTCTCCAGGGGCTGAACTGACAAAAAGGCCTAAAGAACGTCATGTGAACGCCCCGAACCATAAATACTGAGGATGGACTGACAAAAAGGCTCTTAATGCTGAAAAAAAAGCCTTAATTAGTGGTGAAAATACAGTCAAGGAGCTGAAAATTTCATCACGGGGTTGAAAATCGACCCTGAAAAGAAGTCAACTCCAACCCTCACCCCCATACCTCCAGGGGCCGAATTGCAAAAAAGGCTCTCAATACAGCCAAAAGGTCACTAATTAGGCGTACAAACACCATCAGGTGATTGAAAATGTCATCAAGGGGTTGAAAAACGCCTCCTAAGAGAAGTCGTCAAAATTGCGATGCCAAATAGCCAGTAGATTCCCCCATTCCATTTGGCCCTCGACGGGACCCCTCCTGCTTCTTTTGTTCATCAGTTTCCGTTTCTTTCTGGTCACACCACGCAACCTTCAAACATTACACCCAGTCGTTACTTGACGCGCTTACTTACTTGCATGCACTGCAACTCTGTATTATTCTGTGATATGTTGAAACATTTTTTTTAGGAATCAGAGCCACTTAGTAGATCAACACACCATACTACGTAGAAATGTAATTACACGTTCCAATTTACTTCTTTGTAGTGGCAACATGGCATGGTCCTCATTTCAATTATGTCAAACACTTTATATACAGTTCTCATAACTATGTAATAATGACAATATTTATGCAGACTAGTTTTAATAGACTTATAAAAGAACCTCACTTTAAACCGAATATACTCAGTGTTAAATTTATAAATATAAACGGGTATATTTGTTAGATTTAAGTACAAAAACAAATAATGAATTTATTAATGTTCCTTGAAATTTCTAGTACCCTTCCTTCTGGTAGTCCTCACAACTTACGAGGGAAATCAAGACCTCACATTGATATATATATATATATATATATATATATATATATATATATATATATATATACAACGTGTCCCAGATAACATTTCCAGCATGGGGATCTCGCTTATTATAAAAGATACAGATTTGGTTAAATTAGATGAATTACTCCTAAGGATTAGTGAAATTATAGGACACTCTCCAATTTCCAAATTTCCATGTATTTTAAGACTTATGGCAAGAAAAAGAAAAATGTCAAATTTCTTTTTCTTGTAATATCTTTTTTGTTATATTAGACATATAAATTTTATTTGCACTTTCTTAAGATATTTTTTATACAGAATTTAAATATCAATTTGGATTTTTTTTGCACTTTCTATTTTTTAGTTTCAACCCCTAAATTAAATTTTTCTCATGGAACGACAAGTCGGCTTTGAAATAATTGATCGTGTTTTTTTATCCTCTTTACAATGATATAGCACATGTACTATCTATTTTTAAAAACAACAAAGAAAATTTAAAAAAATGTATTTTATTAATACATTAAATTAATATATTTGTTGGTGCATCTGATAGTTATCATCTAACTTTTAAAAGACTTGACCAATTGAGGTAATATTCACATAGTAAATTTGTTTTGTCGAGATGATGGTTATCAATAAACTCAAACTATAGCTCCTATATTCACTGAGTATCGGGGCTATAACTATATAGGAACTTTTAAGCACAAGGAATGTTTTAACATTTATCTGAAGAGGAGGACGGGGTTTATCGATAAACCAGGAAACAGCTGAACTAATTGTAGTGAAATTTGACCATGGAGACTAAAACCATGGCCACCTCCAACAAAGGCCGCAGTAAATGGCAATACTGCAAATGCTCGAGTGGAAGGCCGATAACACTTTTAAATTTCTCATTATTTTATTTTGTTAGATCTGTAATTAGCAGTAGACGGTAGGTACCTGTTTGTATTTTTTTAACTGACCAAAAATTTGAAGCTTACACGCTCCTATAAAATGAGGAATGATGCGTTCAATACAAGTTATCTAATGTGAGGGTACAAATTAATACATATTTTACACTTGTAAGTTTAATTTTGAGATTAGGTTAAAGATGATATTGACAGAACTAACAAAAATTATGATCTGTCCCTCAGGACACAAATTATACTGCCTTACATAATAATTATAGATAAAAATCAATCACTTTTACAAATAATTTTGCAGAAATTAGTGATTGTTCTAGAAGGTAGAGAAACGTAGAGGTTACTGATCTGACATGAAGTTTTAACGTCATTTTGACATAGATTATTGTTTTTGTTTTTACAATGTTGCCTGTTTTCTTTATGAACGTATAAAAAGTTATCTTAAAAAAAAATAATAAAATGATTCCATTTCTTTTAATTTCCACTTTATAGGTTGGAAGGACGTGTGTTGTTTCACGCCAGATATTTAATGTTTTTGTTTGGTTAAATAATCACAATTGTCATATTTGTATTCAGTATTTGAAGTGTGTTTTATAAAATGTTTTTTTTCCACAAACGAGCGAAAAGTACAAGTTTGCGCTTCCAAAAGAAAGCGCAACGTTGCACTTTTCCGAGTAGCAAGCTTTTTTTTACTTTGTCGCTCGCCAAGCGACAAAGTAACTAAAACGCTCGCTTAGTTACCATGGAAACCTTAATAAAAAAACGTCTGGTGTTTCTGCGATTTTTGACAAAAGTATTTGACAGATGTCGACAATTTTGTGACCAGCGCGTGATGTTAAGATCGTTTTCCTACAATAAATATCTGGTGGGAACACCACACTACCTTCCAACCTTCAAACTGGAAATTAAAGGAAATATAGTCACGGCAAAATCTTTCCCGTTGTGGGGGTGAAATTGTTAGAGAGAGACAAACTTAACATACCAACTTCCATAATAACCCTGATAATTACAAATGATATATCTATGTTAGTGAAATACACGTTGTTGGGTTGTTAGAACTGCCGAATAAATTACAATGTTGTCAGCTCTTCTGTTTACACATAACTTCTAATTTTGACGTTTTCCACATTTTGAGATTTTCGATAAGCTCCTCGAAATTATACATGACTACTTCAAAATGTTACAATTGCTTAATCATCGCAAAATGATCTAAGAACTGTTAAAAGTATTGTTACTTAATTGAGAACGAGTATTTCCATCAAAAACTAATTTTCAAAATAAATGTAAACAATATAACCTAAGTATTATGTTGACGTCGAATTTCATACGTTTGGCAACAATGTCAAGCGCTGACGTTTATCCCCACATTGGAAAAGAGTTTGCCGCGACTCTATAATAATTTTAATAACAATTTTTTAGAATAGTTGTGCCACCTCTTTTATAATAAGTTCATTACGAAAATAAGCAACATTGTGAAAATAAAACAGTTTTTAACAAACATTCTTACAAAAACACATGTGTAACGAAAAAAGTGATGCTCACGTTTTGAAATCTTAACTGTCAAATTTGAAGTTACCAGTAATTATAAATTTTTACCAAACATTTTTATAAAAACACCGGTTGCTGAAAAAATCATGTGTGTAATTCGAGCACAAAGTGCCATTGCCGCTCGCTCAGGGCGGCAATGTGTCACTTTGCGTTCTTAATACACAAATAGCTATTTTAAAATAGTTTCACATTTCTTACACTTGTATTCAGAGCTTGATGAGTGTTTCGTAACATGAATTTTTAAACAATATTTGCCATGTCTTCACTTTCTGAATTGCTCTCTTTTGTCACAAAACTGTTTTTTTTCATCTTTTCATCTTCCTGAAAAACTTTGCGTTTTGTACCTTTGCTTTTTGCATCTTTCATCTACCTTTGCAACTAAAGTTGTTTCTTTTCTTTTCTGTCTTTTTCTTCTGAAGGTCCAAGTAATGGTATCAGATTAGCAAATGAAACTGCGACTTGTTCCTGAATATCATCCTCACCTTTCCTATTAACCCTGTACAATTATGCTGCTGCTTCGTTCTCGTTATATACAGTACCATCGTCTTTGCCATCAGTTTCGTTATTGACTGCACGAATAAATTCTCCCGATGCCTGTGCAGGAGTAAACATGGCAGCAGTTGAAATGGTTAGGTTTCCAGGGAAATAGTTCTGTTTATTGAAAAACTTGAATTGCTTTTTCCAGGGTAGCGTTTCGGCCGTATACTTTAAATAATATATCTGCTATTTCATTGTAGTTATTCTTTCCCCCGCGTAAATTTTTAAGTAACTAGAACACTCTGTATTGTAAGCAGTTTTTAATAAAGAATAAAAGGTGACATCTAAAGGTTATAGTATGTGTGATGTGTGTGGTGATATAGTTACGGTAATAATTGCATGGCCTGTACAGTAGAGTGCGCTTGGTGGACTTTTTGTGCGTCTGTTTTAACCGGTTTTCTGTACCGGATAATTTCATCGGAGTTGAAGATTTTCATATGAGAAAATTGATATTTTTCATCACCGACGGTTTATTAAACGCAGTGATTCTATTGATGCTGCTAACCTCAGGTTTTCTCAAAGAAATGTTTAAGAAAACCTTTGATTCATGCTTTACCATCAGCCTCGCTTTTTTCACAAAACTGATTTTTTATGTTATTTTTTTTGCGTAGGTAAACGCGCAACGTTTAGTTTCGTGAGGTGATATCACACAATAGCTTGGAAACTTTAATAACCTGGTTTGCGAGAAGTGATTTATCCTCCTTGGTAAATACCGAATGACGTGCCATTGAGGGCCCCCTGGAATTTCCATGTCTTAATCTATCTTGTAGAGCAGTTCCAACAATGCCAAATGTTTTCGAAACCTCACAGGTACTTCTATCATTGGGAACGGCATTAAATGCGGCGCCCATTTGTTCTGAAGACCACGCTGTGTTTAAGGTTTTTCTAGTGTATTTACTGGACATCTATAATTGATACATAATACTATACGTTAAGCAGAAAAAGTGAGATTACTAGAGAAAACGAAAACCTTAATTAAATGCGAGTATGCCGACCGGCCAGCATTTTCCACACGACGCATGCCGACATTGCTCGAAATTAACCTATAAACTGTTTCTACCTGTAGCAATTATAATTTGTGATTTTAGCCCGAAACTAATAAATAGTCATATAAAGCATGAAATTTAGATCCTGTAAAGACATTTTCGTAATGATTTAGTAGTGGTAAAAGTGTTTTACTTACCTTCCAATATTGAGAAGAGTTAATCACCTAAAACTAAATCACGTTTATCATGTAACAGGCTACTAAAACATCCGCAAAATTTTAAGCACACATCTAAAACGGCTCTATCAGATGGCTCCACGTGTCACGTCATCAATATATTGGTTTACATTAGTAAAACCTAGAGGACGACATTACCCTCATGATCGGTATTCCCCTACCTTACCCCAAAAACCAGAAGAAAAATTTATTAACAAATCGTTTAGACCACTTATTTTTGGGGCATGTTATCTATGCACAACTACTCAGACAGATTAGCCGCTTATCGAAAGTAAATGTTTATCAGTAACTCAAAAAATTCAGAGTTTTGACATTTTCTACGCGTACTTTCTTCTGAGTTTCCCGACAAAATTCATTGCACAAAAAAGTAACATCAACCGGTACAACTAAATGTATACGAAATACGCTGTTAGTGTCTAAACACAATCATAAAAATTCAAAAGGAGGGAGTCGCAAAAACGTTTAAATTTTGTAAGATGACATCAACTGCGTAAAGAAATAACTGAAGCTAATGATAACATTACAAAGTCAGAAAATAACAGACCTATACATCTTCACATTATTTTTTTTCTGCTCATATTTTCGCGCAACGCGTCATCATCTGACTTCCTAAGCGTCCATTTTTTCTTTTCTTGGGGTACGCTGTTTGATGCAGGAGCCATTTTGGGGTTTCCACCTAAATTTTGTGAAAAGTGCCATTGATTTAATGGTATTTTTTTTACTTTGACACTTTAATTTTACCGCTTTTAATTACACATTTAATTCTACTTTTACGTACGCTTTCATTTTATGATTTCGTTTTGCTTTTAATGCAGATCTAAATGTAGATCCCATTATTTATTTTGAACTTTCGAGAGAATGCAATAAACATTGGATTACCCAAATTTCTTGAAGAAATAAAGTTCCATTTTGGTGAGGTTTACAAGGTAAAGCATTGTTATTGCGATATATTGCGCAACATTGATACAAGGATTACATCACCTTGGTTTGCTTTTCCGCATTTATTTTTTTACAATACCAGGGGTTCTCAAGAAGATGTATTATATTTTGTAACAGGTAAGTTTAATGATTTCTTAGCATAAGGCTATTTTTAAGATATATTTTATATAACCCTAAATTTAACTGTTAATAAACATAGTTTGGTTATTTTTTATTTTTTTTACATTTTGGTAAAATTTTTATTGTAAACCTCGGTTTAGTTATTCCGAGCATAATAAAAAAATAACTTGGCGTCCGAGATAATTTTTATTAGTGTTACATTGCAGTTTCTATATTGATGTTAAGTGGAAATAACAACATAAATTGTGGTAATTAAGCAAAACAAAAGCACGAACCGGCCTATTTTAAACTACTGACTGAGACAAAGGTATCTCGAGTTAGTTTAACGATTTGTTATGAAGTAACTGAAAATCAAAATTTCTAACATCCGGTCAGAAAGATTGGCGACAAGACTAAAAGAATGAATATTGGTGCAACATTTTCAACCCATAATTTCCATTTATTCATTTCTAGTGATAAAATAAAAATGAACCTAGAAATGGAAGGCATTTTACAAGTCAAACAGGGTGCGGCTCTCCAAGTATTAATACAAAATCAAATTAATCAAGTTAAACGCCAGCCGTTCTGATATATAATATAACTTTTAGATGTTTCAATCATGATGACGAAACATCTACTTACAAAGGAAGGCCCAAGAATTTTTCCACATTACGTTAATTAAACACTGATACATCAGGAATTTTAGAAATAAAACGTAACGTAAAACTATTCAGAAAGCAAACACCATAAGGTATTATCATTGACAGTACTTCTAAAACCAAGCGAAAATCTTATCATGAATTAGTAAATTTGTAAGGAAAACAATTTACTTGTAACCAAGGTACACCGAGCGTCATAAATTTTATCTGAAGCTCAACAAACGACAGAAATTTTATCTAATTTCATTATCTGCACCTCAAGTAGTGATCAACATGTTATAAATATAGGTAACTGTATAACTATATAATTATAGACAACTTAATATAAGTATAATACCACAACATGCTAAAGATCTACGTCTATGACTAGCGAAGGTAACACATTTCAAGCCTTGCATGCACATAGTATACCAACGATTAATATTCTCTGGTATTTGCATTGGCAGATTGACTCTTGCAATTAACTACAAGTACTACAACTACTCTACTGAAAACATGTTACGCTACTATTCTCATTTATACAAAGTAACAAGATTGTGATATAATACAAGTGGGTATATTTTAAATTCCATTCGTATCAATTCTCTATTACATAATATCTCTCTTATAGTCGGGCCGGCGAGAGGTGTCTTTTAGTAAAGCATGGTTGTTACGTTTTAAATTACCACATAAACACCCATTCAAAATATAAATTATAATTTTAAGAGTTAGTAGCATCATCTTATGGAGAAACAAATCATTAACAAAAATCAGATTTCTACTTCAATGAACTATACAGGTTTCTGTAATTAAATAAAGGAATCTGCATCTTTTAACATTCTTTCCACCACTTCACAAATTTAAACATTATCTACTGATAATGAAAAATTTTGAATAGTTTTAGTGACCTTTTTCTTTATCTTCTTCCTTCTCGGCCATCTTGAGATTTTCGATAAAAATTTTTGTTAACAAGGTGTATTGGGCAATTAACCAGTGAACCGCTACCTTTTTTATATAAGGGATCAAGTCCATACACTCATAACACGATTTGGAAGATTACCGTTCAATAATTTGATTTAATTTCAATTCATGCACTCCTTAGGAGGATAAAAAAGAAAGTTAACAATATCCTACATCAGCTTCTATCTCTGAAACCCTTCAAGAAGGTAAATTTTGTTATGTTATCTGATTTGTTTACTGACCGTTTCTCCTACAGGGTTTCTTTTCCTTATCGAGTTTTATTATTAATCGCAAATTGCAATCACACGCAATATCGAGTTACAATTTGGTGCGAGCTGGTTATTCCAGAATTGTACGAGCATTCGTTATTGAGGTCATTCAGAGACTTGGAAGACCGGTAGAAGTGTTACCAAACGCAACAGTTGTGCAGGTTAGTGTCGTAATCAGGGAAGTACAATCAGTGCCTTTATTGTGTGTAAGGTCTATTGTCGTGTACATGCTGCAATAAGGAATACATGTTTACCGATGAATAGTTGATTCATACTTACATTATCGTCTGAGTACTGCTTTCATTCAATGCAAGCATTATTATTGGCCGTTTCAATATTTATGAAATTACAAAATTAGAATCCTTTCGTCGAGAATTATAAGTGTGGAAACTGTTTCTGTCATACCTACATCAAGCTGTGCAACTCAAATTTCACTCAGTTTTAGTAAAGCACACATCTAAAACGGCTCTATCAGATGGCTCCACGTGTCACGTCATCAATATATTGGTTTACATTAGTAAAACCTAGAGGACGACATTACCCTCATGATCGGTATTCCCCTACCTTACCCCAAAAACCAGAAGAAAAATTTATTAACAAATCGTTTAGACCACTTATTTTTGGGGCATGTTATCTATGCACAACTACTCAGACAGATTAGCCGCTTATCGAAAGTAAATGTTTATCAGTAACTCAAAAAATTCAGAGTTTTGACATTTTCTACGCGTACTTTCTTCTGAGTTTCCCGACAAAATTCATTGCACAAAAAAGTAACATCAACCGGTACAACTAAATGTATACGAAATACGCTGTTAGTGTCTAAACACAATCATAAAAATTCAAAAGGAGGGAGTCGCAAAAACGTTTAAATTTTGTAAGATGACATCAACTGCGTAAAGAAATAACTGAAGCTAATGATAACATTACAAAGTCAGAAAATAACAGACCTATACATCTTCACATTATTTTTTTTCTGCTCATATTTTCGCGCAACGCGTCATCATCTGACTTCCTAAGCGTCCATTTTTCTTTTCTTGGGTACGCTGTTTGATGCAGGAGCCATTTTGGGGTTTCCACCTAAATTTTGTGAAAAGTGCCATTGATTTAATGGTATTTTTTTTACTTTGACACTTTAATTTTACCGCTTTTAATTACACATTTAATTCTACTTTTACGTACGCTTTCATTTTATGATTTCGTTTTGCTTTTAATGCAGATCTAAATGTAGATCCCATTATTTATTTTGAACTTTCGAGAGAATGCAATAAACATTGATTACCCAAATTTCTTGAAGAAATAAAGTTCCATTTTGGTGAGGTTTACAAGGTAAAGCATTGTTATTGCGATATATTGCGCAACATTGATACAAGGATTACATCACCTTGGTTTGCTTTTCCGCATTTATTTTTTTACAATACCAGGGGTTCTCAAGAAGATGTATTATATTTTGTAACAGGTAAGTTTAATGATTTCTTAGCATAAGGCTATTTTTAAGATATATTTTATATAACCCTAAATTTAACTGTTAATAAACATAGTTTGGTTATTTTTTATTTTTTTTACATTTTGGTAAAATTTTTATTGTAAACCTCGGTTTAGTTATTCCGAGCATAATTAAAAAATAACTTGGCGTCCGAGATTATTTTTATTAGTGTTACATTGCAGTTTCTATATTGATGTTAAGTGGAAATAACAACATAAATTGTGGTAATTAAGCAAAACAAAAGCACGAACCGGCCTATTTTAAACTACTGACTGAGACAAAGGTATCTCGAGTTAGTTTAACGATTTGTTATGAGAAGTAACTGAAAAATCAAAATTTCTAACATCCGGTCAGAAAGATTGGCGACAAGACTAAAAGAATGAATATTGGTGCAACATTTTCAACCCATAATTTCCATTTATTCATTTCTAGTGATAAAATAAAAATGAACCTAGAAATGGAAGGCATTTTACAAGTCAAACAGGGTGCGGCTCTCCAAGTATTAATACAAAATCAAATTAATCAAGTTAAACGCCAGCCGTTCTGATATATAATATAACTTTTAGATGTTTCAATCATGATGACGAAACATCTACTTACAAAGGAAGGCCCAAGAATTTTTCCACATTACGTTAATTAAACACTGATACATCAGGAATTTTAGAAATAAAACGTAACGTAAAACTATTCAGAAAGCAAACACCATAAGGTATTATCATTGACAGTACTTCTAAAACCAAGCGAAAATCTTATCATGAATTAGTAAATTTGTAAGGAAAACAATTTACTTGTAACCAAGGTGCACACCGAGCGTCATAAATTTTTATCTGAAGCTCAACAAACGACAGAAATTTTATCTAATTTCATTATCTGCACCTCAAGTAGTGATCAACATGTTATAAATATAGGTAACTGTATAACTATATAATTATAGACAACTTAATATAAGTATAATACCACAACATGCTAAAGATCTACGTCTATGACTAGCGAAGGTAACACATTTCAAGCCTTGCATGCACATAGTATACCAACGATTAATATTCTCTGGTATTTGCATTGGCAGATTGACTCTTGCAATTAACTACAAGTACTACAACTACTCTACTGAAAACATGTTACGCTACTATTCTCATTTATACAAAGTAACAAGATTGTGATATAATACAAGTGGGTATATTTTAAATTCCATTCGTATCAATTCTCTATTACATAATATCTCTCTTATAGTCGGGCCGGCGAGAGGTGTCTTTTAGTAAAGCATGGTTTAAGATTTTAAAAACGTATGTCGTTATTGGTTCATATAGTTAGTCATTTTGAATACCAACAAAACATCGTCAATGTTTCTAGGTTATTTTCAAATTTAAGCAGCGCTGTCAAATTTAAATAAAATTATTGTTCGAATATCTCAGGATTTAGCATCCTAAAGGTCTTAAAAATCCCCATCCACTCGTATAAATAAAGTCGAATTTCATTTCGCACTTATTCTGGCATGTAAAGTCCACCGAGTGTGGGTAGTTATATGATAAAAATATATTGTACAACTGTAAAGGATTATCAGAACCGAGACCGGGTCAAAAAAGTTCGTTTTGGATCTGTTTTAAAAATTAATTATATCAATAATTTTCAACAAGAAACGAATTAGCTAGCAGTAGGCAGTGCCCGAATGAAGTGCGAAAAGTTTGGTTAATGCCGGAGGATCGTTTTTAGCCGACAGATCTCACTGTGTCAAAGCGGTCAAGACTGTAATTTGATTATCGAAGCCACTTATAAATAACCGATTTTGTCATAAATAAATACACTGTATTGTTTAAAATGAGATTTATTATTAGTTAATAATATAACCGATTTTAAAAACCTCAGTTTACAGTTTGTCAATATATATATATATATATATATATATATATATATATATATATATAACGAATGTAAACCTAAGGACAGCTACAGAGATATATGTTAAATATAATAATTCTTTACAATGATATAAAGTAACCAAGATTCTAATTTTTGCTTTAAGTTCAAATATTGGACATTAATAAAAAGTCATCACCTTCACTTTCACTATCATCTTCACTCGACTCTCCGATATTGATTACTAGAGGTTTTACCATTTCTTCAGCTCTTTTTTGAACGTCCCACCACTGGCTCATTTCCTTTTCAGCATGTAAAATACACTCTTGCCACAGTTCTTCAGTTACTTGGTTTAATGAATCCTTCCATAGCGATAAAACATTCTCGTCCCTGAAACCCTGTCTTCCAATGTTTTTGTTGTAATACTGTTTACAATTTGCCCATACTAACTCGATAGGCTTGAATTGGCAGTGATACGGAGGTAAACGTAAAATTTGATGTCCCCATTGATGACCGATTTCATAAGTGCATATATTTTTCGAACTTGTAAATCATTGGCAATTTGTAATAATTCCACTTTCAGCACATCATTCGAATGAGGAATGTTCTGTTTTCTTAAAAATTGAAGATCTTCTTTCTTCCAAGTACTTGAAGGTAATTTTTCTACTAATACAGAATGATAACTGACATTGTCAAGAATCATCAAACTTGGTTTTTCTAAATTTGGTAAAGTTGTTCTTGAAACCATTTTTGAAATAAATCAGCGTTTATATTATCGTGGTAGTCTGCTGTCTTACTTTTACTGGAAAATACCAATTATGAATTAGGTATAAAACAATCCTAGTTGCCAGCACTCAGTACGATAAAACTAAAATTTATTCGGTTAAAAATATTTTTAACAAATAACTATTTTAATTACCGTTTCCCTTCTCCTAGTGGTTTGTTTTTTGTGCTTTTCAAATCATTATTATGCCCTGATTTTCGAACGCTTCCTCGACTAAAAATCCACGTCTCATCCAAAAAGACAGGATCGTAACTAATTTCACAACTTTTATTAGCCAAATATTTTCGCAAAAATGTTGCTCGAGCACCAGCAATATAAACCTGCTCCATTAAACGCCTTTTTCCATCGTCAACTTTGAATTCAAAACCAATTTTGTGTAACAGTTGTTTTAAAACTGTTTTACTGAAGGTAAATATTTTATCTTCTTTAAGTTCAGTTTGGAGTTTTTCGATAGTAATATGTGAGCCTAAAATTAAACAGTGATTAACTCCATTTCAACAATAATTATTTACCAGTTGCATGTATGGTGTAAATTTTTCGTTTCAAAACGTCTTTCACGTATCCGTCGACATCCTCTGACTTCGACTTCAAACGCAACCTATGTTTTTGCGATGAATCCGGCGCCGATTTCCCAGATTCTAAAGCGAGAGCCATTCTTGTCTTTGTCCGAGTTACGGTTTTCTCGGAAATGCCGCATGCGAGAGTAGTTCGCTGCAACATAATATTACATAAACATAAATTTACATAGTGAAAATTATATCCGTACCTGGATAATGAAAGTTAAAGGTAAACTTGGCCTCCCGTTGTCGCGTTCCATCTCGAAATAATGCAGTATATTCATTAACATTACTAATTTGGTTTTTCAAAGATTTATCTTTTAATGACATCATTATTTTCTGCAAAATAAATAAATGCATTCAATCAATTGGAAATACATTTTGCGTTTAAACTTACCTCGTAATAGTGAATATTAATAATAATAGTTTTGAAAAAAACGTCATGCGCTTTGACTTTAGAATCAACATACGTTTTTAAGTCCTGCATTTAAAATATATAGCAGACGTATATTGTATAACCCGTCTTTCTTTAAGTGGGAACTTCGCACCAAGATAAAGGGAAACAGATGCATTTCACAGTAATAATTATATTCCCATTCTCGAGTCCACCAGTGTGATAGGATCACGATTTTCTAGCGATTTACCGTCAACTTTTTGTTGTCAAGTTGAGTTTTAGGAATTAATTTGTTTTACGTGTGTTGCGACCTTTAAGGAAGGTGTGTGGCGAGCTTAAGTTTTTTTGTTTGTGAATTATTATTCCGTAATTTAGATTGTTTTCCTTATTATTCCCCGTTTATTGAATCTTGAGTAGCGTATTATTTGTAAATAGTTGTATATAAGTGTAAATAGGGTTTATTTCGTTTGATTTCCTTAAAATTTAAAGAAAGACTGTAGATTTATGTGTGTTTGATGTCATGCTGGCGCAGGAAGACGAGTAATTATAGTGGTTCAGTTTAATATTAAGTATGTTGATTTTAAGTCATAGAGGTAGAATGTGGTACTAACTGCTTGTACTTTAATAAAAATACGGAGATATTTTGCACGTTAGTTCTGCTGACGTTTAAAATTTTGAAAATTCTCGAGTCCTTACGGATGAAAACGAAGTTTGTGTGTAGGGGTGTCAAATCTTCTCCTTCCGTTTTTTTAATTGGTGGAACAAAATTAAATGAGATTTTTTTGCGAGTGGTGGGATTCAAAATCCAAGATGGATTTTTGGATAATTTGCATGATTCTGAAACTAACAGCGCTCCCGGGTAGTAGTACGGTGACGTTTGTTGTTATGCTTTAAGTGGTTGTTTAGAACGTTGATATATTGGACCTTTTGGTGTTTAAAGAACTTACTTTTGTGTTGTGAGGGTAGTTTACCACTTTCTGAAGAAAACCTGTGAAGGGATTTTATTAAAATTGTTCAACCACCAAAGGATTAGACCTAGTGCCGATTTCGATTTTACGTAGTTAAGTTACCTAGAGATCATCGTCGTGTTATATTAGTGCTTCTGTGACCTCTTTGGTTTATATCGCTTTTGCGGATTTATTAAAATTAACGTTCTTGAAGTGCCACTTATTTGCCGTGCAAAGCGTGTTGAAATATAAAGAAAATTTCGCAGTATATTAAAATTATAGTTATTTAAATAAAGTTATTAACCTTTTGGATTGTTAGTGTAAATAAAACTATTTAAGAGATAAAAGTTAACAAACAAGTTGAGCGCACAAATTATTATTTTAAAAGAAGTTTTTAATTAATGCAGTAACATTTTACCGAGATTCAATCAAGGAATTGTTTGTGTACAAAAGAACAATAGTCAACAATTTCATTCATCATTTGTCAGAGCAGGGAGATTCCATATCCGTCATAGCAGTAATCGATCACCTGGTTCGTTTTTAATTGTTGTAACACAGGAGAGGTGTTAATCTAGACATTAAGGTAATATAATATTGTTTTTTTTATTGAATATTTTCAAGATTTCTTGTGTGCTTCGAATTATTTTTTTTTGTTAACGAAGGTTTGAAAGCGGAGTCGTGTACCTTTTAGATTTAGTTGTTGCTTTGGTTGATTTATTGTAATTAATCATAACTCCGACGCTCCGCCTTCACACTTTTTTTTATTTTAGTAGTAAAGGGCAATTGACCCTGAAATAGTGTGGTTACATAATATATAATATATATATATATATATATATATATATATATATATATATATATATATATATATATATATATATATATATATATATATATATATATATATAGGTTAAGCAATTTAGAACGGCGTTACGCAGGATCCTGGCCAGACATTCTGTCGCCCTTTAAGCATTTGTTTTTGTTTGTTTATACGCATTATCGTGTGTTCACATTTATAATATTTTCTTTATCTTTTTTATTTTATTATAGCTTTGTTAGGTTTTATAAATTTGTTTTAATTCTGTGAAAACCCTTTTGTGTTACATAAAAGTTTTTTTTGCAAATTGCAAGTTTACCGGTAATTTAGAAGCGTAAAATTTTAACGTAACGAAGTTACAGTTTTTTTTTATTGAGTATTAGCGTCAATGATATTTAGTGTTTTATTTGATTTTTAATTGAGTATTAATTCATTTAGAGTGCATTCTATAGCTTGTTTTTTTGTTTTGTTTTGATTATTGTATAATGCCTTATTATTTACACTGAGGTGTAGTAACGTAACTTTATTGAGTGTTTATCACGATTTTATTTGACAGGCGTGTAGTGCTATTTTGAAGCCCTATTTCAGGTGGTTTGCTGAGTTGCTGTCCAGCACACCTGGGATTGATTGCGGATAGGTGAGCGTATGTTTTTTGTATGTTTAGACACGCTATGTACTCGTAATTTTGGCACGACATCCCTTATTTTGACTACCAAACATTCTGGCGCCCAAAAACCGAACCGATTACGTCTTCATCCCCTATTTTGACTTACGTACGATTTACTATTCTGGATGTGCAAAATTCATCAACATCATACCCACACCCATACGCTGACTAGTCGGGACAAAAAGGCCAATTTTATCTGTAATCCCATTCTACCACCCGTTTATATCGTTACACCATGAGACACCTCTCCCCGGCTCTACAATACCCATTTATTGCATTTGTATATACAAACTGTCAGTTTTCATTTGTTTTAATTCAGAAAAGAACGATCTCTCTCGAATCAAGACAATAACAATTAAATTACTAATAATTAATTTACAAACATTTTCTGAAAGAAAAAATATTTAATACTTATTGAAATTGCCTGTCAATTTTATTTTATACAAACAACTTGCTTATAGCTCTGCCAGAAAAACAAAGTCCACGGAAAATATGCGAACTAAATATCACCAAAGTGGCACGAATTCAATTTGCCCAATCACACGTTAGAATTCTCAGATGTACAATCGTGTACAAAATCACTAAATTGTCATTATCATTGTCAATATCCTACTAAACCCATGGCTACGATTTCGAGAAAATCGGTTCATTCCGAGGTCAGAAATATTATTAAAAACGTTATCGAGTTCTTCGATAGGCAGAAAGCAGCAGGTGTGTGGTCTTTTCCTTTGAAAAAGGCAACGGAATTAGCAGCTGCCGCAACAGGGAAATCGGCTACTTTTATAAAAAAAAATCGGGTAATTTTTTGAATTGCCCAACTAAATCTGTAAATAACATTAATTATTATTAGAAAGTTAAGTCAAGCGACGAGGGATTCTGAATTCTCCATCGAAAAAAAAGGAGAGGTGTTAGATGATTGCGACTTGGGAATATTGAAGAGAACAGTACATGAAATCTACACCGTCGATAACAAAGTTCCCACGTTAAACATTTTGGTCAATAAGATGGAAGAGAAAATTGTCTATTCTGGTATGTTTTAGACAAAATAACTTATTTTAATGTTCAAATTAATCAAAGCGGAGAAAATTAAATTATAATTGAAGATTAAGGCCAGCCACTGGGTGCTAAGTTTTGTAAAAATTAGCTTTATTATAAACATATGCGATCACGGCAAATAATGCTAAAGCGTCATTTACATTTCCGAGTACATACTCGTATTCGAGTATGTGTTTTTTATATTCAAATATGACAGAAACTGAATTCTCGAGAGAAGGACTTCGGATCCTAGTAAATCCGAGTACTCGTAAATGTAAAACCCGCTTAAGCGAGGCAATATTAATCTAGCGAAGCTTAAAAACAATGTTTATCTTCGCTCGGTTTAGCTCTGTTTTGATTCGAGCGAATTCTTTGCTGGAGTAAGTTCAGTCGTATGTCATAGTTTGACGAACTAAAATGAATACAAAGGGTGTGGATATGAACAAACGAGAAGAATGTTACCTACGTATTTCCTGTACTTTTACAAATCGACTACACATCTCGCGTTTAATTTCCGGGGTAGCTATATTTCACTTAGTTTAGTTTATCTCAAGTTAATTTCGCTTAACTTCTCTTTGCTCCACTCTCAGTGGCCCCTCAGTTTTAGGCTCGGCCAAACCGACCGCTAGCTATGTACGCTGCGTTCGCTGCTTATGTTATCCTCACTCTCTGTGTTACGCCACACCGATAGCCATATTATGCAAAAATTTGTAGACGAATTTCAACATTTGACACAACAAATAGAAAAAATAAACTATTATTATTATTAAAGGTCATAACACAACAGTGGTGATAAATTTTTAGTCAATATAGCCAACATAGCGTTCTTTTTGACTCTGCCCTTAAATAATTACTTTAAACTCTCGCAGTAAAAATTAATCAATCATTTTATATTTTAAAGAAAAACCATGTTTTTAACTGTTATAGGTGGTCGCGAAACGCTTCGCAACTATCTCCATCAGATCGACTTTAAATTTAAGAAATGTCATAATAAGAATAAATTCTTAATGGAAAGAAATGACATTGTTGCATGGCGCTCTCGTTACCTGCGGAAATTACGGGGGAATAATTCTTCAGGGGATAACAAGAAACCAGCTACTTATGTAGATCAAACTTTCATTCATCCATCCTATGAGTCAGCAAATGCTGGGAACCAGAAGAAGAAGCAGGAGTTTATCAAACTAATCGAACAGGTCAAAGGCACATTATAGTTCATGCTGGTGGATCGAATGGATTTGTAAATAATGCATTGTTGATCTTTAAGTCAAATAGCAAGTCAGCAGACTACCATCACGACATGAACCATACGAATTTCATGACTTGGTTACAAAAAAAACTAATTCCAAATCTACCACCGAATGGTATTGTCGTCATGGACAACGCTGCTTACCACCGCGTTCAAATTAATAAACCATCAATGCAATATGCCCGGAAGGCCACTATTAGTGAGTGACTGAAAAATAATGGGGTTTCCACAACATGCGAAATGCGAAAAGCAGAATTGGTAGAATTAGTGAAGAAATTTAATTACAACAAAACTTTCTATGTTGACGAGTTATTAAAGCGGTACTGCCACACTATACTTCGGTTGCCACCGTACGTGAGCTTAATCCTATAGAATGAATTTGGAATTTAACAAAACACAAGGTTGCGATGAACAATGTTGGTCAACGTGACAGTGAAAATTTAGTTCGAAACGCTTTTGCCGATATCAGCGAAAGAATTGTGCTCACGTCGACAATGTAGCACAAGAAATATGGGAAGATGATGCATTACTGGATGAAGCAGTTGAAAGTTTGTCTTTCAACGTAAAAACAGGTTCTTCCAATGACGAGGAACCAAGTAGTGATGACCAAGATGAAGAGGAAGGAGGTTCAATTTAATCCTTTTCATAAAATTAATTATGAACTTGTCTGTTATTAGTTTTTGTTAGCTTTCATAAAATTTCTAAGTATATTTTATTAATAACTTTTAAATAACCTAATTTCGATGTTTATTTGTAAATCTCTGTACGTTTTTCATAAAATTAATTATGAGCTAAGCAGTTTTATAGTTATTTGCCTGTTTTTAATTATTGTTAACTTTCTACCTCTAATTAAAGTAGGTAAGATTGGAGACTTCTGGCACACACCACATTTCCAAGGTTACCACAATTCCATGGTTGCCACAATACCAAGGTCACCACTATACCAAGATCAAAAAAGCGCAATGTTTGACCTAATTACATATTACCACAAACCCAAGGTCACAAACCCCGCTTTCCTGTTCCACAATTACACGGCCATCCGTGTGACATATCGCACGTTCATGTTCCACAAAGCCAAGGTCACAAACCCCGCTTTCCTGTTCCACAAATACAAGGCCATCCGTGCAACCTATCGCGCGTTCATGTTCCACAATTTCAAGGTCATCCCATGTCACAAACCCCGCTTTCCTGTTGCACAATTACAAGGTCATCCGTCTGACCTACTTTGTGCTTAGCCACCTGGTTGCCACTCTTACCCACTTGTATTTTTTGCCCACCCACAAAATAAAAGAAAACGACATGTTAATATATTTAATTCATGTAGAAATAAAGACGTACAAATTATATTTAATTCATATAAACATGTATAAATGTATTACTCAGATATATGATTTTCTTTAGGAATACAATATTTTGATTTAGTACATACGTTAGTAAGCGTTTATCAAAACAGTTGTAATACTGAGGATAATAAATGTTTGGGTCACACATGTTAGCAGCGATGAACACACTACTAGACTGACAGGAAATAATTTATTATATACACTATATACAATATATACATAAAAAAATATCAATAATCAACATAACATACTTCATCACATAATATACAATAGTCGTCATCGTACACATCAAAAAGTTGTGTTAGGGGTGCTCTACATGAGGAACACCAGTATTCACCGTGTGACAGGTGGTACCAAGCCGTCCAGCGCTTTCACACACTCACACACTCGCACACTCAAATACACACACACACACACACACATACACACACACACTCACACACACACACACACACACACTCACACTCACACTCACACATTCACTAGTACATTATGTTTATCGACGACGGAGTAGGTCCGGGTGTAACTGACTAGGAGCGGATGCTGCTGAGAAGGCCTTGGGGGTGCAAAGTTAGCTTGTACACCCCCAAGGAAGTGTTGTAGGTCGAGCCAGAATGCTGTGAAGGCCTTGGGGTAGAATCGCTAGTCTCAGCGACCCTACTATAGTGGAAATTAAGACTTGCACACCCCAAGGAAGTGCTGTAGGTCGAGCCAGAATGCTGTGAAGGCCTTGGGGTAGAATCGCCAGTCTCAGCGACCCTACTATAGTGGAAATTAAGACTTGCACACCCCAAGGAAGTGCTGTAGGTCGAGCCAGAATGCTGTGAAGGCCTTGGGGTAGAATCGCCAGTCTCAGCGACCTTACTATGGTGTAAATTAAGACTTGCACACCCCAAGGAAGTGTTGGATCCCGAGCCAGATTGCCAGTCTCAGCAACCTGTCCTGTAGAGTAGTAAAAGACTTGGACTACTGAAGATCATCACTTCAATGTGGTTATGCTGCTTGTACCCAGAAGTGGCTTTGAAACGGTTGAGACTGCTTCGTGATTGGTTGTGCTCTAGAGGTTTCTGGCAGAATTTTTTTTTGCGGCAGTGACCTAGGTAAACTATGACGCCGGATGGGATGCAGACCAGACAGATGACCTTTATATACTTTGTAATATTCAGATATATACATTATTATGATTCGGAAACAATTTTTTAATACTTCGGTAATAGTTATTGAAATTCATCTATGACTTGCAAAAACAGTACCATTTATTTAGCTGAAAGTAGTGTTCTCCAAAATGATAATGAAAGTTGTATTTATATATGAAACAGCAAAAAAAAACATGGGCATTTATTTTCCCAAGTACAGCGAAAAATTTTTTGTTATTATTAAAGAGCGTATGTAAATTACATGATATATCAATTACTTTTGTACTAACCACACCAGTTCGTTGATCCCCTATCCGGTTTTTAGTTGAAGAGCAGAGAGAGATGACCTCTCACTTAAAGTGTATGTTACATTCGTATAAATACTTTAGTTTAATATATTGCAATTGATATTGTTCTCTATTTTTTTTTAATTCCATTTTAATTGTTAAAGCGTTAAGTAAAGGAATTTAGCTGTATAAATTCACGATTTGTTACATATATTAGTTTATAGTTAATAGACTGATAAACCTGTAATTATATCGTTTTAAAAATAATTGTATAAATTTAGTTTTGAGCGTAAAAAGTTCAATCCAGTTTTAGTAGTTTTTTTAATTGAAGGAATAAAGCAAGCTATCTTTTTTTTTTTTTCAAAGGTAGATGCAGTCTCTCATAAAATTCCAGTATGCTAATACGTTATATATAGTTACGTATTTTTTGCAAAATGCAGATGTTAAAACGGTATAGGAAGAAGCTATACAAATGAAGTTTCTTTTTTCTAATGACTTTTGTTTTTCAGTAAACAAGCTAAATACATTGACGTGTATAGATTTTAGGTATAAAAAAATACATAAAAGTGTGTTTAAGGTGTATATATTTGTTAAGGTATTTAAGCATTCACTTAATGGATTAATTAAGTTGAAATTTGCTGTCAAAAAAAAAATGATCATTATATTTTTATTCACTAGTTTAGTAGGTATGTAGAGTTGTAAGACAAAATAAAAATATCTGGTATGGAATACCACATAACGTTCATATCAATAATACTCTTTACCCATTTTCACTCATACCCTAAGAAACCCCCCCTCTCCGCCGCTGGAGTTCTGCCAAAACCTAATCAGTTCTATTCCAAATGAGAAGCTTAAACACAAAAATTTTAAGCAAGTAGGTCTTTTCGTTCTGGAGTTCTATATATAGAAGTAAACAAGTATTTCTAATGTAAACAATGATATTTTTAATTTAGGTAGCGACTCGGTAATGGTGCTGATATCTCGTAGTTACTATATTAATTACTATGTGTTTGTTTTCATGATAGAGATTCTGTACGATAAAAAAAATCAATACATAAGAATAAATGTTTAATGATAATGATGTGTATAATTTAGTTAGCAACTCGGTAATGGTGCTGACATCTCATATTCAATAGATAAATAAATCGGGAATTAAGAAAATATGTAAAAAGAGGCTTCCCTGAGGCATGCCAGATGAAGAACATGCTGAGGACGTTGCTGGAGAATTCATGTTTGTTTTTTTTTCTTTTGTTCTAATCTATAGAACGAATCATTTGTGTTTTTCCGTTCGCAAACTATAGGTGTTACCCCCACAAAAAATTGCTTTTCACGCACTTTTTAAGGTTATCGGGGGGAAGGGGGGTACGGATTCAACCCCCAACCCTCCTGAATGTATAAGAATGTAACCCTGACCTACTTTACCACATCTGCCCCTCATTCCAATTCCCCCCCCCCTTCCCCCAACTCTTCAAATTTTGTATTTAAGACGGAGCGGATCCACTAGAGTCTCATTCCGTCTTTATGCGCCACCAAGTAAAGTTTCAAGTCTTATAAAGCGGTGTTACATCATGTCTTCAAAGAATGGTAAGTGTTAGTTTCGTATTGCATCTCTCTCGGCTACCCTTCCTATCCTAAACATATACTACTCTACTCCGCAACCTGAGATATCCATTGCATCCTATCCTACCCCCTAAAGATATGTTACGTTGCGTCCTTGTTCATATCGCTGGATATGATTCTTTCTTTAACAGTTGTCAAAGAAAGTAAAAGGAAGTAAAGTATTATGCTAAAAAAGGAATCACAATAAAACACGTAACGCAAACACCACTGCTATACATGTACTTAATCTTTCTTTGTTACAGCAAAAATGTTTCAATGTCAATGTCTCAAGAAATTTTCTCGAAAGGATTCCCTACTTCGACATCAAAAAACTGCGTGCTGGATGTCAGTATCTACCCCACCATCTAGCATACAGGAGGTTTCGTTGCAAAACCAAACCACAGGGAGCAATGTGGTGCAAGGAATCACTTCCGACGATAACAAAGCAGTACATAGACATGTTACTGATTCCTTCGCGCAACCAGGGCCATCTGGGGTAAACTATGCGAAGGATAATACGAAACCCGGACCATCGGGTTAAGCAACTTAAGGAAGCGGAAGTGTGACCAATGCGATGAACCGGTACAACCGAAAAAAAGTGGTGAGAGTATGTACTGCACTGATTGTTCAATAGATGTACCTCGGTATGCGTTACAAGGACACCTCAGAAGCAATAGGCATAAAGAAAATGTATGTTTGCTTGTCGACACTGGGGTTGAAGTGATTCGAAATGTGTTTAAACAACGCATTGTGTCGTACCGCCTGTCACCATGAAATACTCATACTGCTGTGTCCACCTTTATAGGCAGACGTTAAAGGGAACGTATTGAAGGTAGTACAAAATCAGTTGCAGAAACACTACTCCTTGAAATGTAATGTTGAACTGTTTGGTTTATACTTTTTGAACAGTAAGGAAAGCACAGAACTGAAATCCTTTCAAACAAAATATGATATTTTAAGTATTGGGACGGTGTTGGGAGAGTATTTCCAAAGAATAAGTAACATATTGGATGCAAAGCAATCGGAATTTCAACATAAAGATTCTGGTAAGTGTGAGTTATGACTAATGGTGTAATCGACTAGTAACAACTGTTTTAGGATGGTCCCTGGTGCAATTAGTATATATAGAGGTCAACCTGTTGAAATTTGCGCCCACCACGGGTTCTTTACATATGGCTGTCCCCGCTGAAATTGCACATAAACACGTCATAGTCAATGTAAACAATAATGATGATTGCTGCTTTGCATGGGCTGTAGTATCGGCACTAGTGACACCAAAGGGTCTACCACAGCGGACGCCTTACCCTGATTTCCAAACGTTATTCAACTGGAATGGTGTACAGTTTCCTGTTAAGCTGACTAACATTGCAACGTTTGAGAGCAATAACAACATTTCCATGAATGTTTATGGATTAGACGATACGTATCGAGATGGTCACCGTGTCACGGAGGAAGTGGGGCCTCTATACTACACCAAAGTCAAACAGGCAGTCCATGTTAATTTATTATTAGTCAGTAACCAAACAGATAATCAGCATTATGTATGGATAAAAAATTTTTCTCGTTTACTTAGCAACCAAATAACTCGGCGGAACGGAGCAATGTATTTTTGTAATGCATGCTTGTATTACTTTAGATCCGAGGACCAATTAATCCGACACGTGACACACGACTGTAACTTCGTATATACAAAATTACCGGACGTGAAACCAAAAAAAGACATAACCGGGGAATTCTACGCGGAAAATATACTCGCGTTCCGGAACTATTAAAAACATATGGTTCTACCATTCGTAATATATGCAGATTTTGAAGCGCTATTAGTACCGTTAGATACGGCTGAACCAGATCCAAACCAACCATTTACGATAAAAACGTGTAAACACGAACCATACTCTTTCAGTTATTATATTAAGTGTAGTGTAAACGATGCGTGGTCGAAGTAATGGGGGAGTAATGCAGGGGAGATATTTATAAGACGACTAGAAAGTGATGTAAAACGGATATATAATGAACATTTCAAAGCTATTGTTCCAATGACACCATTAACGGATGAACAACAAGTTACGTATGAACGCAGTGTATGTTGTTACATATGCGGCAAGCACTTTACGGGCGATCCGACAAATCCGAAAGTACGAGATCACTGTCACGTTACTGGTAAGTATCGTGGTGCAGCACACTCAACGTGTAAATTAAACTATCAGGTACCTACATTTCTCCCCGTTTTTCTACATAATCTCAGTGGTTATGATGTTCACCTGTTCATTAAACAGTTAGCGAGTGAAACGGAAGAAATTACCGTATTTCCTGTTAACAGTGAAAAATATATAACGTTTGGTAAGCACATTTTTGTTGATGAATATGTAAACAGTCATGGTGTCAGGGAAAAGAAATACATTAATTTACGTTTCGTCGATAATTGTAGATTCATGGCTGTATCCTTTAATACTCTATCTCAGAATTTATCAGATGATCAATGTATGGAGGTACGGAAATATTTTAGTAATGATAGCGACTTCAAATTAGTGAGAAAGAAAGACAGTTTCCCTTATGCGTACGTAGACAGCTTTAGTAAATTGAACGACGTCACGGTGCCATCATATAACAAATTCTACGATAAAATGCATGATGCAAATATTTCCGATGACGAATACTGTCGCGTTCTACTGGTATGGGATCACTTTAAGTGTAATACACTAGGTGATTATGCTGATATTTATTTAAAATCAGATGTGTTGTTATTGGCTGACGTGTTTGAAAACTTTAGGCGGTTATGTAAGGGTGTGTATGGGTTAGAACCTTCACAGTATGTTACTTTGCCTGGATTGGCGTGGGATGCCATGTTGAAATGTACGAAAGTAGAGCTAGAATTACTCACGGATATGGTATCACTTTTTTAAACAAGGTATTCGGGGTGGAGTGAGTACTTGTATCAAGCGGAGAAGCATCGCTAATAACCAGTTTTTACAATATTTGGACGCTACGAACTTATATGGCTGGAGTATGCGGCAATACATGCCCCACGACGGGTTTAGTGGTTACCTCAAGAGGAAATAGATCACTTTGACGTATTAAAGATTGATGATGACGACGCTGTTGGATTTGTACTGGAGGTTGATATACATTATCCCCACCATCTGCATGACGAACACAACGATTATCCGTTTTGTCCTGAAATGATCTGCGCACCACATTCCCAGGAGGAGAAGTTAATCTCTAACCTGTGTGATAAGAGCAACTACGTTATACATTACCGCTATTTAAAACAATGTATAGAGCATGGCTTAATTGTTACTCGTATTCATAGGGTTTTACGCTTTCGTCAGAGTCCGTGGCTAATACCATACGTAGACCTTAATACAGCTCTCCGTAACACAGCACAGAACAAGTTCGAAAAGGATTTCTATAAAATTATGAATAATGGCGTGTTTGGTAAAACAATGGAAAATGTTATTAAACTGTTAACACATTGGGAAAATAACGGTCGTCGGGTAGGTCTAGCACGGTACGTTGCAAAACCGCAATTTAAAAATATTATTCAATTCACTGACAAATTGTTTGCGGCGGAATTGTCGAAACAGGTAGTTATGTATGACAAACCCGTCTATGTCGGATTCAGTATTTTAGATCTTTCCAAAATTATAATGTATCGGTTTTTTTATGATATCTTACGAGCTCATTATGGCAAGAATGTCACGTTGCTCTATACTGACACGGATTCTTTGATTATTGAGATAGTAACTGATGATATGTATGCACTCATGTGAAATAATTTAGACGAATATGATACTTCCAACTATCAAAATGAGTTTGCATGGTATTCCTACGAATGCTTCCGTCGTTGGACGAATTAAAGATGAGTACGCAGGGAAAGCGATTCAATATTTTTATGGAGCAGGATCGAAGTCATACTGTCTGAAGCTTGCTGATAATGAAGTTGTTAAGAAAGCGAAAGGTACTAAGAAAGTTGTTATTCAGAAAGTGTTGACGGAAGCAGACTACAAAGCGGTTGCGGAGGGGTCTGATAAAACAGTAATGTGTAAAATGCTTGTGTTTCGATCAACCTTACATGATATATATATATATATATATATATCATATATATATATATATATATATATATATATATATATATATATATATATATATATATATATATATATATATATATATATATATATACCAAAATGTTAAATAAAATTGCTTTTATGTCGCAGGATGACAAACGGTATCGTATACGTGATACGTGTTCCACATTGGCGTGGGGGCATTGGCGAATACCGGAATTGGAGAATGCTGATACTTTGAGCGAGCTATTGCAGGTTGCTAATCAAATGAATTTATATTAACCGGAAGGAAAGAGGAATAGTTTGGGTACTGACACTTGCTAGTTTCTTTACTATATTCTCTCCATAATGAAACTAATGTTACTACTAATTTGTATTGTTCCTTTAGTTGTTTAACATATATTAATATTATGTACTAATTCGTTATTAAGAGAATATATGCTATACAAATACTGTGTGATATAAATAAAAAAAATACGAGAATGACTATTTACTATTTTTATTAAAAAAAATTATATTAACCGGGAGGAAAGAAGAATAGTTTGGGTACTGACACTTGCTAGTTTCTTTACTATATTCTCTCCGTAATGAAACTAATATTACTACTAATTTGTATTGTTCCTTTAGTTGTTTAACATATATTAATATTATGTACTAATTCGTTATTAAGAGAATATATGCTATACAAATACTGTGTGATATAAATAAAAAAATACGAGAATGACTATTTACTATTTTTATTAAAAAAAAATGTGTACAAGACTTATTGCATTATATATGTATCATACAAATAGTATACATTACTCAAAGCACAGTGACATAATGATTCACAATGAAAGTAACATACGGGTTGCATAGCAGGAAGAGGTGGACTTTCCTCAAGTTCAATAACACGCTGGGTCACAAATTTTCTGATGTAATCTGCTTTCTCTCTGCCCTTGACATAGACAGAATCTGTTGGCTGAATCAATCTCTGGAGCATTCTTCGAAAGTGGTGTGGTGGTGTATACCCTTCTTCCCATTTAATACAGTGCTGGTTCTGCATTAACCAAGTAGATTGACGATGACTCTCTGCATCTAACGTATGCCAGGGATACGGTGATTTAAAAATAAAATGGGCAATTTGTTTCCCATTATAAATGGCGAGTTCTTTTGGTATAAAAGATTTTGAAATTTTAAACCCTTGTACATCGACTATGACGGACATTGTATTAAAACTGTTGTACTGCTTTGGTTAACGCGTTGTATGTAACTAAACGATCGTGGAGTATAACGCAGTATGCTGTCGTATTGGCAGCTATGTTTGCCGCTGTTTCAAACTCCACACGAAGAACTACTGCTTTAGAGTGCAATGCTTCTTTTTTATTTGAGCAATCTACGACAATCAACGGTGTAGCTGTGGTAAATTGCGTAGGGGTGAGTAATGGTTGCCCATCTCTTTGGTAACACGACATTTGGAGTTTAGCAAACATTTCATACAACGTAGCAAAGCAATTGTTATCATAATTAACGTTGAGATTGTCATGCGGACCACGATCCGTGTTCAGGAACACGCGAATATTATTTAGTGCACATTTATCGAAGCTGCTCGTATCTTGCATAACATTATTCCCTCGACCAGTTTGAAATCCTATAATAATGTATCTAGGTGTTTCTATACTAGTAGATGTTTTGATTGCCCATGTATGCTTATCTGTTGCTGGAACGGCGGGATATATGTGGATTTCCCAACTTCTAAATGCTACTGGCATATTTACATTTTTATCAATGTATTTCGTTAACGCCAACTCCTCTGCTAATGCTGGAATGATGTGTGGAACTTTCCAATATATCTTTTCTATGTTAACTTTTAATGATTCTTCTACAGTTGAAATTACTGCGTCGGTATCAATGTTACTACGAATTAATACCAGTTCTTGTCTAATGTTCACTATCACTTTATTGTAATCTTCGGCAAAGCCAAGTAGCATTCGCAAAGGTATACAAACATTAAAGTATCCTTGAACAGTTGTTAGTGTACTGTTTGAAGTAGGAAACCAACCTGTATTTTTATGACGGGCGAGATCATTGGACGTCAATGATACCAATCCTTTCATTGTCGACGTTAATCCTACTTTCGTTACGGAATCTACCACTATTCCATTCATTTCATATTTAATTTCACTGAATAAAAATGCGATACCGTTATTAACGAACCTTGCGGTGTTAGTGACAGTACCATCCTGACGTAATAATCGTCCCTCTACGTAGACATAGCTTTCGGATGGTAGAGTGCACATGTCTTCCTGAATGGGTATCCTGATTTCATCATTGTTTCCAAATCTGGTAGTATATGGCTGATGGGTGTGCAGTTCGGAATTACCGATAGCATTATCAACGACAACTTTTTCATTAACGTTTAATATACTCATTGAAGTACTGTAAAGCCGAGACTTTCCAATAATGCTTTGTTCTGCGGTGTCAATGCTTTGGGCGCTGAACGCTTACTGACTCTCACCTTTCCACACTTTGATCTTTTATAGTTTGATTTGCTCTGGTTACATGCACATGTGTTATAGCGCGTCACCATATTTTCTTTAAATGTAGTCAGTAGACATATAAGGCCGATCCTGGACCAGTTCAAGGTCACCCATGTAAATCTTATGGGATTTATTTCAAGGTCAAGTGAGTTTTCTCGTTATGCCAGAACGCGCTCCACGTCTCAAGCATGCTTGTGGTGGGGATTTAAATTTTAGTCACTCGCCCTCTGGTGGTGAAATCAAGCTTTTGGAGCTCTTTCAAGGTCGAACTTTAAGCGGGAGATTTAAAATGTAGTTGGTCAAGGTCAAAGCTAAAAAGTTGCAAGGTAATCATAAATCAAAATAGTTTTGAAGGTCAAAGGTTATTGACTTACGGTGGTGTCATATTTCTTAGAAATATAAAAGGTCAAGGTGAAAAGCTAAAATAGAAGTTGCAAGGTAATCATAAATCTAAAATAGTTTTCAAGGTCAAAGGTTATTGACCTACGGTGGTGTCATATTTCTTAGAAGTATAAAAAGGTCAAGGTGAAAAGCTAAAATAGAAATTGCAAGGTAATCATAAATCTAAGAATATAATTTTCAAGGTCAAACTTTTTAGTGGAAATATAAATTTTGGAGCTGATCATCATCATCATATTATATTTATAGTCAAGGTCAACAGTAGGTATTTAACAAGTTTAAGCATGTTGTAATATGTAGGACGCATATTTCTTATATAAACTGCAGCGAGCTGTATGTTGAGATCAGTCTGCAACACATAATTGTTAAATATGGAATTAACAGGTTAAACCAAAGCACCTATTGCAAACCCTTTAAGAATGCGTGCGAGCTCGATATATCGAGAAAGTATAAAGTAACGAATATGGATATAATTAATACTAAGTACGGTGAACGTATAGTGATAGAAACGGGTGATTTTAAATGTGTATTACCGGAACGCTTTTATGTGTATTTCAAAAAAGAAGAAACACGAATTGAAGAATTTAAAACACTCCTAAACACGAAGGATGTGTTTATAAGTAGTTTGGGTGCAGCTGGCAAAACAACAAACATAACATTTTCTTTTAATAGTAGCACCCCACCATATGTAAAATTGAAATACTAGAATTATTTTCTTAAGCAGCGTTTAGTCATAGTGAAATTGTGAGCAAGTAAAGTCATGCAAGTAGCAATAAAATCATTTCTGGAACGATCCAAACTCAGAAGTTCACCGTTATATATGGATACATCACATCATTGCAGTAACAATCTGAATAATTTAACATTTTGTTGGTGCTGTCAAAATAGTGATGGTAGTAGTAGTAGTAAAATGAAGAGAAACACGATGAAGGTTATTCTTCTGCTAAGACTGACTGCGCATCATCATTTCAATATAAGGATGAAGTGTATAAACAAGCAGCTAAGGAATACTTAATCGATTGTACCTATTATAAACTATCGAACGATACTCATCATGCAAAACATCTGGAAATTGGATACAGTACACACTCAACCTTGCACCAGTGGTGCGTATTGGTGCGTAATTGTGATCAAAGCAATAATGTAGTGTTGGATATGAAGGAATGGAATGAGCTTCTAAGATGGCATTCATTTGTAGAATTACAATTTTTCGATCTCAAGAAATTGAAAATGAAATTGATTGGTCAAATGTAAATGAAGAAGATATAATCTATGATCAACATTATGAATCTCTATCTAGTAATCTTGGTATTTATTACAATTGGGAATTAATTAAAGGATATGACAGAATTTTGAAAACTGTTATGATAGAAAACTACAAGTGCTGTTCTTGTACATTCAACTCACATAGTATAGAAGAACTATTCAATTTAAAGGATATAGTAAGCTATAGATTGGAATTTCTTGAATCTTACAATCTGGTGTGTTTTATGAAAAGTTCATACAACAAGTTGTTGACTACCGTCGTTTTCGTGAGAAAGAATTCAGTGGTGGTGATGATGACATTTATAAAGATATTGATGATGTTATAAATGCTAAGTATAATATTAATTCACATAACACTGTATGTTTAATGGAAATTTTGTATTATCGTCCTGCTTATCTAATGTATAGCATTTACTGAATAAAGAAATAACTATGATTTGTTTTCTCAATTTAGGTATAAATACCCCTTCTATCCATCCATGTAAACAATGCTAGTTAAGAAGCGAAAGAGTGTAGGTGGTGGTGGTTTGGTGAATGGTCTAATCAATAAACTTCCGTTTGAATTGCATTTACCTGGTTACCAGTATTGCGGTCCTGGTACAAAGTTGGAAAACGACTCGCACGCGGTGACCTCGGCATTAATCAATTAGATGCTCAGTGCAAACTTCATGATATCAGTTACAGAGATTACCGAGATTTAGAAAGTAGACATAAAGCAGATAAAATTTTACAAAAAAAAGCTTGGGAGCGCTTTAAATCATTAGACGCAACGCTAGGTGAACGAACTGCAGCTTTAGCAGTCAGTACCATCATGAAAGCAAAGAGAAAATTGGGAATGGGGTGTAAACGTCGATCTAATATGAAGAAGAAATGCAATGGTGGAAATTTATTGCATTTACGAAAGACAATAGCTAAAAAAATTAAACCTAACGGAAATTTCACAGACACAATAAAGTCAGCGCTTTCAACGGCAAAACGTGTGGTAAAAAATTTAGGAGGAAAGAAAAACATTAAAGTTCCTAGAGTAATTCCCCTACCTAAACAAGGAGGGTTTTACCATTTCTTATTCCGTTATTCGCAGGATTATCAGCAATCGGTGCTTTAGCTGGCGGTGCATCAGGAATTGCTAAAGCAGTCAATGATGCTAAAAATGCTAAAAAATTGCAGGAAGAGACATCGCGCCATAATCGCATGATGGAATCGGTCGCTATAGGCTCCATGAATAAGAAAGGCGGTGCACTATATCTAAAACCAAACAAATCTGGTGGTGGTGCATTATACTTAAAACCGTTTCCAAAAAACTGAATAGATTACCGGAAAGACCGTTAACGGATACTGATTTAAAGAAATACTCCAAAACGTACCGTACTTTAGGGATATTTTATGAGAGATAGCATGCCTAAATTGCCACGGAAAAATGAATCTGGAATTATTAACTTAGATAGCCAAAGAGGACCAGGTACCCATTGGGTTTGCTACAAAAGCGTGGTAAAAGGGTATGGTATTACGATAGTTTCGGTAATATTCGACCACCAAACGAAGTGATTAACTACTTTCGGGGTGTAAAATATATTATAATTACAACCAAGATCAAGAGTTTAATACAATTATTTGCGGACACCTATGCCTACAATTTTTATATAAATAATCAGCACAACATCAAATTTTCTCAGTTATGTCAATAACATTCAGTTTAGAAGGTGTTGGTAACACAGCTAGCTACAACTTCTATCCACCGATAGAGCTAGATTTGGGAAGAAATACGTTATTGGATTGGTTGGATTTTACGGCTGCAACAGCATTAGAAACATTTATGCAGGCAACGATAGATTTTATTTTAGAATAAATCCATCTCATTTGCAAGTGATTAATATTCCACAGGGTGTATATCAGTTAGATGAAATTAGCGATTATTCTAAAATCAAAAATACCCACAGAAAAGTTTATCATTAGAGCAAACAACAATACACTGAAATGTGAGATAAACAGTTCATTTGAGATCGATTTTACTAAAGAAAATTGCATTGGCCGCTTGCTGAGTCTAAAATATTAGAACCAAATATTTTACATAAATCTGCGTTAGACATCAAAATACTTAAACACACTAATCTAGTGTAGCGTGCAACATTATAAAGGGATCTTATCGAAACGGGAAACCTGCTAAAATATTATATGAGATTGATGTTTCAGTTCCACCAGGTTATCGTCTAGATAAAACTCCAAGCAATACTCAATATTTAGAAGTAAACACTGACATAATTAGTAATATAACAATTAATTCGACTAATCAAACGGGTGAATTAATAGACTTTGGTGAAAGTAAACCATTCACGGTACGCTTAGAACTAAAAGAACATGGGTCTAAGAATTAATCCAGGACCAATTCCATCCTTCAAAAATTCGTATAAAGGACATCATCCCTACAGTAAGTCATTAATTATCATCAACCTTCACTGCGGTTAACATCTGCAGAGAAATACTTTTTAACGTCAATTGGTTTCAAAGTTCTCACCCACAATGGCATAATCGTTAAACGTCTTTCAAAACATACATTTTGATGATACTATAATTAAATCAGATATTCACACTTATCTTCTAAATATGGACCTTCCGAAGAAATACGCATCTTAGTTCAAAGTCAAGATCTAATTGCGGCCACTTGTGATAGTTTTCTGTACATATAAGGTAAACTTGAGCTCAAAAAGAAGATGAAAGAAAAGCATGCAGCTTAACCAACAATTTCCCGAACTTTCTTTTCGAAGAAATTCGTTATGAGTTAGGTGGTCAGAGAGTGGATGTTTGTAGAAATCCAGGAATAACATCTACGCTTAAAGGATATATTTCTTATACGGCAAGCAAAAGCAAAGCACTAAGTCATTTAGGATGGTCACCAAAGAATGAAGAACCATTACAAGTAGAATTCGATGAGCAAAATGAAGAAAAATCTTTTACAGTATGCATACCATTGAACCACATATTTGGAATAATGGAGGATTATCGTCAGGTAATCGTGAATATGCGCCAAGAGTTGGTTTTAATTCGATCTAGAAGCGATACAAACTGTTACTATGGTGAAGTCGATGCCGCAATAACCTTAAATATAATTCAATGGAAAGTACCGCACTTAACACTTAGTGATGCTGCGAAACTTAACTTGTTTCAAGGAATCAATAAAATTCTATTATTACTGTTCCATTTCGACAATGGGAGTTATGAATTGCCTGCTTTAAAACAAGCAACCTCAGACATATGGAATAATAAAAACATCAACGCAACTGGAAAACCACGTTGGATAATTGTTGCATTCCAACAAGGTAAAAGGTATACAAGGTCAGCAAGGGCTGGAAATTTTGATCACATTAACATCAGAAATCTTAAAGTACATCTGAATTCTGAGTATTATCCATATGAAGCAATGCATTTGAACTTCAGTGCCAACCAATATATACCTGCCTATCGCAATTTTTGAAATTTCTGTGATTACTATGGTGAAGATGATAAAGATGCATTATTCAACTATTCGAATTCAAATCATGTCCAATATTTGTAATGGACTGCTCTAAACAAAATGAATCCTTAAAAACTCAACAGTGGACATCAAATTGGAAATGGAATCTCTAACACCTTTCGATAATGGAATCGTTGTATGGTCTTATTCTCCATGATGCTATTGTACAGTACAGTCCACTCACCGGAGAAGTGAAAAATTATAATTATTATTGTAGTATAGTCTAATATATAAATAAAGATGTTGTAATTATTCGTTTAGTTTTATTTCATCCATCAAAGATGAAAGTAGTTGCTCAGAAACAAAACTCTCAATTCAAAATCATGACTTTGATGAAAAGTCTATTACTTCAAAACATGGTGATTTACTTCCTAATAGTATACGTGGTATTATATGCCCTCCAATTGCGGTAAAACAAACGCAATGATCAGTCTGTTTACTGAAAAAATGGTTTGAAATTTAAACATGTATACGTATACTCTAAGTCATTGAATCAAAACACAAACTTTTACAGGAAATCTTACTTCCAATGAAGGACATAGGTTACTTTACCTTCAGCGACAATCAAGATGTGATTGAGCCTAATTGTGTAAAAAATCAAACTCTTTTATTTTCGATGATATCGCTTGTGAAAAAAATAATATAAGAGCATATTTTTCTATGGGTAGGCATAACGATATTGACTGTTTCTATTTGAGTCAAACTTACAGTAAAATTCCAAAGCAATTAATTCGTGATAATGCGAATCTAATTATTATCTGAGCAAGATGAATTAAACTTAAAACATGCGTATGAGGATCATATAAGTCCCACCATAAGCATGAAATTGTTTCGGGACATGTGTTCAAAGTGCAGGGTAGATCCGTTTGGTTTCATGGTCATAAACAAGGATGCTGAAGTTAATAATGGTCGCTATAGGAAAGGATTTGATGAATATATAATACCTTAAAACTGGTTTCAGTAGTAACTGATCTGTTTAGGTATTAACAGCTATCTGTTTAGTGTAAACAGCTACCTGTTCAAGGTGAACCGGTACCTGTTTGTCAAACAGCTACCTGTTCATGTAAAACCTGTTCATTAAATCCGTTTTGGTATATAAGGAATATATATATAATACCAAACCGCATTCAGCAGTTTAGTAGTAACTGATCTGTTTAGGTATTAGCAGCTATCTGTTTAGTGTAAACAGCTACCTGTTCAAGGTGAAGGTACCTGTTTGTCGCAATGGACAACACAGAGGATATTAAAGAAAAAATTATTCAGGCTCGTAAAATAATACGGCAAGTATAACAGTATTAAGACTGCTCGCATTGATAATGAAAGAACATTCGAAAGTACTTATAAGCCTTTAATAGAACCTCTTGATACGTAAACTTTGATGAATTTATGGTCTTTAATTTGCGACTCCTCGTGTATGTTGTTGGAAAACGGCAACATTGTCACTAAATATCGTTTCAATTTAAAATATTTCAAACACGTGATACTTTAAAATTCTGGATTGGTGAAAATAATCAGGCTATGGTTTTTTTGGTTTCTGGTACTTGAGAGATAAAGTAAAACGCCATTTTGGGTAAAATGCAAAGCATTAATATGTAAATTTGGAAAAGGTGTTCCTAAAATTGGATTGAATTGTTCAAGAAAATTTTAACTCAGCGCCTGTTGCTGGTTTTATTCTTTTTCCACATAAATAAGTCCTGGGGACTTCAATTTAGTTCTTTAATTTTTGGGTGCTTCTGCTACACATTGGCTTCGATCAAGAGGTAAGCTATTCACTTTTCTTAGTTACTAAACTTAACATTGTTAATTACATGTTTTGAAATTTTACATACATCATAAAGATCATATTTTATAAAATTTGGTTATTGATTTAAATTCTAACACGTTATTTTATATAGGTTTTTCCTGGTTCATACACATTTACTGAAGATTAACATCCTTCGTGCTCCATAAGAGGTAGTTAATACAATAACACATTTGGATATCATTAGAGGTGTGAAATGTTGGTTATGGGTCTTGAACCTGAATGAAAACAGTGTAATTACTCCTTCTCCTAATATCTTCCATTAACAGAAGAAATGTATGTTACACGACTCGGTTCTGATAAGTATTATTGTTGCACATACAAAATTTTACCTGAGTGACTTTGCTAGTTTTCTGTATCAAGAGGCTCTCGATCTGTACTTTACTGAAAGTTTTTATAACCATTACATTACTGTGTTTGCTACTTGTAAGTGTGTTATCACAATTATTTTAAGCCTGAAGCTAATGCTTATACTTTATGGTTAAACCTTTGCTTAGTAATCGAGAGTAACATCACACTTTACCTGTAAAGATAAGAGTTATTTCAAAGTTTCGCTTATACTTACATTTGAATCCAATTTGTACTTTATCTGTCAATCTCTAACGTTTCTTATGTACTAGTTTTACTCGGATAAATAACCATAGTTGTTCAATGGTTAGAACTACTTGTGTTTCGCACATACATTCAGCTACTGAATGCTGCTAGTCAGTTTAAATATACCATATATGTCATAAAATTTATGCAAACTGCTGGGGTTTCAATTTGTGTAAAGCAAATTGCTTATTTAACTGTTATCATTGGGATGTATAACACTTGTTTTTATTTATTTGAGTACAAGTTTAATAATTGTTAGTAAAACTGTTTGAAATAGGATTTACTAAGATGATTTTTTTGTTGGTTGGTAGCTATGCTTACCAATAACTGTATCAATTTGTGCTGCAAACTTCTTGTAAATTGCAATGAGAGCTTACATATTTTTTAAACGATGCTTACTATTTTGTTTATAATGCTCATGTTAACTAAATTTAATAATATTTTGTGCTTGCATAAGTAAACAACTGGTAGACATCTAGTGCTAATTTTTATTATTCGGGGTTTAATTAGTTTGATTGAAACCGATAAACTAATCAATGAGAGCTCTTTCGTGAATATCGGTTAAAAGATTTAAATTTCGGATAAATAATATATATGTTTGGGTATTCTTTTCTTTTAGGGTCAACGCTAGATGAACCGTATGGTCTGTGTAGGTACATTTTTTTTTAGTAATTAATAGTTTGCTGAAAGGTAAGTTGATTAATATGATTCATGTTGTAGTTATATTATTAAGTATAGTATTATTTATTGTATGGGTAATATTTCCTTACGAAGTGGTATTTATGTCAGCAGTTGTCGCTTCATCAAGTTTTGTTTTGGTAAAGGTTTATGGATTTAAATTATTATTTATACCAGTTGTACTATTTCATAGTGGGTATATGTGGTGAAACAGAAAGCTCTTCATTAATCCTGTGATCTACGATCAAATTCCTAACCAGTTCCTCCTCATTGTGGACTTAGTTCACTATTTTAAGCTGTCTCTTTGTCCTAGGTGGCCGTAGCCCTTTCTTGATAGAGGGCGATAAAGAAGTCAATCAAGTGGTGCCCTTTTTAAACTATGTATTTCCTTTCTCCTGCCAAAACGCCCATGCATCCAAGTGCTGAACTGACCGACTGAGCTCGGCTAATTCCTCTTTTCCTTGTTACTGCATTGGTCACAAATTTCTACCAATATCCTTTTTGCACGTAACACTCTAACTGAAATAGTAAATAAAATCGATAAAAACACCTAAAAAGGAGGAGGAGGTCATTGATGTTAAACCTAAAACCACCCGTATTGATATTTCCAAGAAAGCACACCACTATCCCCACTAGTCCGCTAGCTCAAGTTCAATGGACACGTCTCACTCCATTAGGTGATTCAAGTAAGGGTGCTACTAGTCCACTAGCTCAGCTTCCGTTTTTGAAGAAATCCTCCTCAAGTCTTCCATCTTTCTTGGAAACATCAGTCATGGGAGATTAATACTGGGAGGAAGAAGAAGAACTGTCTAGTATCGTAGATGATTCCCATAATGAACCCATCTCAGAAGAATTTCTCGAGCAGTACAATGAATTGCCGCGTATATATGTTGAACGTATTTTGAATGAAGGTGATATTGATCATACGTATGGAGTCCACTATGATACCAAAACTGATAAATGGACAATTGGTAATACACCATCACAATTAAAGGAGACGATATAATTATTAAAGGTGTCACGTATAAAGGGACTCCAGGATTATATGATCTGCTTATTATGAATGAACCTGACTTAAGTCTAGTAAAGTCAACAGATAGAAAAAATATAGAACTATTTTAGAGGCTACGAATGTAGTAAGGCGAGATTATGACATAAGTGCACAGATTCGAGGAAGCCGCAGCAAAAGTATACACAAATAATCAAACCCTTGCTGTCATCATCACCCACCACAACCAAGGAGGAGGTGGAGCTATGTTTTTAAGGAATTAACAAACAGACCCATTGAATATAAATATTGGAATGATATACATGAACTAATTCGTGATCTGGAAGTATTGTGGGCAGAAAATTAGCGGAAACACAGGTGTTGTAAATGACATAATATCAATTGTAGAAGAACTATATGAAGATGGATACATTGAAAACCGAACAACCGCTTTTAAACAATATAAATGAGAATGCATTGATGTCGACATGTCACAACTAAAATGCCCTTGACAAATTTGGACGTTCATATGTCCAGTATCAATTAAAGAAACTAGCCCTCAGTTTAAACAGATTGATGCTAATCAATTTGATATTGAGAATAAGAGACTCAGCAATGTGCCAATCCCATAGATCCTCAAGATGTCATCACTAGGCAATATTATGTATCAACAAGGTTCGATTTGGATGGAAATCGTTTGACACAGTTGTGACCCTGAAGAAGATGGTGATGCTATAAATAAAGGATACCTTGATTTCTGTTTACAAGCAGTTCGGAACACTTAAAAAAACGCCAACGCTTATCTAGCGCTGGAGGAAAAACTACATCAACTTAAAGAAATTGTGAATAAATTAGCACCATGTCCAAATTACAACTCGTCAACGAATTGCACAAACCTGCACGAAAATTTTAAACGAAGGCGAACAATAATTAGAGGTTTTGATGATCTTTGGCAAGCAGATTTAGCTGAATTTAACACATATGCCAAACAAAATAAGGGTTATAAGTATATATTAGTGGTCATCGACTGTTTTTCGAAATACTTATGGACTAAAGGATTAAAAACGAAAACAGGTCAAGAAGTTACCAAGGCCAAAAACAATCTTGAAAAGGTCGGAAACCTACCAATTTGCAGACAGATGCAGGAAAAGAATTCTACAATGAGCATTTTAAAACTAATGCATCGTTATGGAGTCAATCATTACTCTACCTATAGCACAAAGAAGGCTGCAATTGCTGAACGTGTTATCAGAACCATTAAAGGTGCTCTATATAAGTCATTCAGCCTGCAAGGTAAATATAAATGGATTGATACAATTGATACCATAACGATGGATTATAACAATCGTAAGCATAGAACTATTAGAATGAAGCCCAAAGATGTTGGTAATCATACAAAGCTAGAGGCTTACACTAACATAAAAATATTCGATGGGAATCGATATTCTGTGGGTGACATAGTACGAATCAGTAAATTTAAAATATTTTCGCCAAAGGATACACACCCAATTGGTCTAGTGAACTATTTAAGATTGTGAAAGTTTGCATTACTAACCCCACTACGTACATGCTTGAAGACATGAAGGAAATCCTGTACTGGGAGGGTTTTATGAACATGAATTACAAAAACAAAGTATCCTGATGTATATCTAGTAGAAAAAGTGCTTCGCTCCAAGAATAATAAGTTATTCGTAAAATGGTGGGGATTGGATGAAAGATCATGGATCAATAAGGATGATATTGTTTTATAACATTTAACCTGTACTTTGTGAAACAAATTACTTATATTAGTTATATATATATAGTTTGTAGAAAAGGATGTAGCTTTAGATGAAATAAAACACACACAAAAAAATAATAGTATTTTATTTTTTAAATATTACATTTATTTTAAAATTTCATTATCTTATAAAGTGAACCTAAAGTACTTATATAATCACTTAAATTACTGGATGGCCATATACGAATCTGGCCCACACCTCCATCCCAAACAGGAATTTGAATTTGTTTCACCTTTATTGATGTTGTCTAGTATCCAGTAATAAATTTTGTGGTGCTCATCGTTTTCCCACGGTTGAAACTTATAGTTGATATTTTGTTCTAATAATATTTCAATCAAAATATCGAGGCACTTGTAGTTAGCATAATATGTCGATTTCAATACATTCAGTTATAATAAATACAGTGTCCTTGTAAGCAATATTTTCTAACGTAGATTTAACATTTGTTGAATCATGAACCCTAATAAATCATAGATACATTTTAAGCGGTATGTCACCAAGTACATATCGTCTAAGATCCCATCTACTTTATCAAAAGTTAATGAATTGTAGCCTTTATCGGTACACAATTTCATAAACTTTTAATGGTATCGTCTAATTTAATTTTTTATCAAATAATGTCCTAATAATAATTTCATTTGCACACTTTGAGTTTATAGCACACCAGTAAAACACTCATCGGGAATAACAATATTTGTAATATATTCAGTATAAATGTATAGTTTTCAGGAGAGGTCAAAGAACGCTTCAGGTACTTTTTGTAGTTTGATCACTACTGCACTGCAGCTCTTCCTGCAAGTTGACTTGAAGACTGCTCATTGTTTACTGAAAGTTATACCCCATGGTCTAGTATCAGTGAAATCAAAATTTACTAAGCGTTTATCGTCATAAGGATTGAGTATGACTTTATTTTGTTTAATGGTAAACACATCATGTTTCTTTGACCTTATGAGATGTTGATAGCGCCTTATTACGCTACTCAAGCAGGACCTGTTTATAATCATTAATCGTGATCTGTCACGCTTGCTTGCGTAGAACCCTTTGATTTTTACAACCTTTTCATCAACCGTGTAAGCATACATTTTTGCACGAAGTCCTACAAATTCAACCATAATTTCGCCATGGTTTTCATCTTTCATTAAGCCGGGGACCTTTTGTTTACTAATGGAGTCCAAAGATGTTGTCGGGACTATAATCAGATGTATCGAATTTATCAATGTCCTTTTAATACATTGATAGATATCGGAACCGAAAAGGCGTATATGAGACTATCCGTATCCGTGTACAAGAGCTTAGCATTATTATGGAACTTAGCGTGTAGCCGTAATGAAAATTATATAAAAAAGTTTTGAAACGTCTAAAACACTGAATCCGCATATATAGGTTTATTGAAATATACTTCAAGCTTATTCATTTGAATGATAAGCATATCATTGTCAAATATTGTACAACTATGAAAATTTTTTTGATATGTAAGCACGAGCACCATAGCGACCCTCCCATTTCGTTACTAGCCGTATATCCTTATGTTTACGTACATTTTCCATCAGCTTGAAAACACTATTAATCATTAATTTATAGAAATTTTATCGAATTCATTTTGAGATTGCTGACGCATTGTATTTAAATCTATATTTTTTTAACCACGGGACTGTTTAAAACGTAATATACGGTGTACTTTTACCAACTTCAATCCATATTTTAAATATACTTTTAAATTTCTGTAATGAATTACATAATTACGTTTTGGATACAAGGTAAGCAGTAATTTTTCATTTTGGAATCAGACGCGGTGGAACCATATGTTCGAAGCGGTAGATCACTGTGACTCTCATGTAATTCTATAGGATAGTCTAAATCACACTATAACCAATTTCGAATCATCAGGATGGTTTATTACATCTAAAGTTTCAAAATTAGCTTCATCAACAAAAGAAAAATCGCCAAATGGTAGAAATTCTGACATGGTGGCTCCATATAATTCACGTCGTAGTTTAAATACACACTTTCAGAGGTGGATCAAATTTTTCCTCCATGTACTTATTGTTAGCTTTAGCATACCGATTTGAACATTGAGCTACACCACCTCTAATCCTCTTTCAATAAACATTAACATATCAATGTCTGTAAATAATTCTAACTTACTTGTGTAATTTTAAGCATAGCATCGAATGCTAAACCGGGAGCTGTATAATAGTGCAGAGGATCAAGCTCGTACTTATAAGTTTGTGAAAGTTCTCGAAAATATCCGCTAAAAGTAGAACGTTTTTAGATACAATCGAGTATTCCCTAACGATTTAATACTAAATTTGTTCCAAACGTTAACTGCAAAACTCTCATCACTGATTCCCTCATTATTAAGATGACTGAAAAATGCTTAGGAGGGAGCTGGTCTCGTTTCTCCCAGTATCAATATACTCATAAGGAAACACACCTTTGCGAACTAAAGAAAATTCTTCTCATTGTTACATTTAGCTCGGTAATAACTTTTTACTATTTTTCCAAATAGTTTGATAACTTTTCAATACTACTACTCATAAATCTGAAAGAGTCAATAAATCTAAACTTAATTTTTACCTTCTATTACTTTTGTGAAAGAGATATATCTTTCTTTGTTTATGGGTAGGAGTGAAATCGTACATAGTAGCCAATTCTCTAATGACGAAATGGCTATCATAACCTGACAAATTATGAAACACAACTGGTAAGATGTGAGTTTTTATAGTTTAGGTTACAATGATGTGATGCTCCTCGAAATGCTCCTGAAATGGTTATGGTCTCTGACCTTTATATCATTATCTGTAAATGGTTTTCAAATGTGACAGATCGTGCTTTCAAAGTGTTCAACCTGATTGGGAGTTAAAGTACCCATAGGAATTATTTTATTAATGATTTCGGTGCTCCAATGTGCAATACTTTGAAGCTCTTTAACAAACCATTGAATGCAATCATTTCCTCTATAAAGCCTAAATCGAGATAAAGAATCATTGTATGAACACTTTAAGTAGTAAGCAATGCTAAAGGGTATATGTTTGGAATGAAATAGAGTATAAGTGATGTTAAATTTGTACACTTTTCAAAATACTTTCTAACCGCATAAATTACAAACGGTGCACCTTTTCCTGAAATGCAAATTTTTGAACTGCAAACATTCCGCTTCGGTAGGCATCCTGACTGAACATTGATTAAGTTGATGGCAGAGAGTGACATGTTTTTGTAGAAGGTGATCTGAAGAAAAGTGATTCAAGCATTGATAACAAATAAATTTCTTTACTGATAGTTGTTTAGAAAAAGAGCTGACATATTTTTAATCCACGCGAAATGATAAACAGTAATTTTTTGTAATAGCATCAGAGAACCCGCAGAATGATAATTAAGAAAGTACTAAAAGATTTATAGGTTCCTGACACTATTTTCTTGATTACACTTAATACTAGCGGTAATACACTTTCCTGAATACAAAACAAATTAATGGAGAGGTTGTTTAATTTTTTCAAATTTTTTACATCATCTATTTTAATGGGAAAGGAATTGAACCATAATTCAAAACATCTCTAAAATGAGGATAACTGTAAACTCTATCTGAATGAAGCACTGTATAATGCCGAAACAACGGCCCACAGGAAGCATACTCGTCATCGTTCTTAACATTCACTACCGCATGCTTTACTGCTATGAAGTAGGAACTTTAACGTAAGTCGAAAGGCCACCTCTAAATGGAGTATAGCTATTAATATTCACCTTTAAATGTAAACTTCATGTAATGCCCAACCAGAATCCCTTTCGGAAAACTCCTCTAATTTTTTTTGTAATTTGTAATAAACGTTATTGTTATACCACTCACGCAAATTGGTAATATCGATGACATAATTTTTTTATGGCAAATGTCTTCAACTCAATAACATGATTTTGAGGTTGCATGAAATTGCACTAAAATGACATTGACCTTTAGCATCGTTTGTCTTAGCATTACTTTAACCTTTCGCGCAAAACTATTGTATGCATTTTGTAAAAAAATAAGAGGGTCCTTGATGTTTGCTATATTGACTATAATTCCAGTAAGTAACCTACCATTGAAACATGAATCTAGAGTACCAACTAATTTGCGTGTGCTTTTACATTTCCACTACCTGTTTTCTCTGAAGCGCTCTTTAACTGTTTAACTCTTATAAGATAACACTTTAGCAATGATAAATTACTGAGTTTAAGCAAATTTCGCATGTCTCTAAATAAATTTTATTTTGAATTATATCTGCAATAGCTTAATATTAGTGTTAATTATACGGATGTGCTTTTACAAATTCATTTTGTTTTCAACAATGGAATAATTTCTTGTTAAATTAACAATATCACTACTGTTGGGTATACCGTTACTCATAGTTACCTTCAAAACTGTATCCAACATGCAAGAAAATATGAAGCACACGATTATATAGTAATGGAAACAAATATTATATTTATTTGATATGTAAAATTAAAATTTAAGTAACTATAGAAGTACTTTAGGTATACAATTGCAATTTAGTCGTGAGTGCAATATACTGACTGGTACAAAACTGCTTTATCTCCTTATATAGTAATATAAACCTAGCATTCAAGGTCAAAACTTTATAACTTGTTGCAAGAGCTTCAGTGTGATAGATTGCTTTTGTAGCGTTTACAAACATATATTAACCTTGACATCAATACTGTTCTCATGACTCATGCTGCATCACCTTTGCTTGCTCAGGTCATTGTACTAACCACTTCCACTTGTTATCAATTTTTAACGTTAACAGATCTGTGTATAACGTTAAAGTTTTAATTGAATACTCATTAATTATTCACCATTAGTAATGGCTTCATCCAGTAAACGATCTAAACTTTCACTAAAAAGACAGGCAAACCTTGTATTTTATGATGTTTTGGTGCATCAAATAACACCGCACAACTAGCACCTTCAAAGAGACCATCCCATCATAAATAACAGACGCAACCAGCACCCTTCGAAGAGAATATCCCATCATCTCCATCAGATAGTGATGTAGAGGATGAATTTTCGAAGTATTGAGAGGTATGTACAATTTTAATTAATTAAATTATACCTTTCATTAATTCATAGAAATTTTAGTACAAATAAAATTATTCATTTTTCAGCATAACACCAGCAACCACGGTTATAGCAACAACAACCACCAGTTGAAACCTGCAATATGGAGGAAAAAATTTGACTCTATAGAAGGGCATCTCACACAGCAGGATTATGAGCACGATCCACCGACCCTTCAAGCCTTTAGGAAACAAGTATTCGGTGGTTGTGAAAGCTTCACAATGACTATTTGAATAGTGAGGTGGTAGCGAGCGGAAAACTGGATAAAGAACTGAAGGAGGCTAATCAATATTTAGAGTGTGTGCGGCAAAATATACTAAAGACTGAAAATATTGCTTACGTTGGAAGGATGGATGTGTGATGTTTTTTGTGGAATTTATTGTATCTTTCATTATACAAAATAAACAAAATTGTTTTATATTTTTATTATTTTTCATGAATTATTCCCATTATCCAAAAAATTTTACTACAGCTAAAAAATTTGAGTGATAGTCCAAGTTGCGCTAGAAAAGTGAAATTAAAACATCTGAAGTCTGACTTACTCATGCATAAATTTCTGCATCAAAGTAAAGCAGTCCTTAAAAATTTTAATTGCTTGCGTTACAAATTTTAACTATAAGTTATAATTGAATCCTTGAGAAGCAATACAAAATGTTAATTTCAAATTTTGAATTATAGGAAATAATAACTTAAATACACTAAGAAGGTTATTTAAAATATCATATATAAAGCATATATAAAGCATATAAAGCATATTAAGAAAGTGAAAATATAATACAGTTAAAAGAAAGCTTGCGTTAAATAAAAGTTAAAACAGTTCTCAAATGCATGAAATCTGAAAACTAGCATGTATTTATATAAATACAAATGACATAATTGCATTCATATATATAAACCTGTTTAAAAGTTGTAATGTAAATTGATGACATAGAAATAGAATGTACAAATATTTACAGCAAAAAACTGCGTTCATTATCCTACAATGATTATTAACGCAACCGAAAATTATGTTTATTGTTTAAAATTGATTATAATTTAAAGTTAGATAATTAAATATAAATTTACTTTGATTTAAGTGCTGTTGTTTCAAAATGGAATTTATGTATTTTTCATATTTGGAAAAATTATTACATCAAATGATAGATTACCACTTCACAACAAACTGTTGAAAAAATTTTTTTTTTCTGAATTAGACGAAAAATTTAAATTTTTAGATTTTCTAGGACTTTACTAATTCCCCACATCCCTCCTACACCTGCCCAGGACGTCCTACGACTCTTTTTATCTCTCCAGATATGTATACATTTTTTACATCACACACTTTCAAACATACATCACTTTCGTAGTTCAAGTACTTCTATCGTTTTAAATAACAATTGCAATTAAACATTTTGTACTTGAATATCATATTACAAACCATACTTATAATACTACATGGATGCATTTTTGATATGCTATCATTACACAATCCATTTAAAGAAATATATATATGTAAGATCAAAGAAGAAAAAGAAAACTTTATTTCAAAATCGTTAAATCTATTTTAGAAAAAACCGTACAAATAGTTTAAAATTAGTTACATTATTTATTTTATCATATTTCATATTTTTTGATTTATTTGGGAAAATATTCTAATAGTAAAAGAGGACCTTCAATTTTTTTTCCTAATTTTTAGTTCTATCTTTATGTCTTTATATTGATATATATATTAAATTCAAAATTTTAAAGGATTATTGTATTGTATTCAAATTTCAATTTTTGCTCATGAACCATCATCAATTTTTTATATTTTTTTTGTTTTCAAATTTTAAATGCTATAATTAAGTTTACTGGGTATATATATGAAAATTCAGAATTGCAAAGGATTATCGACAGATTTATTGCAAGTAAATTTAATACAATATGAATTGTTTCATCACATTTTTTATCACATTTTTTTGTGTTTTCAAATTTTGAAACTGCTATAATTAGCGCTACTTATTGGGTATATACGAAAATTCAGAATTTTAAAGGATTATCGAGTTGTATATTATAAATAATTACATATCAAAACTACAACTTTATCATTAATCATTGAAAATTTTTTTTTCACATTTTTTAGTTTTAAATTTTTGACTGCTACCTATTGCGCTCTTACTTGTTTAGTATACATGCCAAAAATTGAATTTTTAGTAAAGGATTATGTTTATAAATAAATATAAATATATATAACTTTTGTGTCATTTTCCTAAAATTTATAATTTAAGTCTATAAAAACTCGTTTAATATATATATATCTATATATTCAATTAAAACCAACAGAAATTTCACTTTTTTTCTTTTACTCTTCTATGTACACACATTACTTTATTTTTTCAAATTTTTATAATATAACATACATGTAATCTTTTATTTACTAAAGCACTTTTCATGGCACATTCACTGAAGTTGCATCATTTTCTTTTTTAGCTCATAGCTCTTTAAATCTACTCAATTTTTATTTCCTTGATTAACACCTCATTTTCTTTCTTCATCAATACTTAATAATTCTCTTCTTCTCTTTCAATTTATTATTTCACCATTTCTAGCAATGAAAAGTTTACTGAATCATGCAATCACGGAGATTTTTATTATAAACATGCATCCTTTCAAAACTAACCTCCTCAAAAACTTTCAGATTTAAGAATGATTACCTTGCAACTTCTATTTAGCCACCTTGACCTTTTATATTTCTTGAAACCACCGTAAGTCAATAACCTTTGACCTTCAAAACTCTTTTTGATTTATATTAAACTTTTTAGCTTTATTGACCAACTACATTTTAAATCCGCTTAAAGTTCGACCTAAAAAGAGTAAAATGATTTCACCAAAGAGGGCGAGTGACTAAAATTTAAATACCACAAGCATGCTTGAGACGTGGAGCGTTTCTATAACGAGAAAACTCACTGACCTTGAAATAAATATAAGCATGGGTGATTTTGAACTGGTCCAGATCACCTTATATGTCTACTGTAGTCCTATCGTTATGACTTCCCGTTAAAATTGACAAGATCTCCGTCTTGGTCTACTATTTAAGTGTTATTGTCGAAATGGTAGATGTATTGATAGGTAGATAGATGACATGTTGAGGGGACTCTATTATTTTATCCCGCTGGTACACTGGGAAAGAACTGATGAATTATGTGTGATGTTTCACCATTCTTAAAACTACCACTTGTTATATTGCACTCGATAATTAATGAGTTAATTTTGATAATGTTAATAGGAGTATCAGAGGTATGTACTTTTAGCCTGGTAAACAGTTTTATTAAATCCTCATAGGCGAATCGAATTTTCCACATTGAAGTTAATGTCATGGGTTGCTTTCATACTTGCTTTCATAGCATTATTATTTGCTTGTAAATCCAAATTTCCTCGATCTTCACTGACTCATTAATATATTTATTCACATACGCGATTTCGTATCCTGGTGGTATTGTAATTGTATCGTTTCCAAACAGTAACATTCTGTATAGTATTGAAAGATTCAGAACCAGTCAACTTACATATTCCGACTCATTCAAGAAAAATCGGTGGAAAAGGTTTGCAAGATACAATTTTACCGGTAAATGTAATTGTACGACATTACGATCACGCAACGACTACTGAAAATCAGTACGAGCAGTCATATAAAAAGTGTAAGACTAAATGACCGTTGTAGTATAAAATCTTGAACCTTGGTAAAGCTATACCAATTGTGTTTCTACCATCACTTTTAAAATGGTGGAGTAATTCAAAGGGTGGTTTAATATGTCCTATGCTATCAAAATATGTAATATGCCTGTTACGCTTAATGTAAGCTGTCCAGTGTACCCTTGTTATTTTGATCATCCAGATTCACAATACCACATTCATTCGCATGGATTCGTGTAGGTAAGTTATCTCGCATATATATCCCTCTAAAATAGGGAATCTGTAATTGCTCCACAAATTTTGATAGCTCAACATTACTTAAGGCGTGACGTGGTAGCTTCAGTGGGAGTTTTTGAATACGGTTGTAAATATATACCTAACCCTCGTTTATATGGCTTTATGTATAAACCTTTTCCTAATGAAGCTGCTTCCATTGCTTGGTTGTTCGTTTGGTTTCTTCTAACGTTTTTGTCGCAGTTTTGCGTCAGTTACCGCTTTTGACTGCCGCACACCGCCACCTAGAGACCCTAAAGCTCCTAATGCTGCAAAGAGGGAATAAGAGGTATGAATCACGTTTTGGTATTGCTAATATTCTGCTCTTGGGTGACATCATTTTTTGTGTTTTAGAGCGCTCAAGGCTTGCTGTATTGTCGATTTTAAAGATGATCGAAGTTTACCACCAACACGACGTCAGAAGGACTGCTTTGTTAAACAAAATTGCTCTGCGGCAATGCTTCCTTCGTCGTGATTTGTTTCCCATTCCCAATTTCTTTTGTCCTTTCCGTGATTTGCCACACATTCCCATTGTCCGTTTTCCTTTTATTATACCAGCTATGGTTAATGCAGCTGCCCTTTCTCCAAAGGTAGCGTCGGTAGAACGAAATCTATTGCAAGCTTTTTGTTGTAAAGTCTTATCGGCTATGTGTCATTGTCCTAGATCGTTTGACTGGTAGTATGCAATATCGTGTTCTTTACACGCTTCGTCCAATGCGTTAATACATTTGTCGCCACGAGCTAATCGTTTTTGTAAACGGGTACCTTGCCCACAATATCGATATCCAGGTATATGCAACTCCATGGGTAATTTATTTATTAAAGCATTAATTAATCCTAAACCTTTTTTTTTCCTCTGACGCTGGGATGTATACTTCATACCACACTGACTGACACTTCACTACTAAACTACTTTCAGCACGTGGTGTTATAGAAGGTCATACAAGTCGTGGTTTAGTACCATAATGGGTGACATCCGTTTCATTCCGCAAGATACAGAATTACCTATCAAAAATTATGACATTACCTAACAAGAGCAGTACTCTAAACACCGCGGTTTACTAAAAGGGGGATGTAAACGAGGTATAATCGTCGGACCATCCGGCTGTGGAAAACCAATGTTATGATTAGCTTATTAGAACATCCAAATGGCTTTACGTTTTGAAAATGTCTATATATATTGCAAATCATTATATCAACCTAAATACCAGTACCTGCGATTACTGGCACCCATAAAGGAAATTAGGTATTTCGAATACAGTGATAATAGTGATGTTATACCTCCTAGTGAGTCCCGTAAAAATTCAATAATGATTTTTGATGATGTAGCATGTCATAAACAAAATGAAATTAGAGATCATTTTGTTTTGGCAGACATCGAAATAATGATTGTTTCTATCTGTGTCAAACGTATTCTTCAATTCCAAAACAGCTTATACGTGATAATGCGAATTTACTTGTTCTTTTTCAACAAGATCACACTAATCTCAAGCATGTGATGATGATCACGTTAATGTTGATATGTCCTTTGATAGATTTAAAGACTTGTGTTGTGTTGCTGCGTGATAAATTCGGATTTCTTGTTATTGATAAAGAAAGCGATGTTAATAACGGTCGTTACCGTAAGAGATTTGACTGTTTCATTGCAGTATAAATAATCTACTAGGACTGTCAACGTACAGTCGTAATGGAGGAGCGCTTAGTACAAGACATTTTGCGTGCTCGCAAATGTGCAACAGAAATATCCTAGTTTGAAAGAAGATACTGCACTTACAGAACGTGCAATGGAGGCACACTTTAAACCTATTACACAACCATTAAAACAATTAATTACTGATGGTTCTCTCATCAAAGCTGAACCCCTTACGCCAGAAGTCGGAAAAAGGAGTCCATTGCACATGAAAATGAAGTATTTTTACATTATACACCGAAAACCTCTAGAAAGTAA